>CAKJTD010000101.1:836009-1141009 GCA_917499995.1 Ichneumon xanthorius
TCATCATCATCATCATCATCATCATCATCATCATCATCATCATCATCATCATCATCATCATCCATCATCATCATCATCATCATCATCATCATCATCATCATCATCATCATCATCATCATCATCATCATCATCATCATCATCATCATCATCATCATCATCATCATCATCATCATCATCATCATCATCATCATCATCATCATCATCATCATCATCATCATCATCATCATCATCATCATCACATCATCATCATCATCATCATCATCATCATCATCATCATCATCATCATCATCATCATCATCATCATCATCATCTCATCATCATCATCATCATCATCATCATCATCATCATCATCATCATCATCATCATCATCATCATCATCATCATCATCATCATCATCATCATCATCATCATCATCATCATCATCATCATCATCATCATCATCATCATCATCATCATCATCATCATCATCATCATCATCATCATCATCATCATCATCATCATCATCATCATCATCATCATCATCATCATCATCATCATCATCATCATCATCATCATCATCATCATCATCATCATCATCATCATCATCATCATCATCATCATCATCATCATCATCATCATCATCATCATCATCATCATCATCATCATCATCATCATCATCATCATCATCATCATCATCATCATCATCATCATCATCATCATCATCATCATCATCATCATCATCATCATCATCATCATCATCATCATCATCATCATCATCATCATCATCATCATCATCATCATCATCATCATCATCATCATCATCATCATCATCATCATCATCATCATCATCATCATCATCATCATCATCATCATCATCATCATCATCATCATCATCATCATCATCATCATCATCATCATCATCATCATCATCATCATCATCATCATCATCATCATCATCATCATCATCATCATCATCATCATCATCATCATCATCATCATCATCATCATCATCATCATCATCATCATCATCATCATCATCATCATCATCATCATCATCATCATCATCATCATCATCATCATCATCATCATCATCATCATCATCATCATCATCATCATCATCATCATCATCATCATCATCATCATCATCATCATCATCATCATCATCATCATCATCATCATCATCATCATCATCATCATCATCATCATCATCATCATCATCATCATCATCATCATCATCATCATCATCATCATCATCATCATCATCTCATCATCATCATCATCATCATCATCATCATCATCATCATCATCATCATCATCATCATCATCATCATCATCATCATCATCATCATCATCATCATCATCATCATCATCATCATCATCATCATCATCATCATCATCATCATCATCATCATCATCATCATCATCATCATCATCATCATCATCATCATCATCATCATCATCATCATCATCATCATCATATCTTCATCATCATCATCATCATCATCATCATCATCATCATCATCATCATCATCTCATCATCATCATCATCATCATCATCATCATCATCATCATCATCATCATCATCATCATCATCATCATCATCATCATCATCATCATCATCATCATCATCATCATCATCATCATCATCATCATCATCATCATCATCATCATCATCATCATCATCATCATCATCATCATCATCATCATCATCATCATCATCATCATCATCATCATCATCATCATCATCATCATCATCATCATCATCATCATCATCATCATCATCATCATCATCATCATCATCATCATCATCATCATCATCATCATCATCATCATCATCTTCATCATCATCATCATCATCATCATCATCATCATCATCATCATCATCATCATCATCATCATCATCATCATCATCATCATCATCATCATCATCATCATCATCATCATCATCATCATCATCATCATCATCATCATCATCATCATCATCATCATCATCATCATCATCATCATCATCATCATCATCATCATCATCATCATATCATCATCATCATCATCATCATCATCATCATCATCATCATCATCATCATCATCATCATCATCATCATCATCATCATCATCATCATCATCATCATCATCATCATCATCATCATCATCATCATCATCATCATCATCATCATCATCATCATCATCATCATCATCATCATCATCATCATCATCATCATCATCATCATCATCATCATCATCATCATCATCATCATCATATCATCATCATCATCATCATCATCATCATCATCATCATCATCATCATCATCATCATCATCATCATCATCATCATCATCATCATCATCAGCATCATCATCATCATCATCATCATCATCATCATCATCATCATCATCATCATCATCATCATCATCATCATCATCATCATCATCATCATCATCATCATCATCATCATCATCATCATCATCATCATCATCATCATCATCATCATCATCATCATCATCATCATCATCATCATCATCATCATCATCATCATCATCATCATCATCATCATCATCATCATCATCATCATCATCATCATCATCATCATCATCATCATCATCATCATCATCATCATCATCATCATCATCATCATCATCATCATCATCATCATCATCATCATCATCATCATCATCATCATCATCATCATCATCATCATCATCATCATCATCATCATCATCATCATCATCATCATCATCATCATCATCATCATCATCATCATCATCATCATCATCATCATCATCATCATCATCATCATCATCATCATCATCATCATCATCATCATCATCATCATCATCATCATCATCATCAGCATCATCATCATCATCATCATCATCATCATCATCATCATCATCATCATCATCATCATCATCATCATCATCATCATCATCATCATCATCATCATCATCATCATCATCATCATCATCATCATCATCATCATCATCATCATCATCATCATCATCATCATCATCATCATCATCATCATCATCATCATCATCATCATCATCATCATCATCATCATCATCATCATCATCATCATCATCATCATCATCATCATCATCATCATCATCATCATCATCATCATCATCATCATCATCATCATCATCATCATCATCATCATCATCATCATCATCATCATCATCATCATCATCATCATCATCATCATCATCATCATCATCATCATCATCATCATCATCATCATCATCATCATCATCATCATCATCATCATCATCATCATCATCATCATCATCATCATCATCATCATCATCATCATCATCATCATCATCATCATCATCATCATCATCATCATCATCATCATCATCATCATCATCATCATCATCATCATCATCATCATCATCATCATCATCATCATCATCATCATCATCATCATCATCATCATCATCATCATCATCATCATCATCATCATCATCATCATCATCATCATCATCATCATCATCATCATCATCATCATCATCATCATCATCATCATCATCATCATCATCATCATCATCATCATCATCATCATCATCATCATCATCATCATCATCATCATCATCATCATCATCATCATCATCATCATCATCATCATCATCATCATCATCATCATCATCATCATCATCATCATCATCATCATCATCATCATCATCATCATCATCATCATCATCATCATCATCATCATCATCATCATCATCATCATCATCATCATCATCATCATCATCATCATCATCATCATCATCATCATCATCATCATCATCATCATCATCATCATCATCATCATCATCATCATCATCATCATCATCATCATCATCATCATCATCATCATCATCATCATCATCATCATCATCATCATCATCATCATCATCATCATCATCATCATCATCATCATCATCATCATCATCATCATCATCATCATCATCATCATCATCATCATCATCATCATCATCATCATCATCATCATCATCATCATCATCATCATCATCATCATCATCATCATCATCATCATCATCATCATCATCATCATCATCATCATCATCATCATCATCATCATCATCATCATCATCATCATCATCATCATCATCATCATCATCATCATCATCATCATCATCATCATCATCATCATCATCATCATCATCATCATCATCATCATCATCATCATCATCATCATCATCATCATCATCATCATCATCATCATCATCATCATCATCATCATCATCATCATCATCATCATCATCATCATCATCATCATCATCATCATCATCATCATCATCATCATCATCATCATCATCATCATCATCATCATCATCATCATCATCATCATCATCATCATCATCATCATCATCATCATCATCATCATCATCATCATCATCATCATCATCATCATCATCATCATCATCATCATCATCATCATCATCATCATCATCATCATCATCATCATCATCATCATCATCATCATCATCATCATCATCATCATCATCATCATCATCATCATCATCATCATCATCATCATCATCATCATCATCATCATCATCATCATCATCATCATCATCATCATCATCATCATCATCATCATCATCATCATCATCATCATCATCATCATCATCATCATCATCATCATCATCATCATCATCATCATCATCATCATCATCATCATCATCATCATCATCATCATCATCATCATCATCATCATCATCATCATCATCATCATCATCATCATCATCATCATCATCATCATCATCATCATCATCATCATCATCATCATCATCATCATCATCATCATCATCATCATCATCATCATCATCATCATCATCATCATCATCATCATCATCATCATCATCATCATCATCATCATCATCATCATCATCATCATCATCATCATCATCATCATCATCATCATCATCATCATCATCATCATCATCATCATCATCATCATCATCATCATCATCATCATCATCATCATCATCATCATCATCATCATCATCATCATCATCATCATCATCATCATCATCATCATCATCATCATCATCATCATCATCATCATCATCATCATCATCATCATCATCATCATCATCATCATCATCATCATCATCATCATCATCATCATCATCATCATCATCATCATCATCATCATCATCATCATCATCATCATCATCATCATCATCATCATCATCATCATCATCATCATCATCATCATCATCATCATCATCATCATCATCATCATCATCATCATCATCATCATCATCATCATCATCATCATCATCATCATCATCATCATCATCATCATCATCATCATCATCATCATCATCATCATCATCATCATCATCATCATCATCATCATCATCATCATCATCATCATCATCATCATCATCATCATCATCATCATCATCATCATCATCATCATCATCATCATCATCATCATCATCATCATCATCATCATCATCATCATCATCATCATCATCATCATCATCATCATCATCATCATCATCATCATCATCATCATCATCATCATCATCATCATCATCATCATCATCATCATCATCATCATCATCATCATCATCATCATCATCATCATCATCATCATCATCATCATCATCATCATCATCATCATCATCATCATCATCATCATCATCATCATCATCATCATCATCATCATCATCATCATCATCATCATCATCATCATCATCATCATCATCATCATCATCATCATCATCATCATCATCATCATCATCATCATCATCATCATCATCATCATCATCATCATCATCATCATCATCATCATCATCATCATCATCATCATCATCATCATCATCATCATCATCATCATCATCATCATCATCATCATCATCATCATCATCATCATCATCATCATCATCATCATCATCATCATCATCATCATCATCATCATCATCATCATCATCATCATCATCATCATCATCATCATCATCATCATCATCATCATCATCATCATCATCATCATCATCATCATCATCATCATCATCATCATCATCATCATCATCATCATCATCATCATCATCATCATCATCATCATCATCATCATCATCATCATCATCATCATCATCATCATCATCATCATCATCATCATCATCATCATCATCATCATCATCATCATCATCATCATCATCATCATCATCATCATCATCATCATCATCATCATCATCATCATCATCATCATCATCATCATCATCATCATCATCATCATCATCATCATCATCATCATCATCATCATCATCATCATCATCATCATCATCATCATCATCATCATCATCATCATCATCATCATCATCATCATCATCATCATCATCATCATCATCATCATCATCATCATCATCATCATCATCATCATCATCATCATCATCATCATCATCATCATCATCATCATCATCATCATCATCATCATCATCATCATCATCATCATCATCATCATCATCATCATCATCATCATCATCATCATCATCATCATCATCATCATCATCATCATCATCATCATCATCATCATCATCATCATCATCATCATCATCATCATCATCATCATCATCATCATCATCATCATCATCATCATCATCATCATCATCATCATCATCATCATCATCATCATCATCATCATCATCATCATCATCATCATCATCATCATCATCATCATCATCATCATCATCATCATCATCATCATCATCATCATCATCATCATCATCATCATCATCATCATCATCATCATCATCATCATCATCATCATCATCATCATCATCATCATCATCATCATCATCATCATCATCATCATCATCATCATCATCATCATCATCATCATCATCATCATCATCATCATCATCATCATCATCATCATCATCATCATCATCATCATCATCATCATCATCATCATCATCATCATCATCATCATCATCATCATCATCATCATCATCATCATCATCATCATCATCATCATCATCATCATCATCATCATCATCATCATCATCATCATCATCATCATCATCATCATCATCATCATCATCATCATCATCATCATCATCATCATCATCATCATCATCATCATCATCATCATCATCATCATCATCATCATCATCATCCTCATCATCATCATCATCATCATCATCATCATCATCATCATCATCATCATCATCATCATCATCATCATCATCATCATCATCATCATCATCATCATCATCATCATCATCATCATCATCATCATCATCATCATCATCATCATCATCATCATCATCATCATCATCATCATCATCATCATCATCATCATCATCATCATCATCATCATCATCATCATCATCATCATCATCATCATCATCATCATCATCATCATCATCATCATCATCATCATCATCATCATCATCATCATCATCATCATCATCATCATCATCATCATCATCATCATCATCATCATCATCATCATCATCATCATCATCATCATCATCATCATCATCATCATCATCATCATCATCATCATCATCATCATCATCATCATCATCATCATCATCATCATCATCATCATCATCATCATCATCATCATCATCATCATCATCATCATCATCATCATCATCATCATCATCATCATCATCATCATCATCATCATCATCATCATCATCATCATCATCATCATCATCATCATCATCATCATCATCATCATCATCATCATCATCATCATCATCATCATCATCATCATCATCATCATCATCATCATCATCATCATCATCATCATCATCATCATCATCATCATCATCATCATCATCATCATCATCATCATCATCATCATCATCATCATCATCATCATCATCATCATCATCATCATCATCATCATCATCATCATCATCATCATCATCATCATCATCATCATCATCATCATCATCATCATCATCATCATCATCATCATCATCATCATCATCATCATCATCATCATCATCATCATCATCATCATCATCATCATCATCATCATCATCATCATCATCATCATCATCATCATCATCATCATCATCATCATCATCATCATCATCATCATCATCATCATCATCATCATCATCATCATCATCATCATCATCATCATCATCATCATCATCATCATCATCATCATCATCATCATCATCATCATCATCATCATCATCATCATCATCATCATCATCATCATCATCATCATCATCATCATCATCATCATCATCATCATCATCATCATCATCATCATCATCATCATCATCATCATCATCATCATCATCATCATCATCATCATCATCATCATCATCATCATCATCATCATCATCATCATCATCATCATCATCATCATCATCATCATCATCATCATCATCATCATCATCATCATCATCATCATCATCATCATCATCATCATCATCATCATCATCATCATCATCATCATCATCATCATCATCATCATCATCATCATCATCATCATCATCATCATCATCATCATCATCATCATCATCATCATCATCATCATCATCATCATCATCATCATCATCATCATCATCATCATCATCATCATCATCATCATCATCATCATCATCATCATCATCATCATCATCATCATCATCATCATCATCATCATCATCATCATCATCATCATCATCATCATCATCATCATCATCATCATCATCATCATCATCATCATCATCATCATCATCATCATCATCATCATCATCATCATCATCATCATCATCATCATCATCATCATCATCATCATCATCATCATCATCATCATCATCATCATCATCATCATCATCATCATCATCATCATCATCATCATCATCATCATCATCATCATCATCATCATCATCATCATCATCATCATCATCATCATCATCATCATCATCATCATCATCATCATCATCATCATCATCATCATCATCATCATCATCATCATCATCATCATCATCATCATCATCATCATCATCATCATCATCATCATCATCATCATCATCATCATCATCATCATCATCATCATCATCATCATCATCATCATCATCATCATCATCATCATCATCATCATCATCATCATCATCATCATCATCATCATCATCATCATCATCATCATCATCATCATCATCATCATCATCATCATCATCATCATCATCATCATCATCATCATCATCCATTTTTTTGATGAATTAATAATAAAATTGAAAAAAAATTGATAAAATTAATTTATTTTACCAGATGAAAAAAAGGAAAGAAAAACTATAAAACTTACACGACTCCGTTTACCCGCTTGTTCACCTCGAATATTCTCCCATCCTTGATACGGTCTTTCACCGGGAGATTAATCCGTTCGTTGTTGCGACGCGGCATCCTTAAACGGATTCGCGTTTTTTCGCGACAATGCACACAGAAAAAAACCACACAGAAAAAACCACACAGAAAAACACAACACAGAAAAACACAACACAGAAAAACACGATTAAAGGATTATTAAATTCGACGAAAGACTGGACGAGGGAAGACGACGATGACGGATGACGATACGACTGAATGTTTTATCACGCGTGTGAGAGCCCGTGTGAGTTGCTTGGCAACCAGAGACGTACACCGGGGCTTCCGCTAATCAAGGTACCGTCTCACAAAACCATATGTTTCGCAGGTCGTCATAAAACTATCCTTTTCGGTCACAATCCATTTGGAAATTTTATTTTTTTACCGGAAATGACGTCATCTAGGAAATAGTTTACTTCCGTTTTGGAAATTTCATTACCGATAAGAAATTAAATTTCAATTTGTTCGGGAATGTAATTTACGGGATACGTCAAACGACCAAAAAATTCAAATTTTTTTTTTTTTAATTCAAAAAAAAATTCAAAAAAATTTTTTAAAAAATTCATAAAAAATTCAAAAAAAGTTCAAAAAAAGTCCAAAAAAATTCAAAAAAATTTTTAAAAAAGTTCAAAAAAGTTCAAAAAAATTCAAAAAAAATAAAAAAAAATTCGAAATAATCGAAAGAAAATTTAAAAAAATATATTTTTACATTAAAATAAAAATCAAAAAAAGTTTTTTTTTTAATCCAAAAAAAGTTTTAAAAAACCAAAAAAAATATTATAAAAAGTTGAAAAAACCCAAAAAAAATTATTTAAAGAGTTTACCGACAGCGGTGGATGCGCGGTTGGCGCACGGCTCCGGTGGTTTCCCAAGTCAAGCACAATCGTTCGGGGTCAGTGCTTGGATGGGTGACCGCTTAGCCGTGTGCTAGCTGGCGCATCGACCGGTGAGCGGGAGGCGCTTTCTTCTGAAACTTAGGTGTTTCTGCAGTTTACTGAAGTGCAGAAATACCGGAAGATCAGTAGAATATCGCCAGCTGTACCGACATGGGTTTTCCGCAGTTTCCCTGTGTCCTCGGCAAATGCGGTACAGTTAGGGGGAAGTAAGTCGGCTGCGGACGCACGGAATTAGAATAGGTTAGCGAAGTGCGGATAGGAAACTGTTAGAATAGGTACACGGTTAGGCTAGGAGGGGAGCAAAGGTAAAAACCCCTAAGGGGTATACCTGGAACGAAACATTAATAAAAAAAACTTTTAAAAATTATTTAAAGAGTTAAAAAAAAAACCAAAAACAAATTTTTAGAAAGTTTTAAAAAACACAAAAAAAAATTTTTTTAAGTTTTAAAAAACCCAAAAAAACATTTTTAAGTTGAATTTTTTAGATTTTTTTTTAATATAAAAAAAATGTAGGTTTAGACAAATTTTGATTTTTTAATATTAAAAAAAAAATTGTATTTTTTAAATATTGCTTTGGATTAAAAAAAATTATTTTCCTAACTTTTTTCAGGTTTTAAATTATATAAATTTTTTTTAAAACTTTTTAAAAAATTTTTTAGGTTCTTTTAGGAATTTTTTGGATTTAAAAAGAATATTTTTTCTATTTTTTTTTTTTTAATTCTTCCATGCGTCCATGAGTCCATGGGTTCATGGGTCCCATCGTCCATCCATCCATCCATCAGTCGGCTTGGCCAGCCGGACCGTACAGCCTTCAGTACAGTACAGCCAGTAAATTGTAGTTAATTAGTACTTGATTAGATACTTGAAGTACATGAGTACTTCAAGTACCAGTACTTCAAGTACTCGTAAAAATACATGTACTTGAAGTACACCTGTACTTGAAGTACACCTGTACTTGAAGTACACCTGTACTTGAAGTACTGTCCTGTAAGTACGAAACAAGTACCGAGTACTTCCAGGAGACGCAATTCAAGGAGAAATATGCTATGTGAATAGCCAATCACGTTCATTATAAATTTTTCTGCCCTTTATGAAAAAATCGGTATTTACCTCTCTCGCATCTACCGATCTTAACCTGACAATTTACGATTTCGTGTTGTTGATTATATTTCCTATGGATATTTTACCTGCACATCCAGTTAACGCTGAATTAATTCAATAATTGAAATATATGTTCGATAACACGAATTCTCACCTACCATTTGTCGATCTCGTTGAACATTTTATAAAACAGAATTATTTCATAATTCTCGTCGCGATAATACCTAAAGTTATCTTTATCTTCTTCAAAAATACACTCGCAGATAACACAGGTTATACGTCAAGGAGCAAAATAAAGTGCCCGCGCAGCCACTTTACACTTACCTTGTATGTTCTAACTAGACGACACAATCACTTTCATTCGTAGTCATTTCCTCTACGAGTAAGTACGAAAAAATGAGTACTACTGAATTCAGTAGTAATGTCAATACTATAATTTTTGGCCTTTTCTAAATCCTTATGGTAATTCATATTGGCAATGTCATGTGGCAATGCATCGTGTTGCATGAAGTTCGAATCTCCTCGTTAAGGATGCTTCGCACGTACAGGAGACTGAAGCCCCTTTAAAACATACGTACAGGATCTGATTCACTGAAATTTATCCGGTAACAAGTACAATATATCTGTAGAAGATTGTGTTAATTAATTCAGAATTTTATCTGAATGATACCGCTCGCAGGTTCTCTTTATAGTTATTTCCTATAAACCCTTTCCTACAAAACATAGCGACAGGGTCAGCTTCAGCTTATTGTGTAGTAAAAATCTTAAATAATAAGTGTGATTTTTTTCAGCATTTTAGCTCAAAGCGGTTTCTGCACATCGATTTATTTTGTAGCCGTACCGCGCGCGCGGTAGCTCGAGGCCTCCCAGCGGTGCGCGAAACTGGCCGCTAGCGCGGCCGCCAACTTCAGCCTAATGTCGATTTTTCCTTTTGGAGAATATACGTTCGGGGATTTTGTCCTTCGGAGCATCTTCTTTCGGAGACTTGCCCTTTCGGAGAATCTACATTCGGCGATTTGCTCTTTAGGAGAAATTACTTTCGGGGATTTTGTCTTTCGGAGAATCTGCTTTCGGAGATTTGCCCTTTAGAGGAATCTATTTTCGGTGCTCTGAATGTTCAAAACTAAAATTTTTCGACTTCTGAATCTCGCGTATATAATCTTTCTTTCAAAGAAATTTCGGACGTTTAGGCTTTCGAGACATTTGCTATTCTCTAAATTAAATTTCGAGTCTGTACATCTTCTCAGACTTAAATTTTTCTAATTTCCTAATATCGTAATTTAAGTTCTTCGGGATATGAATATGATGTTCTCCATGCTTCCGGAAATTAGAGCCTTTCTGTGAAATCAATTTCGGATAATTTATCCTTCGAAGCTAAACTCATTGTAGGTTTATTTCGATCGATTGTATAGAGTCACGGTGGACTAACTCGTCGGAAATTATATCGGGTGAGATATTTCGGTTCGGGGTTTTGCACCTTCGTATTTTTAACATTCGGGAATCTAATCCCGCCTCATTTTATTTTTTATTTTATTTTTTATTTTATTTTTTATTTTATTTTTTATTTTATTTTTTATTTTATTTTTTATTTTATTTTTTATTTTATTTTTTATTTTATTTTTTATTTTATTTTTTATTTTATTTTTTATTTTATTTTTTATTTTATTTTTTATTTTATTTTTTATTTTATTTTTTATTTTATTTTTTATTTTATTTTTTATTTTATTTTTTATTTTATTTTTTATTTTATTTTTTATTTTATTTTTTATTTTATTTTTTATTTTATTTTTTATTTTATTTTTTATTTTATTTTTTATTTTATTTTTTATTTTATTTTTTATTTTATTTTTTATTTTATTTTTTATTTTATTTTTTATTTTATTTTTTATTTTATTTTTTATTTTATTTTTTATTTTATTTTTTATTTTATTTTTTATTTTATTTTTTATTTTATTTTTTATTTTATTTTTTATTTTATTTTTTATTTTATTTTTTATTTTATTTTTTATTTTATTTTTTATTTTATTTTTTATTTTATTTTTTATTTTATTTTTTATTTTATTTTTTATTTTATTTTTTATTTTATTTTTTATTTTATTTTTTATTTTATTTTTTATTTTATTTTTTATTTTATTGTGACGGTCCCATATTCCGAGTTAACATTTTTAGCGCAGGAAACTCGGATTTAATATTTTATCTAGACTCTCGCTAATCTTTGTGCCGTCAGCACCTTCCGTGCGAACGTTGACGCTCTCACGGTAACGGTCCAGCCGCTGCGCCCGCCACGTGCGAGCAGCGGCCGTCTTATCAGCGCGTAAGAATACTTTGTTGCGCGTAGCAATAGGCGAGGGCCCTGCTTCCGTCAGGCCCTTTCTTCAGTTCATCTCAGAGTCCCGAAGCTGTCAGACGCGCACTCTCCTTCATTCACGCTCATTATAATAAAGTATTATACATTTATTCGGATTTCATCATTCATACGCATTCACTCTCACCTATTCTCTCGACCATACCTGACGACTATCACATGGTGTCAGAAGACTACGATCTATTAACACGCACACATTATTATTAAAAAGAGTGAAAAAAAAGAGAAAAAGTGAAGCCAGTGAGAAAGAAAAAAAAAAGTAAAATTATTAGTGACAATTATTTTAAAAAATCTTTGGCAACTCAACACACACCTCAACGGCTCACGGAAATAATTGGCATTCACACGGACATTCTCAACGGATATTTTTCAACTTCTGCAACAATCTCAGCTTCACGGAATTTCACACGGATACCAGCATCCCAATACAATTACAACGAAGCCAGTAAAAAAACAAAAAAAAAAAACAAAAAAAAACAATTAATCGGAAATCAAGGAAGGAAGGAAGGAAGTCGAGCAAATAGTACAAATATCCCATGCAACTATACATTGTAACAATTGTGGCACTGTAAGTACCCTTCAAATTACTGTTCTTTCTAATAAACCTTCACGCTAGTAGTTAGCGGTGCACTATGGCGACCCCCACTCCTATCCCCACTCCTCGAGCCCCGTTGAGAACGTAGTTCGAGGTGATGGTGGGGGTAAGAGTGGGGATAGGTTCCGCAGCAGCCCCACTCTTACCCCCACTCCTCCAGCACAGAGTGTTTGAGGTTGTGGGTGTGAGAGTGAGAGGGTTTGCGTGTGAGCTGTCACCATAGTGCACCGCTTTTTTTTTTTATTATGCACAGAGTTACATATTTCTTAAAGTTAGGTTTCATGCACAGTTTAGATCGATGAATTCAATACGATTATATATGGAGCCCAAATACCGCAGCCCTACACTCTTTTTTTCACAAAGTTCTGCTATCTCGTCGAACACTTCGTCATTATGGTTCAGAAAGAAACTAACCCTTAGGGGCATGAAGACACTGATATCCAAACCTACATCGGCAATCACTTGTCTCCCGTGTTTGGTGTTGACCATCCTCATTCTTGAGATTCTATATATCTTCTGAAGTTCCAGTTCCGCAATCCTTTTATATGGTAGGTGGGACGGTACGCGACCGGTGTCATTGAGCTTCGACAATTTTTTCAAATACCCAATTCACTTTACGGGTTAACGAAAAGAAGAAGAAGATCTTCGAAGTGGGACCGCGTTAAGGTAACGCTGGAGTGTTTTAACGTTCCGTAGAGCACACTGAGCACCTCTGGACTCCGTCTGTAGGAAACAATGCCACGAGCACACTTTTGCTGTATTCGACGGCGGCACTTCGAGTGATGGGCAATCGGCGCGTTCGCTCAAGTTTATGATTTTGCGTCCTGTGGCCTGTTCTAAGATTTGTACAGTCGGCTCACCTACCGCGTACAGTCGAGATTGCTCGCCAACACTTTTCGCAATTTCGCGTAATTCTTGATACAGTTCAGTGAGCGTGACGCCATTATCATGCAGCCAGCCACTCAGCCAGTGTATACCGTGGATGTACTTAGTCCGCCAATTATTTATTCTTCGTATCCGGGGCGACAATACCTCGATGATATAAGGTGGAGAGACCATCCACAGCATTCGACGCTGTGGTTTATCCACCGAACCCACACACACCTCTTTCGGCAATAATTCACCATTCATATCTTTTAAATACAGAATATCAAACACCAGATCTGTACCGGGTACATCAAACACCTGATGTGGACAGTGCATATTGTCGTTGAAACCCGTGAACACGTTTTACGCTCTCAGCAGACGGCCGAAGACTGAGCTGCGCTGAAGTTGTTATCACACAGCAGCAATCGTCAGCAATATTGCACGTGCAGATTGAAACAGGATGCGTCTCTTCATTTTTTAATCTAACTGGAACTGGACAGCCTCCAAATATTCCACCCGTGCACTTATTCCCTGATAAAACACCGTCGAAGGATCCAAATATTCCAGATAGGAATTTATTATCGAAACGCCTGTTGTGCAACGTTGCGACCAACGTTCTCCATCCACCGCTGTTTGCACCTCCTCCAATTCCTGATATAATTTTTCAACGATGCAAATCGTGATTATTTGTATTACTTTCTGTACCGCCGTCGAGTAACCGTTCATTCTGCAACAACGTGAACGTAACTGTGCCAAGAGCACATTTTTGCTACCGCCGGTGACGGGATGATGGACTATCCCCTCCAGGTTTATGATTAAAATATTGCTACGTGTACATTTTAGGCAACTAGAGGGGATAGGCGTTGAGAGTATATTTTGCATCGTATAAAAGAAGAAATAAATCAATTTTATCGATAATCTGTTATTTATTTGTACATGAGCCAAGCACGATAATATATTTTAACTATTATGGATGTTGTTGGCTTTGACTGGAGCAACGTCTTCTTCTCCCGGTAATGTTGAATTATCCAACTCCCAAGAATAAGATTGACCACAGCAGCTCATACTCAATAACTATGAGCTCTCCGTTGGGCGAACGGGCTTGAACTCCAGGTTATTATACCTTGTCCCGTAGTACTGCATGAGCAGTTTTTTCTCATGCGCCGCAGCAGTCATCTGGTGCAGCAGATTGGCGTCATCCTCGAAGGCCTTGGCGAATCTCGCTGGGAGGTAGCAAGTAAATGTTTCCTCAATGTCGATGGTAATCCTCGGGCCAAATGATGTTTTTACACACCTTATGTCAGTGACGCCGTAGTTTCTCTCGAGAGCCAACTCGGATAGTTTTTTGATTGGCAGAAACGACGCAAGCATGCCCACTTTGTTGATTTGCGTAAGATCCATTATGGAGATTGAGTTCTTCTAGCCGTCGTATCACACGTCGAAACTCTGATCTTGCACGTATCACTGATTTTAATTTTGCAATATCGTGCAAGTGTCTTTCTATGCGCACTTTTAGCTCGATTCGTTTCCTTTGCATTAACGTCAACGGAGACAGATAGCTTGCACGACACTTCTTTCGCTGCTCGATCACGACTGATGTCTTCCCACAGGTCTGTTCGGGAATGAGCACTGTTTCCGCTTTCCCCGCAGGTAATTCGCGATTCATGACGCTTTCTCACATCGAGCCCAAAAAGAAATATAATATCTGCTGAAATCAGCTTTTTCAGCAACTCGAAAAGGTCTCTGGCTGCGTGTGTCTTTTTGTGATATCGGGATACAGATCCGATTCCAAGAAGAAATATAATATCTGTTGAAATCAGCTTTTTAACAGCCCGAAAACCGATTCCAAGAAGAAATATAATATCTGCTGGCGTGTGTCTTTTGTGATATCGGGATACAGATCCGATTCCAAGAAGAAGAAATATAATATCTGTTGAAATCAGCTTTTTTAGCAGCCCGAAAACCGATTCCAAGAAGAAATATAATATCTGCTGAAATAAATTTTTTGAGTGGTATCGGGGAAACAAAGTGGGTAGAGAAAACGGAATTTTTTATTTTTTATTTTTATTTTATAAGCATAATATTCAGAATACACGAGCACGGGGCCAACAGCCCTGTATGCAATGCAAACACTTATCACTAAAGTTATTTATTTTGTAGCTGCCACCTACGGCAGCCCCCATACTGAAAGTTTTACCCTGCGACTTAAATTTGCGATTATTGATGAATGCATTATAATAATCATAGACTATTGAATCGTTTCTTGACAAATTATTTGAAAATACATTTCTAAACTTATTAATGCCGAGGCCAGTACACATATAATGAAGAAACATAACGCAATACTGTCCGCAGCATTGCGAATCCGGACCTTGAAGTTGAATAGTGTTGCATCGGAAGAATTTGCAGTTTCTTCGGAGCCGTATGAGGTGCTGTGGGATGATTGGCGGGAGACCGTAGCTGTCGAAGAACCATCCATGACCATTTCGATCGACGTACATGGCGACCCAGTGGGTCCCGGGTAACTTGTGTCCATCGGTATTAACAACGATGGCTGTCGGTTTCGTCCACACCTTCGGGATACGATCTGCCGGATACACGCCGACTGTATGATCCTTTATGTTCCGGAGAGACTGTAAAATTTGAAGGCTGTTCATAACAGCGTACAGCAGCAGTAGCAGCAGAGGGTTTTTCTTCAGTAGCACACTCTGACAAGCCAACCATCCAGCTAGTAGTAGTGCGATATTCCCACAAAGAATCGAAGCGATCACTATGACAGAGCCACGCTTTGATCTTTGTTGCGTTGTCTAGAGCACACTTATATGTGTGGTTTTTGCGCAACAGTCCGTGATATATACAGCGTGTATTACCCGTCGGTAGGTTATGGAATGATGGTACTTCGTCGTCTTCTTCCAAATTTATGATAAAACACCCTGTGAGTCTTGCCAGGTATGATGCTTTGTCGGAGCCTCTGGTGAATATTCGATCAACTTCTGAAGCAATTTTCTTCAGAATAAGCTCGATCGCTTGCACAGATGTATCGCCTTCAGACCATGCAATACCGTGATGGTTGCTCTGCAGCCACGTATTTTGCCTTTTTATAGCAGGTGATAGGTCGTCATGGGCATAGGGCTGTTTTACTATCCAGTGACCAAAGTATGTTGAATGCACCGAGGTGACAGCCACTTCTTTCGGTGTAAAATGATTGAATTTATCCTTTAGACTCTGTATATCAATTACAACAGCCATGATGCGACCTGTCGCCTCGAGTTCTCGGAGAATACTGAAGGCTCAGCCGAAATAGTTCACTATCCGCTGAAATCTACAATCACTTGTCGGGACGAGTCAATCTCCAACACATTATCATATTCTGCATACACAATACAGTTAACCGTTGAATTTAGAGCTTCTTCGAAACGGACCTCTATTCTGACACTGCCGTGTTTCACCAAATTCCAATGAGTATTACTATTAGCCGAAAGATCGGGTGTTAGATCAAATGCAAATAGACAATAACCATTAGGGTAAGCCGTACGTGAAATACAATTACCCTGGTTGAGAAAGTGAATACCCGTGCCGGAGAATAATGTGTGATATGCATCCACGTATTGCTCTCTCACACCAAAGTCGGGCTGCAGAGGCTTTGACGGTATCTGCACACCGTCGGCATACAAAGAAAGATAATTTATTTTATAATTTCGAAAGTTAAAGGGATTCAGCGCGCGATCACCATTAAAGGCTCTATTATCGACAAACCCAATAATTATACGCTTAGGCAGTTGTCCTAGTATGATATTATCCAGAGTATCACCGTGAACACCTGCATGCAGCGATACTGCTTTAACTTCTACGCGGGTCATTGGATACTTTGCCGTAGATTTGGAGAGAGCCCTTGCGTGGGCTAGGAGTATACCGGGTGCTATCTTGGCACGACGTACAAGGAGCGATGCTTCGACGATCTTCATGCTGCAGTCTTTCGAAGAGCTCATAAGGCAGAAAGCATCGTTGGTGCGCACGAGGCGTATACGCATCTCAACGCCATTTATCAAAAATCTCTCCTGATTGAAGATGTCGCAGTGAAGGTGTCCAAGGAGATCAATCTGATTGGCGCTAGCATTCATAAGACCTCTTCGCATAACTAGGCCTTTATTACCATCACCCACATCATCCATTCCTCCGTGCGAATCGTTATACCAGAGAACACTTGTGAGATGAGAGGCCTTCGCGTCATCTCCATAATTCAAGAGTGTTTCAATGTATGCTCTGTATGCGTAAGCGTTATTGGGCGGTGATACAAGTTTCTGATTCAAGAATACGTCAATCTGATTGAACATTGAATGCAGTAAATTATTAACGGGACCAGCCTTAGGTGCATCGCCCTCTTTAGGCTTCCGAGGTGGTATTATTTCAACGCGCATACTCAGCATAGTATGCGCAAGATCAATGTACTCATCGCCTTGGCCAGGCACTACAAATTCGATAGGCGAGTTATCTGTCAGCGATGAAATTGGCTTATAGTACACCCATTGTGTTCCCTCAATCGTGGTTTGGGTGGGTGGCAACGTAAATAGCTCAAGCTCCGACTTTAGACACTCACACGAATGAGCGTGTAAGAACGCCATTTTTCCTCAATCCTGTCTGTCTAGGTAAAAATATCAGATACAGTCCTCGGTTTTTTGCTCCTCTTCGTCTTCTTGTCACTCGTCTTTGTCTTCCGTCTTCTCGCTGTCCTTTTCGTTGCTCTCCTCTTCGTCACGTGCGCAGAACGTTTTCTCGACGTTAACGGCTTCTTTCTTTTTTTCACACCGACACGACGTGTTGCGCTACCGCCTATCGAATGCAGCAGTTTGTTAACTTTAGCCACTTTATAGCCTGAACCTTGCATAAGGTTATTAATTTTTTCCTCGGCTTTTCGCTTTAGATTTGTGGCCGATTCACGCATGCGTGTTTTAAAGGCCTCTCGTGGATGAACACCCCTATCCAATATGTCATTGGCTGCATTAATACCAGAACGTAGCGCTTCTTTGCCTACGGTTCGAGCTCCTTGTTTCAAGAGCGGTATGATACGGCGAAAGAGACCCCCGAGGAAGCTACCAATACCGTGACCTCGTTGGTTCGGCGACCCAATGTAGACATGACTGATACCGCCATAACCCGTCCTCCCACCTCCGCCCGTCTGGGGGTCAAAGTATGCATCGTAATAATCCATTTCGCGGGTCAATCTACGCGCCGAAAGTGTAATGTCACCGTCAACGTCCCGTACTCAAATGGTATCGGCTCACCAAACTCATCCCTTATATCGATAGTTATCCTTTGAAAACTCGTGCGCAATAACGGTATGAAGCGCGGTGGTGAAAAGTTTCTAATTTTGACAGACCCGTAATTGTAATTATCCGTGACGGCGGTCGGAACGACCCGCAGCAGAGGTGAGTGCACATCTCCGGTGATGTATGGTTCGCAGATATCGGTATAAACGAAGAGCGTATTAGGAAGCCCGTTCGTTAGACCGGCCGGCCGCTGGTCAATGTACTTCGCGTCACTTCGAACGACGACACGATGGTTATGGGAGAATCCTAAAATCTTGTTCAATACGTCGGAAAAAAAGAAAGAGTGTTTCAAATTCGTACACCTATTGCAAATGCGGGTTACTGTCACGTATCCATTGCGCCCACATTGAAACTTCAAGTGGCCTGACACACGCGGTATATCGTTAATTGTTTCGAGTAATTCATCTACACTACGGTACACACCTGGCGGTATGGAGACTCGATCTTCTTTATAGTCGGTGTCAACACCCGTGCCAGGCGTCACCGCATTAGTTATAAAGCTGATAAAATTCTGCTCACCCTCAGGTGGTACATGCATCATCGTCAGGGGTATTTGTATTTCAGCTAAAGAAACAGTCCAGCCACCGTGCAAAGTCAAGCACTGCGGTAAATGCGTAGTGTATCGCGTTGTCTTATTATCAGGGTAATACCCCATACTGCTGTTGCTAGGTAAAACAATATAAAATTCGTCTTTCATTTTGATTTTCCTTTCTTATTTTTCTTGGACTGAGCGGCGGTCGTTCGCACTCTCGATAATTCAGACTCGTAAAAGATACCGTCGATATCCTCGTCCTGAAGATCACGCAAGATGTATACCACAGGGTGTCTGGTGTATGATACACGGTGTATTTTAAATAGTTCGCTGCTCCAGCCACTCTCGTAACCTTTTGCAAAGGCTGCCTTTGCACTACTGATGCGTACAATATCACCTACACTGTATTTAGGAGGTCTGGGATGTTCCGGCTCCTTGTATCGTTCTGCCAGATTAGCCCGAGCCCTAGCGGCTGTAGCAAGCGTCACAGAGGCTGGAGCCATTTTTATACTGCTATGTTGCGCATGATTGTATGCCGAGACGATATCTTGCAGAACGTCAATGTAACGTTTCTCTCTAGAGTACGTGAAATACCGCCACATTCTTTCTTTTAGAGTTCTATTAAATCGCTCCACGACAGCGGCTTTTATATCGGGGTTTCTTGCAGCGCGAAACTGAATGTTCTTCTTCTTCAAGAAAGCCTGGAATGCGGAACCTATAAACTCCTTACCTCTATCCGACTGGAGACAAATCGGTGATCTACCATTACTGACTTTTTGTGATAATATACGTGTAAATGCTTTAGTCACAGTCGTAGCTGTCTTATCGTGTAGAGGCTCCACCCATGCGTATTTACTAAGAACATCTATGGCTACGAGAAGATAAACATAACCATCGTTGTAATCCTTGATAGAGCGAAGATCTACAAGATCAGCCTCCCAAACATCGTCAATGTTGCGCACATTATAAAAACGCCGAGGGAAGTGGCGCCTCACAGGTCTGTGCTTTGTGTAAGCATCCTGAGACTCAAGCCACTGTAGTGTCTTTTTGCCGAAGATTTTTTTCTTCCGAGCCGCGTGCAGCAATTTGGCACTGCCCGAAAATGATGCTTCGTGGGAGGGGTCAAAGTACACTTTTTCCAATATTTTCATGTTTATAATTTAAGTTTAGCCCAGGTTACACGTCTTTTCTTGCTATAACTACCAGAGCCCCTCTGCACACTGTGTCCACCGTCGGTGCTCTTATCGTCGCTGTAGTACGAAGACTGTTCGCTGGTATCGTTGATATCCTCGGCTACACTGCTGCCACTTGGATGCACCCGTAATGTTGAATTGGCCCTTGATTCCGCCCACAGCTCCTCATTTCCCACAAATTCTCGAGGTGTTTGTATCGTTCTTAAAAAATTTGCGAAGGTTTTGCGTCCCGCTGGTTTTGGGACTTTTCTTGTTCGCATAGCATCGTTCACGAGATCAACAATATTCGAATCCTTGATTGGTTTTCCCTCGATAGAAACGGTTCCTGCGGAATTCCAGGAAAAATTTGACGACGGTGCATCGCGCAAGCGACGCAGTAGAAGTTTCGCTTTGTGCCGAAATTTTTGTGGTACACTTTCAATTATGATGGAATCATTCATGCCTGGAGAGGAATCTTTTTTTTCACCCACCACCACCACCTCCTCCTCCTTCAAAGCGGGTACTTTCGTTTTCATGAGATCAAGCTGCTGATGAGATCGCTCACCATCGACAAAATGAAGATAGCGTTGTAGTACAGTCAGATATGCGGTCCACTTTTCTCTCTCATCCTTATATTTATTAGAATTCAAGATTTCGTTCATTTCAGCGTCCAATCTACTCAAGGTGGCTCCAATAGCTTGTGCCTCTGACGAATGCGTCACGTCAGCGCCAAAAACAGGCTGTCGGATACTTTGTGTGCTCATCTGTAATAGATTCTCCTCCGGCACTAGTACCATTTTTCTTGCGTGTTCCATTATCAGCGCCCACCAATCAAATTTGACAGGACGGTGCCCAAAATTGGTGCAAGCAAAAGAGGCAGGAATCCACCACTCTGAACGACGATTCGCTTTTTACTCTTCCAACAGCCTTTTCTTGTAGCTAAGCGACGAAGAACAGATGCGTGTCGACGTAGTTTTTTCCTCTGGTTCGGCTTCAGAGGTACATTACCATGAAGAATTCTCAATGCGCACTCGCAGATACACCGTATTATATGAGGATCTGCTTTACGTAAAAAGGCTTCACGTTGATCCTTGTTGAAATGTTGAAGGGCTCGCAATATGGCAATGTGCTTCTTGCAGAGTGGTGATCCGTCACGGGCCATTACAAGAGGTTGACTGATAATTATTTGGGCAAATCACTGCTTTTCTACGTGGCGCCCCCGAAGCCTTTAGAGACGCGTTGTTACGAAGAATGTACAATACGCAATCGACAATACAGCGATTAACGTTTGAATCTGGTTTACATTGTTCCTTGCGCGACGTTCTTTTTATAGCGTAGCGATCCGTTATTCGTCATCATAAACGCAAAACTGGTAGCTCCCCGGAAGTACAGCTGCTTTTTAATTTCTTTCGCGGCACGTACACAAAATGATGGGGATCGTCGGGAAAGATGCAGGTGCGAAATCTACAATTATCAGGTGTTGCTTGTTTCAAATCCAGCAACAAATAACCGTGTGGCTTCGACGTCGCGTCATGATAAACCTCTTGCAAAAAACGGGGATTTTCCGGATATACCTGACGCGCCAGGTGCTGTATTTGAGCACGATCACGAGGGTTTTTAAAGACAACGATATAATTAGCGTTCAGTGAGATATCTCGTTGGCCGTGACCTTGATGGAATAAGTTTTGCGTTATGAAAATAACGCTCAAATTTTTATGATGACTGCCTTTGGTGAATAAGTCAATAACACTGTTGTTCGATGCCTCACGCATTAAATCGTCGATAACTATGAGCTTAGCACGCGGATCATTCGCGTAATCAGCAGATTGCGGCAAACCTTCATGAAATTCGATCGATGCTCCATACTCGGCGTATGCTGGCTGCCATTCGGAATAGTAGAAAATAATTCTCTCGAACGGCTCGCTGTTCATACGCGAAATGAATTTTAAAAACTTTTTCACAAAATATGTTTTACCGCAACCGGTCGGACCACAAACCATAGCCGTCCAGGGATGTTTCCACCTCACGTCCATATCGATGATTGAATCAAATTTCGATACTGCTGTTGATGATAAAGCCTTTATTTCCCAGTTATATATTTTTTACATGGAGATAAAATATTTAACTTTTGTAGCCATAAGGTAGAGAGCCGTATTCGCCGTCGCGTCTTCGCTTGACGCTCGACGGTTTACAAGATTTTATTTCAGGCCGTGTGACCACGTGATGAAACGCCGTACGCCTAATCGCATTGTAGTGCAGTACAATTGGTTCTTCTCTCTCGCCCATATTACAAAGGAACGTATCGACTGATAATTGATTAGTGAGTTATTTGCAAAATTTAGTGTTATGCCTTTGACTTTACAAACCTCGCTCTCCGTACCGTCAGAAGTACGTACTATAAACGAGTAAAATTTAGGGCCACCCGAAATAAACGACTTGATATAGCTACCGGAGCCGTAAGAACTCAGCTCATCGGTTAAATCTCCTAAAAGTTGACCAATAGGCGGTTCGTATTCGCCCGGCTCATTCTTTGTCACGTAAATTACAGAGTCCGTATCACAGTACAATGCACGACGACCCAAGCGCTCGAGGTAACTGTACAGCTTTAAGCGGGCCTGAGCTGTCGTATACGCCGCGACAACAGTATTCGCTATACCGGAAGGTATCACAGCATCGTCACTTTTAATATAATTCACATATAGTATTTGATTATTTACAGGGAGAATACCCGTGATCTCGTATTCGGGATTCGTCAACAACTCCATGAGTTTTTCACGCGATGAAACTATCACAGTCTGCGGTAGATTTTCCCGCTGCCCAAACTTTCCCCAAAATGAATTCAGGCAGAGCTTAGCCACCGATCGTAACCCCGGATTTTTCGCTATAGACCCACGATCCAGCTTAATACCTTCAGACTGCTCGAAATCAGTGAGATACCGTTCTTGCGCGACAGAGTCCTCCTCCATATTGCTTTCGGGCCATCCGCTGGCTTCTTGTTTGATTTTTAAAAACGTGTTAATGTACTCTACAAAAAGGCCCCCCTCCCTCGTATCACTATTATATTGTGTTATCTCGTATTGCCAGATTTCAGAGATGCACGTGATTTCGTACCCACACGACACAGCTTTTCGCAATTCGTCGACCACCCACGTACCCTCGAATACCCTCTCTGCAGGATCGTCGTGTGTACACTCTACCAGACTCATAGCCTCGCTACAACTACGACACAGAGCGAATAACAGACGATGATGCATACGCACTGGCAGTACAGGGTGATAAAGATTCCTCGGCGGCAATACAGTACATTTGACAAGCCCTTCGATACGCGTGAGATCAGTGTTATCAGGACCCGTCAGCTCCATACATTCATCACCCACATAAACTTTCGGATGGCCTACGGGGTATTTACCATACTTACAAATGTATGGGTATAACGAGCAAACGTCCACGTATCTTATCTGCTCTGTATCTTTTATGTCGTAGAGCGTTACCATATTTTCTGTACGGCCGCCGAAGAACGCATCGCGAGGGTTGAGGGGCTGTGGTGTAACTAAAGCGTGATTCTCCACGAATGCGCGCATTTCCTCATTTTGTTTTAACATACCGTCAAATTCGCATTCCCAAATTTCCGTTAGCATGTAACCAGACGCTCGGATTCTATTACTTATTGCGATAGTTTTCTCTAGACGCTCGTCCATTGGCACTCCGTCACTTTGCCGACGATGCCTATTCACGAGGAAACAGCGCTGACACCCGTGCCAGTAGCAGCCGTGGAACTGTAATACATGTGCATTGTCAGGGGTCTCGTAGTAGCCGTCTACCAATAGATTCTGCGGTAGTTTAAATTCGCGCGACCGGCCTGCGTGAATAATATTATGACCGAGCGAGTGCTCCATCCACACGAGCCACGACACTGCTTTTTGTGATTGATTGTGAGCCCATCTGTACCCGGTTGTCGGAATAATACCGATCGTGTCGTTGTTCAGAAAATTTTTTCGAAAAATACGAAAACAGGCTGATGCTATCGTCGTGCTCTCGTTGAAAGGGCAAACACCGCCACTGGTTATGAACATATCACGAAAAGCCATACACGCGCGTCTCAATATAGTAACATCCATCGAACAGTAGCTGACAATTTCTTTCGCAAAATCGAACAGATAATTAGCGTCTTGCAGCTCGCGATGCCATGCAAGTAATTTCTCGCGCTCCGCTGTACGCATGGTGTCGGGAGAATAAAACTCTAGAGGAGGCAGGGGCCCCACATAATTTTGATTTTCCGGAATATTGAACAGATGTGGGAAAGTTCCTTTCACAATCGTACCTGTTAGCCCAAAGGCCTTGGGTAGCGCGCTCAAAGGCATATGAAAGTAGTGCAGGCTGTCAAGAAACACTAATTGTCCAAGCCTCATTGTAATAATCTTCGTGCCATTCATTATCAGCGAGGGAAGTCGCGTTTTTTTCTCCTCAATTAGATAGCGTAGAATGAATTGCGCGTCAAACCCTCCTGCGTTATGAGCGATTACAATCGTGCGCGAAAATCCCCCTACAGTCTGCATAGCTAACTCCACAAGCTGACCCACAGGATTATGTTTGAATACGAATTCGTGGATGCCGCAATGTTCGCACGGATCGGCTATAGAATCATTGTTACAACACATTGAACAAACGCGTTGGGCAACACAGAGACTCGGTTCGTGAACGAATGTGCTCGCATCGCCTTTCACAGATGTGCACTGCTGCGTTTCAAAATCATAGAAAATAAAGATATTTTTCGAATCTGTAGAGCCGCCCCGTATTGGTTGGATAAAACACAGATGATTAAACGGCTGCACCGTTCTACATATTTTGCAGAAGCCTATGCCGCATACATGCTTCCTTTTTTTTCCAAAGGTCTTACTGTCTGGAACACTTGCGACAGCGACGAAGGGATTCACAAACAGAAGGCTTTCTACCGAGGCCTCCGTTCATATTTACATTACCCGTTCTATGATTTCGTAAGCATTGCTCTCCGAAAAAGTCGCGATTGCATGCAACAAACCTGATTGCTTCGCTTGAACTGGCGTCACATGGTGGTGTTGCTCCGCACCGCGAACATTGTGCTTTCGAGCATCGATGATTAAACACGCGATATAATGTGTTGCAAACGGTGCAAAACCCCGAGCTACCGACGGCTGCCCTGAGATTGAGAATTGGCTCGAAATGATGCGAGCGTTCGTAATATAAGATGTACAGAGTATGCCGAATTTCTCCTGCAGACTCTAAAACTTTTTGTGTGCCATTGAATAGAGCTGTTTTCTTACGACGGCCTAAAGTCAGAAACTCAAAAACTACAATCGCTATGCCGTCCTGTGCCAGATGATCTTGGTAGAGTGCGATCTCATGTACGCCGCATCCGTCTCTCGGTATATTGACATTTGCAGCTCTGGTAAGTTCGAGCGCTCTCTCTCTTTGTAATGAACCGTTTGTCTGCCTAATGCGCTGCCACTCGGAGTGTAAATCTCCTGATCGTATCTCACCACGTTCAGCGTATACTAGAGCTGCTGCTAATGAGCGAGGCAAACACAACCGATCGTCGTTCCGGATCGTTAGAATAGATTTTTTCGCGACACCCTCGTACGTAAGACCTTTTCTGCCCCTACCCTCGACACCCTTGACAATGCACGCTTTAATATTACACGTATCATCAATATTCATAGATGCTGCGCTTTGAGCGACGCTAGCTATTAATCCCCATATGTCTTTGAACGTATAGTCCCGAACAGGCCGGAAAGAAAGCCATGCAGGCCCCTGCGTCAGGCTGCTTGATGTGAACGAAATGCCTGCATAATCGCCACCCTCGCAATTGGTCGTTATTTGTGTCAATAAATCGCGAAAAGCCCCTTGAAGCCAGTCCATAACGTTTATTCCTGAGGGTGGTTGGCGAACACGTATTGTCAGTTCGCGACCCCTAAGCTTAAAGCGTCTAAAATAACGTGAGATATTTTGAAGTATTTCTAAGCGACCCCCGGGTGGTTGTACGTCTCCAAACGGCTCGTTCCTAGCAGCATTTCGTGGTCTTCCAGCTCCTACCTGCGTTTCTGCAAAAAGAAAACACATATGAGCATCTGGAATTTGTCGAGGTAAAACGCTATTGAAAATTAGAGATAGTTGTCAGTAGTACCTCGATTGAGATCTGATACGTTTATAAAGTATCTTCATCAATAAAGCGGGTTGCTGAAGTCCCTGTATCACAAAAAATACTCTACTTACTTTTTAAAATCTTAGAATCAGAGTAAAAAATGATTACCTGAGTTATCATCCGGGAGTTGCTGAATCCAGCAACCGATTCTCTGGAAATATTGCTCCTCTTCTTCTCCTTCAATCGGCCACAACCCTCCATGGAGGCCTAGTTGATTTTCGGGAAGATCTATAACCTGTTGTAGTTCCACGCTCGCGGACTGACTGACTTCTAATGATTCATCAGCGATGTTATTAGACAGTTGATTGGGGGTGCCCTCTAGGCCCTCTAGACCTGATGATCCCGACACGGTCTCCTCGGGGGTACCCTCTAGGCCCTCTAGACCTGATGATCCCGACACGGCCTCCTCCTCCCCATCATCTGCTATAGAATCAGACTGAGGCTCGTCGTCGGCTGCGCTGGAAAGCGTTATCGTCGAATCGGCTACTTCGCAATTCCCTGTTACCGGCGCTGAAAAATAAAAACTATCAGTATAAATAGCCGTTTTGTGTGGTACAAATTATATCTATTGTCGAACACTTACGGTTTAACGGGATATCTTGTATTTGCTGTGGCTGTTCTATCACGTCCACAGTACGAGCAATATCGACGCCATTCCCTGACAGCTGACCTGCAATTTTTTTATTTATTTATTTTTAATGTAATGTCCCCGATGCGAATAATTTTTTGTTTTGCATACTTACGTTGTGCGGCTCTCTGTGTGTGAAGAGCTATCTCCACTTCTTCTATAGCACACGTTGCTTCGTCGAGGGCTGTCTGCATGCGAAGATCCAGCGCCTCTGCCTCCTCAATAGCACGAGTTGCTTCATTGAGCGTTTCTTCTTCTTCGTTTGTTGCATCCATAAGCTCACGATAGGCTATAATTATGTGATAATATAAAGGTTAATCACTGCACAAACAATTTTCGAAAAAGGACAAAAATTTTCGAAAACAATTTTGAAAATAATTTTCGAGACATTTTAGAAACAGTTTTATGTTTAGAGCGTACTTGTCTACTTCTTTTGAATATTTCGCGTATAATATAGTGAAGTCTGATTTAAGTGACGTTCGCCAGGAGACGCGGGTTCGAATCCTCCGCCAAGACTTTTTTTTTTTTTATTTTATATTTTTAAATTATTTACCGAAAAAGTCAAATTGCTTTGAGGCTAAAAGTATACTTTTTTGAATGTTTAGCGGTCATAGCGCACCGCTGAGTGTATATAAAAATGTGGCCAATAACTGGGTGGCCAACGACTGAATTGGATGGCCAATAACTGTGCGGTAACGATAATCGCATGGCACAGTCATTGGCACCCTGCCAATAACTGTGTGGCCAATGACTGAATTGGATGGCCAATAACTGTGCGGTAACGATAATCGCATGGCACAGTCATTGGCACCCTGCCAATAACTGTGTGGCCAATGACTGAATTGGATGGCCAATAACTGTGCGGTAACGATAATCGCATGGCACAGTCATTGGCACCCTGCCAATAACTGTGTGGCCAATGACTGTATTGGATGGCCAATAACTGTGCGGTAACGATAATCGCATGGCACAGTCATTGGCACCCTGCCAATAACTGTGTGGCCAATGACTGAATTGGATGGCCAATAACTGTGCGGTAACGATAATCGCATGGCACAGTCATTGGCACCCTGCCAATAACTGTGTGGCCAATGACTGGGTGGGATGGCCAATAACCGTGCGGTAACGGTAATCGTATAGCACAGTCATTGGCACCCCGGCCAATAACTGCGCGGCCAATGACTGTGCGGATTGTCAACCACTGTATGACAGGTGTGGCTTTAGGGCACAGTAATTAGCACACCGATTATTCCCTGAGGCTGGCACGTCAATTAAAAAATTAATAAAATTTTAATTAAAAATAATTTTTTAATATTTGTTTGAAAAAAATCAAATAATGAAAATTAATAAAATTTTAATTGACTAAAAATTATTTTTTATATTATTTCATATATATAAGGCTGTTTTATCTATTTATCTGTTGTGCATGAAACACCTACCTCTGGCTTCAGCAACAAGACCCCTGATGCATGGGGCATCTTCTAGACCCCGGCGTTGCAACTCCTTAAACACACACATTACCACGCACTGTCCGTTTAATATACCTCTATTATATGCTATGGCTATAGCACGTAGAGGTGACCACCATATAATATATCGTAGGCGGCTTAAAAGTCTCTCGCCCGATAAATCCCGTAACTCTTCGCACCACTGATCATTGCAGCGGCGTCTGAGATGAATACTGCGCAACTTAACTAATTTTAAAAAGCCGCGAATACTCGCGCGAACTGCGTAATCTGTCATTATCAATCGGCGATGTAGAGCTCTCGTTGGTTGTCTTATGACTGACCAGCCGATTGACTCAATTCTATATTTCCGAGTGATATGTGACGGTTCCGTAGCATAAAGACTTATGCTCAAAATTTAATTGATTTGCACTTTTTTTCATACCTATAATAACGCGTGATCGCGAGCGTGCAAATAAAATTTCTCACGATATTCCGCGAGATATATGATACGGGTATAGACAGCTCCGTATAAAAGATTTACCCACGGTTTGATTCCGTGGTGTCATATGAATGCTTCATCCGGTTCTCGTATGAACGCTTCATCCGGTTGACTAAATTCATCCATTACCTATACACATGCGTCGTATCACACTTGACCGTGAACCTGAAAGAACGTCTGCAATACTGCAGACGGTGCATTCGCGACTTCCTGCGCGCTCGCAGGGGGCGAGCGGCTCGCGCTTGGGGACACGTGCCGTCGAGCGCGCGACCTTCGTCGACGGCGTATCGCGCTCAGAGCATGCATGTTCCCACGCGTTCAAATAACCACGAGGAACGCGTGCAATACTGCTGACCGTGTATTCACGGGTCTGCGTTCGCCTCGCGGATGATGCATCCCGCGGACGTGTGTCAAGCGTCTTTTGTCGACAGTCTTTCTTCGGAGTTCGTGTCGCGTACATCATTTCTCGCTGCGCCGTGTTTTTACAGCTTTAACGTGAATTTGTTTAAGTGCACCGGAGTTTGCAATAATGTATCCGCGATACGAAAACGGTGTTGTGGGAGAAGAATTTTCCTGTAGAGTAATTGAAGTGGTGTGTGCGAATAGTTTGCAAGTACGCTCCGCAGATATGCAGAATACATACGAACAATTACAGAAGCTGCTACAGGACTATTATATTATCAACGGTGAAGGCTCGGGAATTACGCTGGAGCAATTACACATCGGTATGTTCTGCGTTGTAGTTCGACATGGCAGTGCGGTGCGTGGCGAAATTATTTATTTCGATGTGCAGGACGGCTATTCCGAAGTGTTTTTAGTGGACGAGGGGCGTTCGGATTTTTTTGAGATTTTTTTTCTCCAACACCCAAACGCTTTATGCGTTGGGATACCGGCCCTGTGCATCGAGTGTCATTTGCGCGGTCTCGATCACATCAACTCATCGGGTGCCGAGTCGTTGGTGGAGGAGGCATGTGCTGGCGACGGCCTGCTGGCCATAGTGATCACACGTCGCCGCGCCAATCGTCCGTATGTAATAAAACTATTCGACAGAGAACGGCGGGATGTCGCAGCTCTCGTCGCTCAACGTTTTAACATCGATAACGACAACAACTATCTCGACGACGAGGGTTTCGCCGAGATGAACATCAGCGGCTGGGAGGATGACGAAGACGACGGCAACGACGTCGACGACGACGACGACGACGACGCCGCCGAACGTTAACGCCATAGTGCTTGTGAGTGAGCATAAACAGGAGTGAATAATAAACAAAAGTGAATAATAAGCAAGAAAAAAAATCGGAGTGAAGAATAAACAAGAGTGGTGTTACGTCCGGTGAATTTTACCAAAAATTCACTGACGCAACCTGATAAAAATCCACAAATTTGGAAATAAAATAATAGTCAGAAGAGTCATAGAAAATCCATAGAAAAATTATAACACGATTATTAATTATGCGTCAGCCAGCACTGAATGATTCAATTCAGTGATTGGCATAGCAACAATTGAGTAACTAAAAAAATCGCAAGAGGTATATTCAGGTTGCTGGACAGGTATCATCGGCAGCGAGCATACCTTAGGCTACCTGAAGATCTCATTGTTTTAATTGAGACCGGAAAGGGCAATCCGAATCCTTAGCTAAATGCGTCGGGAGACGGAGCCTTATCGCTCCAATACATAGCGCGGAACGACGCACATACGCACACAACGGTGCAGCCAGAGAATCCGTGTGACTGTCTCGAGGCGACTGATTGGCAAAATCACCGTCGGCGCTAACGAGTGCAGCACCTCTCAGGGCATAATTATTCAAAATATTATTTAAAGTATATTTAATTGTTTTTGATATAAACAACATCGGAATATACCAAATGTGGAGATTTCGCCAGAAAATAATGAATGAATCAATTATCTAATAAAATCACGAATGAAACGAAGTTTGGGTCAAATCGTTAATATAAAGTTGTCATAAACATTTATGACTTATTATTATGTATTATTATTATCATCGGGGAAATTAATTAACACATTAAAATCATAGTTTACTGTCACTAGAATAGTCAAATAAAATAGTCAGTAGCAGAGAATTAATTATTATCATCCGAGAAAAATATTTAGACATTAAATAATTATCCGTTGAAAAACAGGAATTTATAAGCAATATTTGGAATAGTTTGAATAATCGGGTGTATAACTTTGGATAGGAAAATCGTAGAAACTTCGTTCAAATTTGTAAATTCTTGTTGTTTAAATCTAAGATTGTCAGAGTAATTTGTTTATCACGAAAATCATTGTGAAGACCGGAATTCTGAAATTATTAAAATAAGCTGCGGAAGACGCTAAAACCGATCGATATTGACCGAAGAAGGGGGCGGCTGACGCAACGGACAGCTCGGAGGCGCGGGTGCCCCCCCGATCAAAACAATAAAAGAGGCACCTCCGAGGGCGGATCGTCACCTCTTCGCGACAGTCTTGCGGGCGACATACCTCTACCTCTTCGTGACAGTTGTCTTTCGCGGGCCGGAACCAGTCATCCGACGCATACATCTACAGTTATTATCCGCGGAAAACTAATTATTGTCTAGAAGTCTTTGACTTCTCACGGAATATTGTATCAACACAGTTAAAATTTCAATATAGTTTCGGAGTCTGAATTCTGGAGTTAACAATCAAATAAATATTCTAAATTTTCGACGGATAAATAAATTGGAGTTCAACGAAAAGTTATTTCATCATCCTGCATATTTCGATATCAGTATTTACTCGTCCATCTCATCATTCATCGTTGATAAATCGACTTTCCCTGAAAGAAAGAAGGAAGGAAGGAAGGAGGAATTCTGAATCAACATCTTTCATCCATTTTCGATCATTCCATTCATAAGAGTCATTCATTGACAATCACCGTAAGTCATCGAATTATTTAAATTCAAATCATTTATTTTATTTCAACGATCGTCCTTGAATAACTTATTCCATTGACCAACAATTAATTATCTTGAACATTTGAGGAACTTGTCGAATTATTTAATTTCAATTCATTTTATCTCATCGGTCATTTTGAGATTTTATTCTTTTGTTATTTCACCGGATGTTAATTAACTATCTCGAATCATTATCAATCAATAATCAGGGTTTCAATAAATCATAGTTTCGATAAATCATAGTTTGAATTTAAAAGTCGAGATCTTCGATCCTTTTTCGAGAGACCCAGGGTATAGAGCAATGAACTCAACGTTTGGAGATAACGCTGGCCTTCAGTCGGTGGCGGGCAGCATTGCGCGACCGTGAGGGATCTAATTACACAGCCTTGCTACGGTGTGTCAGGGTCAAGTGAGGAATCATAATATTTTGAACGTGATGGACACCTTATAAGATCATCGAGCTATATTCTTTTCGACATGCAGACTCAGCCCATCCCTGAATAATTTTCCGAAAGGTTAGATTCAAAAGGGGCACTGTTCTGGTAAAGCGTCACATGCGATAAACGCGTAATAGGGAGAGAAATCTCCTTTACCGTAGATGCAGGAAAAAGCTGATCAGGACGTAACATAATTTTATGGGGGCTCGTCCGGGATCATAAGAGTTTGCACGTCGAAATTAAATAAATAAATAACTTAAAATAAAATAAAACAAAATAACACGAAAATAAATAAATAAACAATTTCAAATAAAATAAAAATAAAATAACGAATGAATAAATATTTGAGAAAAATTCCAAATAAATAATTAAATAATTTCAAATAAATTAAATAAATAAATAAAGAAATAAAATCAGCAAATCCAATAATGATAACAAGGAAATAAATAAAATATAAATGCCTTACACTCGATCCAAGGAAAGCGTTTCCGATAAATGCCTCCATGAGTATCCAGGAGACAGAAAGAATTCAAAGCCGAAAAATTCAAAACCATTGCCAGTAGTGAAAACTAAAGTGTCAAAATCTACTAATACTCCGGAAAGAATTGAGGACTATATGGTGTCTGACGATTTGATACGGGATCAACAAAAAAATATAGAGCCATGTTCATCCGGAACAAAAGGAAACGGGAGTGACAGTTCTGATCTATCTGATACGGAAGAGCAAAGTGTAATAGAAAATTTAGCTGAAAAAGTGAGTCAGGTTGAAGTGCTACCGCAGGGGCTAATAAGATCGCATAGTGAACCTTCGTTACTGAGTTTAGATATTACTCAACTGGCACGTAACTTGGCTAGAGTCAATATTACACCGGGTGTTCGATTTAATTCGGGAATAAGTGCATCGTCAACGCGACTTGTCAGATCTCATTCAGTGGATACCTCAATTAAATTAAAGTCAGCTATAAAATCGTGCATGAAAGTAGGTTCAGTAAAAACGAAAAGTGCTCCGAGTATTTGTGTTGATGATCAACTTGAGAAAAATAATAAAACAATCGAATTATCTCAAAATAATAATCCAGTTTTAAGTCCAATAAACGATACGATCGAGTCAAAATCCAGTGATAACGAGAAAAATAGTGCTTGCAAGTCAGGAAAATCTAAAGTAGGGGTTCCATTGAGCGAAAATCTGATATCTTTTAAATCCTGTAGTAAAACTTTACCAACACTAGATCAATTGCGACAAATTTTTGCCGTTTGCGGTGCTTCACGTCGACCACCTGTCAGAGTCATATCAGACGAAGTAGTTAAAAATCTTTTTGAAAATATGGACGGGAAAAATGATAGGAACGATAACACCGGAGGAGGCGGAGGAGGCGATAACGGTGAAGGTAGTCGAGGCGGTGGAAACAATATTCCCCCTCGCCGAACAAGCCCATTCATTGGATCGCATAGGTCACTTTTGGGAACGGAACAGTGGCGAGAAGCAGTAAAAATGATTCCAGAATTCGATGGAAAGAAAGGGACTTTGAGTCGTTATCTCGGGTGTTTAGAAGATGCTGCAGCAATGGTGGGACCTGAGTTCGAATTAGACTTAATGAGGGTTGCTAAAAATAAATTAGTGGGTGAAGTATGGAATCGCGTTAGTGGCAGTCGATTCAGTCACATTGCCGATTATATGGATTATCTTCGAAAAATATATGATCCTCCTAGAGACATATATCAATTACAGGGAGAATTAGGAACCATTGCCCAACTAAATAATGAGACAGTAGCTGAATATGCATATAAGATTGAGCAGTTGGTTGCAAAATTAGAGGAGGCAAGACGGTACATTGATGGATATTTATGTGAGGCTGATAAAGAGGCGATCGAAAAAATGGCAATTAATTGTTTTAACCGAGGATTAAAACCCGAAATATTGGATAGAATAAGGGAGGAGAAAACGTCACTTCAGGACGCGATAAGCACAGCATTGGCCATTGAACTTGACGTATCTGATCGATGCAAATTAAGAGATAACGCGAACTCCAAAGTTGCGCCAATAAAAGAAATAGAGAGAGGTGTGAAAAAAGTTGGCATAAAATTTGTTGAACCCGTAGAAGAAGTAACTATGGCACCATTTACTGAAAATCAAAAGATAATAATTTGTCAATTCTGTAAAGGTCAAGGACATTCTGCAGATAAATGTCCCAGAGCACCTAACAATGACGTAATCGATATTTGTCAATTTTGTAACAAACGAGGCCATCTGGCAGATAAATGTAAAAGCATGGGATGTGCAATTTGCGGTCGTAAGGGACATTGGGCTGAAATTTGCAATCAAAAAGAACAAAGTGAAAGTGACAGAACGTCTAATGAACGTTCAAATCAACAACCAGTTCAACAAAATTTCAGACAAGCTCAAAATCAAGAAAGTTTTAATTCAAATAATTATAATAACAATCGTCAAAATTATAATTATAATCAAGGTTTCAATTCAAATCCACGATATAATTTTAACCAAAACCAGAATTCCAATCAAAATTCAAACTTTAATCAAAATCGGAATTTTAATTCCAACCAAAATTTCAATCAGAATTCTAACCAAAATAGAAATTTTAACCAGAATTTTAACCGGAACCAGAATTATCAGAATCCGAATTTTAACCAAAGTCGAAACTTTAATCAAAATTTTGGTCAAAATCGAAATTTTAATCGAAATTTTAATCAGAATTATAATCAAAATCGAAATTTTAATCCGTCTTATAATCAGAATCGGAATTTTAATCAATCTTCTAACCAGAATCGGAATTTTAATCAAAATTTTAACCAAAACCAGAATTTTGGCTCGGATTTAAACCGCGGAAATAATCAAATTTCAAATGATCAAGGTGCAACGTCTTATGCTGAAATGGCTAATCAGCCCTCTCAATCAAATAGTTCTAATGTGATATGCCACTACTGTGGAATAAAAGGACATGTGATGTATGAATGTCCGCAACGCATACAATATAATAACAGGCGAGATGCGATACAGGGAAACGAGAGTGGCCAGCCAGTGAAGGGTGCGCCGGCAGAGGCCAAAGCGAATCCGCACCCAATATATTCAGTACAGACTGCACCCGAACCATAGAGGAACAATGTCGAATAATTGATGTATATTTGGTACGGCCGGAAAAAGGAATTATCCCACCTACAATTGAATTAAAAAGTAATGACCTTCAGGATTCTGTTATTATGTTGTTAGATACAGGAGCTGGTAAAAATGTGTTGAAAGAAAAATGTTTGAACGAAAATAATATGATATGTAGAGATGAAATTTTGAGACTTAGCGGAATTACAGATGAATTTGTTTATACGTCAGGATACGTAATACTTGAAACTTTGGGACGCGAGGCGGTGTATCATATTGTGGCTAATAATTTTCCTACCAAGCAAGATGGAATTTTGTCTAATGATTATTTTCGAGAAAATTTGGTTAAAATAGATTATGAAAACAGTATGCTCAAGGTTCGCGATAAGAAAATAGAATTTTTTACTCAGAAAAGTATGATTTTTCCACCAAGAACGAAAAAACTCTTCTATGTGAGGATAAAAGATGACACTATTCGCGAGGGATACTTGGCTCCTATGGACTTTGGTGAAGGGATAATTGTCAAGCAAGGACTGGTACAAAACATTAATGGAAAATGCTTTATCAATATCACTAATAATCGAGACGAACTAATCGAAATACGAATTCCTACCATGAAGTTGGCTAAAAGTCCGGCCGAAATTAAGGGAAAAATGTGGTTAAAAGAAGTAAAAGAAAAAAACGAAGAAATATATGTCATGAGTCGAACTACGGAAAATAATACAAATACAATCGAAAGTGATTCTGGGAGTGACAGGAATAATCCGAGGTTGGAAAATAAAAATATAGAAATACATTGTACGGAAAATAATGAAGAAAATATAAATGTTGACAAAAATAAATGGGTGAAAATACCGTATGAAACGTTTGAAACAGCTTTGAAAAGAGTTAAAAAAGAAAAGAAAATAGAAAGGGAAAAGAAAAAGGAAAAAGATTTAAACAAGGAAAATTCAAGTTCAGTTGAGAAAATACCAGAAAATTCAAGAATAAATCAAGAATTCGCTATAGAAAAGGATAAAGAAAAAGAAGAAAATTCAGAAATAAGTTCAAAAGAACAATCACAGGAATTAATTTTGTCAAGTGAAATGCCAGAAAATGAAGAAATGAATCGATTATTCGTTACAGAAGAAAATAAAAATGAAGCAGTAAATTCAGAAGAAAAATCAGGAAGGTTAAATGAATTACGAGATAAATCTGAGTCAATGATGGAAGAAATAGAAAATAAGAAGGAAAGTTTAACAGAAAATTTTAAATCTCATGAATTTTGTCATCCCTTGATAGGAGTTCAATTTTACGGATCAGAAAAATGTTTTTGTGTCAACGCTAAGCTCCAAGATGAGACTCGATTACCAAAAGTAATAAAATTATTACGACTAACTGTATTAGATAAAGAAGAAATAAAGGCCGTACATGAAATTATTGAGTACGGTACAGATCGATTCCATATACCGGGTGAAAAATTAGAAGCTACAAATGTAATAACACATCGAATACCAACCACTGATGATTTTCCAGTCAATTCTAAGCAATATCGTTTCCCTGAAGTTCACAAAGAAGAGATTAAAAGACAGATAGCAGAATTTCTAGAAGCAGGATATATCAGACAGTCGACGTCTCCATATAATACACCAGTGTGGGTAGTACCAAAGAAATTAGATTCACAGGGAAATAAAAAGTGGAGAGTAGTTCTGGATTTTCGGCAATTAAATGATAAAACGATTGGGGATGCTTATCCCTTGCCCAATATTGTTGACATATTAGATCAATTGGGAGGAGCCCAATATTTTTCGGTTTTCGATTTAGCCTCAGGATTTTACCAGATAAAAATGCACCCAGAAGATTGTCATAAAACAGCTTTTACAACACCTTATGGACATTATGAATATGTTCGAATGCCGATGGGATTGAAGAATGCACCTCCTACATTTCAAAGAGCAATGGATATGGTTTTGATGGGCTTACAAGGTCACGAATTATTCGTTTATTTAGATGATATTGTGGTATACGCAAAAACATTGAAAGAACATAATGAAAAATGCAAACGATTAATAGACAGATTAAGGAAAGCTAATTTAACTTTACAACCTGATAAATGTGAATTTTTAAAGAAAGAAGTTGGATATTTGGGACATGTAATTGGCCGCGATGGTTTAAAACTCGATCCAAAGAAAGTAGAATCGGTCAGAAATTTTCCGAGGCCAACTAACGTAAAGAAAATTCGTCAATTTTTGGGATTAACAGGATATTATCGTAGATTCATTGAGGGCTATGCTAAATTAGCAAAGCCATTAACTAACCTTTTAAAAGATAACGCACCCTTTTTATGGCAAAATAGCCAAGAAGAGGCATTTGAGGAGCTTAAAGAGAAACTTTGTACTGAACCAGTTCTGATATTCCCGGATTTTTCAAAACCTTTTATTGTAACAACCGATGCTTCAGGTTATGCAATCGGAGGAATTTTGTCACAGGGACCTATAGGAAAGGATAGACCAGTAGCATACGCCTCACGGACACTTAACGAAGCTGAAACAAAATATGATACTTATGAAAAGGAAGCCTTGGCAATTGTCTATAGCGTTTTGCATTTTAGACCATATTTATACGGGAAAACGTTTACTTTGGTGACTGATCATAAGCCTTTAGTATGGTTTAGAACTTGTAAGGATGGTAACACACGGGTTCTTAGATGGAGATTGAAATTAGCTGAATATGAATACGATGTAGTATATAAAACAGGGAAAACAAATGTGAATGCCGATGCCTTATCTCGAAATCCAATTGTGAGTAAAGAAAATGGGGTGGAGGAAGAAATATTTATCACGGAAGTTAGAGGACGGACGGAATGGACCGATGATGAGATGCTGAGATTCTTTGAGGATGATAACGATGAAAACGATGGTGTAAGTGATGAAGAAATAAAAGAAGAAGAAGAAGAGGATCCAGAGAAATTATGGAAAGACAGTTTAAAGGTTATTCAATTAGAGGAAAATAATAAAATAAATTCATCATTGGAATCATCGGGCGATGAGGTTCAGCATTTCCATTTCGATCATTCTTCGATCAACACCAGTGCAGAAGAGGGCTCAGCGGAGGAAGAGATACCATTAGGCAATCCGGTAAACAATGGAAGATTAGTACGTGGAGCAAAGAAGAAAGCACTCGAGAAAATCAAGGCTAATTTTCAAGCGACCAAACAAGGACAAAAAGAAATACAAAAGGCTGACAAAATAAACAAGAAAAAGAAGATGAAAATTAAAAGGAAAATTCAATCAGCACAAAATACCAAAGAAGACGATACCACGGAGGATGAAGACACGGAGACCGAGGATGAACCGGTGAAAAGGCCTCGAAGGAAGAAGAAAAATCGGAAAATTATAAAATCAGACGAAGAAGAAATAATACAGCCCCGGAGGAAAAAGAAAATCCCTCCCATACAAGACTCGGACGATAGGGAATCCTCTGCGGAAACAGCCAGGAGCGATTCTGATAAGGATGATAACGACAATAAAGACGAAAATAACGAAGAAAACAGTGACAATAATCAACAATCCGAATTCGAACTCGAATATTCTATATCGCGGAATATTATTCCTTCAAGGGAAATTTTCTTTACTCGCAAGGATTCACTTGTTTATTTTCTAAATTTAAAAGGCGAAGCATTTGATACGGGTTCACAAAAATTGACTGATAGAAACGAATTGCCTTATTTTTCAAACCTTAAATTAGGAGTGGTTAGCGCAATAAAGCGAGGGAACAGATATCATATAGCTTTGCCTGTGAGTGATGACTCTGGGGAAGGAGCTTCCTTAATATTAAACCATATAAGAAATGCTATAAGAAGTTTACGAAATTTTGCAGAACAGGAAAAGATACAAAGTGTGAGTATTTCCAAATCAGATTCTGTTGGAAACGTCCCATGGGATAAAATTGCAAGCGAATTACGATTGGAATTTCTTAATAGTCCGGTAAATGTGGTAGTTTGTCATGGAATAGTTCGATATCTGAGTAGGGCAGAACGAGAGGGAATAATACATGAAATGCATGGATCAGCTGTTGGTGGACACAGAGGGGTCACAAAAACATTCAACAGGATCAGACATAAATTTTATTGGGAAAGGATGAAAACTGACATCGAGCGATTCATACAACGTTGTTTACCCTGTCAACTAAAAAAATGCGTCAGAATAAAAACAAAACAACCAATGGTTATTACCGATACTCCGGGAATAGCTTTCGATAAAGTAGCCATGGATATAGTAGGGCCTTTGCCGCGAACAAAGCGAGGTAATGAATATATTCTCACAATTCAGGATCAATTAACAAAATTCTGTCTTGCATTTCCTATTCCAAACACAACATCAATTATGATTGCTGATACAATGGTAAAGTATTATATTAGTATTTTCGGAGCACCTAGGAGTATACTAACCGATCAAGGACGAAATTTTCTTAGCAATCTAATCAAACGAGTCGCAAAAAGGTTTAAAATAAAAAGAATACGAACCACCGCTTTTCATCCACAGTCAAATGGATCTTTGGAACGATCACATCACGCACTTGGGGAATATTTAAAACAATACGTGGATAAAAAGTTTGAATGGGATGAATGGGTTGAACTGGCTATTTTCAATTATAATACCAGTGTCCATGAAGGCACCAAACATACACCATACGAACTTGTTTTCGGAAAATTGGCAAGAACACCGTCGAGTGAACCTTTACAAATGGAGGACAGATTACCAACTTATGAGGACTATTTGGTGAAATTGGTAACACAATTACACGAAATCCGGAAAATCGCCCGAGAAAACTGAATAAAAGCAAAAATAAAATCTAAAGAACGATACGATAAAAATCTTAATGTCAGGGAATTTAAAGTAGGAGATTATGCATTTTTGAAAAGCGGGCCAAAACCAAAGAAACTAGAAAATCAACATTCTGGACCTTTTGAAATAATCGAAGTAAAGGGAAATCAAAATATAAAAATAAAGACCAATAAGAAACCTATGGTAGTACATGCTAATCGATTGAGATATTCTCATATTAAACCTTGAATAAAATAAAATAAATAAATCATTAAACACATTCTTAAGTAACGGTAATAAATAAATAAGAAAAAAATTAATACAAAAATTTCAATCAGGTATTAAAAATAATTACAGATAAAATGCAAGCAAGAAATTCATCCATAACCGGAGCTAGATTGCGACACCGACAAATGGCGGATGTAGCAACAACCAGGCCGACGGAATATGGCTTTATTAGATATCAACTAACACGAGAATTGTATTCAGAGGATACTGGAACAAATAATCCAACCAATAGTCATGCCGCTACTAGTAACAGAGAAGAACCTCAGACAGAAGGAAGAGTAGGAATAGAGATAAGAAGACTTTGCGATGAGTTTGTGAAAAACATTCGAAGAAGTGAGCTAGAATGGCAAGCAACTGCGATTAGGCTGGGAAGAAATCAGATAATAGATATGCAGAAACTTATAATAGGGCATGAGGAAAGAATAAGCGAATATGATTTCTTCGTGTATTGGGGTCAACTTCGAGATGTAATGAGGGAGTATAATATAGAGATACTGCGTGAGAGTAAAGAAGGACAACATGAGCAAGGGGTGTGTTATATTGTCATGTACAAAGATACCGAACCCTTCGTGTGTATGGAGGTGGGAACACCGAAATTGATGATCGATCTAAAAGGCTTGGGCGACGTAATAAAAAATATCCGAAAATATTTGACCAAGAAACTCCGTGAAACATTCGAAAAACTTGAACAATAAAAAAAAGGGGGTGTAACGGTAGAATGTAAAATGTAAAGTTTCCGGTTACAGGAAATAAAAATGTCAAACGAAGAGAAGTCTACCATTCGATTGGAGCGTATGTATGGAAAGGGAGCCGTGTATCTAAACGTTCCCTATACCCGGAATATGTCAAGCAATACACATAGGATCCAGGCTGTCTTGGGCAGGTGGAAGGATATCGGAGTCGGCCACAGCGAGGAGGAAGCGAGAGAAGCCGCTGCGGAGGCTTTAATAGAGAGAATAAGCGAAAGTAGAACACCAAGACGCGATAAACATTTCGACCTTAGAAAAGAAAATGATCGGTTGATTAAACGCCTTAAGAAACTAGAATTGACTACGAAAGAGCTGGGGGTAATAGCTATTGAGAAAATAATGAATAAAATCCGCGGAAACGAAGATATAATCAGTCCGTTTGAGATAATAGATTTGCAATTTGAAGCCATTGAGATTTTCGCAACCTTTGGAATAGCATTGCAAGTTCGGCAATTTCAAAGAGAAAAAGAGACGGGAGTAGCAATGACAATAGATTCAGAAAAAGATAGTGCTAAAACAGTATTAGAGTTTCACGAAAACCCAAATCTTGCGGAGCTAGCAGCCTTGCTGGGGGTCCTGTATTCAGTACAGGGTAGTTTGGGAATTCAGATAAGAGAGATGCTGCAAGCAGAAGAGATTATAAAAAAACATGAGCAGGCAGAAAAAGAAAGAGAAACTTCGAAGAGGCGATGGGGCCGAGGACAGAACAAGAAGTAAACGTAGGAAAAAAAAAAAAAAAAATATTACATATAACTTATATGCACTTTATGATCTTATTAGCACATTTGGGAACTATAATACAGAAGGGATAAATCCGTATTTTTGGGAAAAGTGCAAATTATAGTTTAGAAATGCACTATTGGGGTAGAATTAGTATATGAGTAATGTATAAACTCATAAACAATATCTATATGTAACCATTTATATACACATATATATATATCCACATTTATATTCACTAGTAATAGTAAAGGTGGCACAAATTAATAATTATGTTTCAGTGCATCAAGAGCACCTCACCTATGTAATCACCAATATTATGGTTTGTTATCAATAAAAAAATCATTCATACAAATAAAAGAATTTTGTTTTGTTAAACAGATGAGTCGAGAGGTGTGGTCATTAGCGGTGATATGGGTATTTCTTCTACCCACACCTTCCTCAGGGATGATCGGATATGAGTGTGGGTCGCCATCTTCAAATATCACAACCCTGTCTCTGCTGGATGTGGACGAGTGTGACGTATCCTCATCATCATTGAACATTTCCTCAGTTCATATTCAGTTGGTTCAGATCAATGAATACGGAACTGTGCACGTTCATCAGTGCAAAATAGAAATCGATCGAGATGTTCGGAAGTGTGGTATGTTTTCGCATACGAGTGACGTGGTTAATGGAAAGGCTTCATATATCTTTGAGGTCTCTCGAGACGTTTGTATGAAAATGCATGAGGTCGGATCTTTTCGAATGGATAATGCGGTTATCATGGGACTTTGTGGTAATCAGACGACGAGTCATCCAGTTATTTTGGCGGGACATTTGGAAGTGGATGGAGGATGCAAGGGTTCATCTTATTCGGATCCTTTCGGAAGCTGGAATGATGTGGTGGTTCCGTCCACAATAAAAATTACCTTGAGGGATTATTATGCATCAGTTGCATTAAAATCGAACAAAGTATATTTGAAGTCGGGAGTTAGATGTGAATTGAATAAGGGACAATGCATGGACATGGAAGGTGGACATACGTTTGGGAATTCAGTTCCAGTGGATGAGTGTGGCGGTAGTGAATACGGAGTATTGTACATGGGAATGGCTGAAAAAGTAGTCGATAGGGATGCCGAGACTGTATATACCGTAACTACTTCTGACGTTATCTTCGCTCTCGTTGCTCAATCATCTATTAACGTGTGTGGACAAAGTTTAATTCGAACGGAACATCCTAGACTACTCATCCACGAGATAAAGAATGGACGAATATTTTTGCAAACGAAAAAGGTTGACGTGGTTAACATGGACATATACGCGTATGTAAACTCTAAATTCGTGTACGTCGAGAGACATGTACAAACTCAAATTCAACAAGTTTACATTGATCTCTTGACACAAAAGTGTGAGTTGGAGCGGGAAATGCTGAGAAATCGTCTGGCCATAGCTACTCAAGCACCAGATGAATTTGCTTACCACTTGATGAAGGGACCAGGATACATGGCGGTAATATCAGGGGAAGTAGTGCATGTTGTAAAATGTATTCCGACGGAAGTAAAGGTTAGACATTTGGAAGAATGTTATATGCATTTACCAGTATCTAGGGGAAATGTTAGCTATTTTCTGGCTCCAAGAACGCATATATTGATGGAAACGGGTCTACAAACTACATGTAATAGAATGGTGCCGCCAATGTATTTTATCGATGAGGAATGGTATGGAATGATGCCTGGACCAACACTTATTTATCCTCCGGGAACAATGAAGCCTAATACAAAGCCATCGTGGCAATATAACAAAATCAAATCATTAGCAAGTAGTGGAATATATACAACAGTGGAATTAGAGCAATTAAGAGAATATATTATGTTTCCGGCAGAAAGGCCTGCAATGTTGAACTCAGTGGTAAGGGGAATGATGGGAAAATCTGCAGTTAAACAGGGAGGATCTTTCGTAAAATTACTTGAAGGACCTGAATTAGAAAAGATAATGCAGAACGCGTGGAAAAAGATGTGGGAAAATCTAATTGTATTTGGCCATATTAGTGCTGGACTTATCGGAATAATAATGATATTTCGAGCCATTAAATTAATAATAGACACGATTATACATGGATATGCTTTACATACTGTTTATGGGTGGTCATTGTTTTTGATAGGAGCAGTTTGGGACTCAGTAACAGGATTATTGTTGCATTTAAAAAATGGATCACCAAAGTCCTCAGGAAAATTGGAGAAAAAGAGTAAGAAATCAAAGAATACAGATATTGAATCAGAACAGGTAGAAATACAGGAACAGGTAGAAATGCAGGAACAGGTAGAACTAGGTGAGGAAGAAGTAAATGAAATAGAGCAAAAGAATAAAAATAAAAGGGAAAGTGATGTTGCAAGTCAGACAGTTGAAAAGAATGAAAATAAAATATATCCCAGAATTCCAAGAAAATTGAATTAAAAAAAAAATAATAATAATAAAAAAAAATAAATAAAAAAATAATAAAAATAAAATAAATAAATAATAATAATTAAATAAACAAGGAAAAAAAAAAGTTATAAGTATACACATATACATATATATATATATCTAAGGGAAATAACTTAAAGGAAATAGAGTAAAGGAAACTAAAAGGAAAAGTTACCGGAAAGAATAGTAAGATAGCCGTCTGGAGACGCAGCTACATGCGTACTCCCAGAAGCGGCTCACGAAAGTAAGAAAGAGAAAGATATATATAGAAAGAGAAGGATAGAGGATGGCGAAAGACCGCACAAAAGGGAGCAGCCGAGAGCGGCTGGTGACATGATGTAAGGGAATGTACCCGTCCATCAATTAAAATGGGACTGACGTTACCCACTCAGGAACAGTAGGAAAAGAAACGGGTCACTTAATTATCGACAATATGATTGTCGAGGCGAGCGCGAGATTATCGACGCAGGAAAAGAGAGAAAGGTATAGGGAAAGAGAGAGAAGGATAGAGTACGGCGAACAGCCGCACAAAAGAGAGAAGCCGAGAGCGGGTGGCGGCGTGACGTCACGCCGTACTCCACTCACGGTGAGTCGCAGGCATGCATTAAAAAGGGTGACTGTACGACGAATGTACAGTCGCACCAGAATTAAAAAAAAGAGACATATATATATATTAAATTAAATTAAATTAAATTATAAGGGAAGGAAAGAAAAGCATTAGACAAAATAAAATCGGAAAAATAAGTTTTATTTTTCAATATAAAATGGTAAAATATACATAATAAAGGTAAATGAAAGTAAATCCTTAAGGGATGAGGCTGGCCAGTAGAAACCCAACCGTTGTTAAATTACAGGCCAGGCAAGGCCAGGCCATATGGTCTGCAGGGTGGCCAACCATCCCCCGATATAAAAGGATGGGCAATTCAGCCTCGAAATTGTTGTAGCGAAGGAGTCGGAGGAGTTTCCTTGCTGTTATGGCAGCAGGAGGATGACGGGGTTGACGGAGGGCCTCGCGGTGCGTTCGGGGTGGGCTAAACAAGGCCCGATTGCCCAGAAAATCCTCGGGGTGGTCAAGATCGAGCTCCTCGTCCCCGGTGTCGCCCCAAAGGATCGAAATCGTGCGGCGATGGCGGATACGGGATGCCCGAATGGTGATCATGCCCCTCACTGCGTCGGAAGGGCGTTGGTGAGAGGGGATGATGAGATCGTTCTAAAAAGGAAAAAAAGGAGAAATAGAAATAATATATTAAAAAAAAAAAAAAGTATATATATATATATATATGTAATAAAAAAAAGTAAATAATTATAAATAAATAAAATATAAAATAAAAATAAATAAATAAAATTAAATTAAAAAAAAAAGAACACCACAGGTGTTCCAGTGAATTACCAGTTTCTGAATAACCCACGGGGATGGTGGTCCAGCGCAGAAAATTATCCCGTATGGACCATCAATGGAAATTAGGGAATCCATGGTGAATTCTGAAAAAGAGAGGAAAAAAAAAGGAAAAGTAAATAATAATAGTAATGGGTATATATATATAGATATGTATGCGTATATATATATATATATATATATATACGCGAATTGTAACAGGAGCAGATTCCTCGTACAATAATTTCCGTATTTATGCGCCTACTTCCGCGAGAAGGGCACTCAACGGACGGATTCGGGGACTCGAGCGTGAAGGAATTATGGGCTGGCGTGTCAGAGACGGTTTTGACGTTTCAAAAATATGTTTTATTTGTAAAATTACAGGCTTCAGGGTTCCTTAACCCTTTTTCGGTTCCGTTTTAACTCGGTTTATTCGTTGTCTACAATTCTATCCCGAGCGATTACAGATATTGTTCTTTTGGCAAGAAGAAAGAATGCACAATGGATATCAATCTCGTTCACGCACTGGTTTCTCCTGCTCTTATTGTCTCTATTTATCGTCTTATTTTATGTCTTCAAGGAGATATCTTTAATTGAAAATTCTTTATTTCGCGTGAACCGCACCACGCATGCGCGGGCAGCTTCTCGGTCGACGCGAAGTCCCGCTGGCCACTGTGCTCGGCTGTCTCGCGGTGACGTCACGGCACGGCGATCGCCTGTGACAGATCGCTCACCTCGCGATTTGCAATTGGCGTTAATTGGAGACAAAAATTTTTTTACCTTGTTTTGTCGGTATCGGAGCCTTCAGGGGGAGTGAACGAACCCCTGGATGTGCCTTTTTCCGGTCCTGGAAGTTGGAATATTCGTCAGCTCCGACCTCACCGTGTCTGACCGGTCACTTTGGTCACTTTACCGGTCCGCTCCAAATGTCACTTTTGTCGGCCCGGATCGTATGAGTTCACTCAGGTGCACTATTTTATGAGTTCGCCTTTGCACCAAATGTTTATGGGTCCGATTCCGGCACGAATTTGCTAAGTCTGATTCGGCACAGAGTTTTATAAGTCCGATTTCTGTGCACACTTTATAAGTCCACTCGGCCCGAAGATTTGCAAGTCCAAGGTTCACAACTTTTTTTATAAGTCCAAAATTGGCACGAATTTTATCAGTTCGATCCGGCACAAATTTATAAGTTCACTTTGCACTAAGTTTATAAGTGCGAATGTCACAATTTTTATAAGGCCTCGGCGCGGAAATTCATAAGTTCTTTTTCGGCACGAGTTGCACACGTTCAAATCGGCACAGAATTTTCTAAGTCCGAACGGCACAAATTTTATAAGTCCGAACGGCACAAATTTTTATAAGTCCGAATGGCACAATTTTTATAAGTCCGAATGGCACAAATTTTATAAGTTCACAGTAGCACAAAATTTATAAGTCCTTTTTGGCACTGTTTCACTTTTCTCACTTTTCACTTTTGTTCACTTTTCCTTTGGAGTTGGCCGATGATAATGTAGATCGTTTACTGATCATCGACTGCCGAAATCACCGTCCTTTATACCCCGATTTCTGACTCCCACTCCGTCGGTTTGGCAGATTTCTGGCGGACTCGCGTCTGCGTGCGGTCGTCTGATTCTTAATTTTCTGATTGGTTAAGGGCCTTGTTCCTTCTTTGCCCTTCAATCCTGAGTCGGTACAATAGTGACGATCTTCCGGTGGTATCCATCGAGCTAATCGTGTGCTCGGTCGGTGCCGTGTGCAAACGGGAGTCTCGTCATCCCTATCCAATCAGCGAGGCCGATTTTCCCTCGCTTTTGCCTTTCTCCGACCTTGAGCTTGCTTTCTCCGCAAGCCCATTCGGCAGCGCCGCTGTGCTGGCTATTGCGCGTGCGCGTCGCTTCGGCATCGATCCAGCCGCCGTTCGATCCCGACAGATGTCGCCACTTACACCTCGCGCTATCTCACTTTATGCCAATAATATCGGGTTTAGCTCGTCGTCGGGCGCTCGCCGATAGCCAAACAGTTACAGAATATATACATTTAAATTTTAAAATAGTGCATACTTACTTTGAAACGAAGGAAAATCACTGAAGCGGAAAAACGATGCTTGCTGTCGGAACACTGAGAGGAGAATGAGGAACAAGGGCTAGAGGCGTGAGTCGCGCACCAAGAGTTTGGAGGATGTTTAGAGTAGGAAGATGATAACGCTTGAGTGTCGCTCCATCGAGGGACAAAGCCAGGGATAGTTCTTCTTAGGAAAGGATTGGTATAGTCCATGCAGAAGTATATTTGGGATATAGGAACTTTGAGAAAATAGGGTATGTAATAAGTTAAGCGAAAAACAATAATTAGGTATTGACAAGTAGGATAGGAAACTTAATAACATTAGGAAAAAGTCGGTTAATGAAAATTAGTAGAGAAAATAGTAAAAACATTGGATCGTTAAACTTGTCGAATTCAAAGTTTCGATAAATAAATAATATACCAAATAAAAAAAAAGAAGAAGGAAAAAAAAAATATATATAGTCGGTCTTTAGGTGAGATAGATTGAGACGACTGTACAGTATGGGTCAACTGTGTGGCGCTCGGTAACCCGAGGCGCAAAAATGTAGATAAGATTATCGGCAGAACGCTCCTCACAGTTGTCGAACATAGGGCCTGCTTGTACGGCGCGTGTCACGATGGGCATAGTGCTTAGAGCGGCCGTCGGACGAAATGAGTGCAGCATCTCCTGGACCGAGAATATCAATGAATGATAAATCATCGTTATAGTTCAGGGGGATCATAAATATAATCATTATTCCTTATATCTTATATATATTAAAATAGTGCAATTAATACAGAAAAGGAAAAAAAAAGAGAGAAAAATAGATGTACAGCGAGTTGACCCAAAATTTAATTTTGAGCACTGTCTCTACCGAGACCGAGCGTTGTTCTTCGAAGCAACCCTCGTTTTGGGGGGGAGGTGTTACGTCCGGTGAATTTTACCAAAAATTCACTGACGCAACCTGATAAAAATCCACAAATTTGGAAATAAAATAATAGTCAGAAGAGTCATAGAAAATCCATAGAAAAATTATAACACGATTATTAATTATGCGTCAGCCAGCACTGAATGATTCAATTCAGTGATTGGCATAGCAACAATTGAGTAACTAAAAAAATCGCAAGAGGTATATTCAGGTTGCTGGACAGGTATCATCGGCAGCGAGCATACCTTAGGCTACCTGAAGATCTCATTGTTTTAATTGAGACCGGAAAGGGCAATCCGAATCCTTAGCTAAATGCGTCGGGAGACGGAGCCTTATCGCTCCAATACATAGCGCGGAGCGACGCACATACGCACACAACGGTGCAGCCAGAGAATCCGTGTGACTGTCTCGAGGCGACTGATTGGCAAAATCACCGTCGGCGCTAACGAGTGCAGCACCTCTCAGGGCATAATTATTCAAAATATTATTTAAAGTATATTTAATTGTTTTTGATATAAACAACATCGGAATATACCAAATGTGGAGATTTCGCCAGAAAATAATGAATGAATCAATTATCTAATAAAATCACGAATGAAACGAAGTTTGGGTCAAATCGTTAATATAAAGTTGTCATAAACATTTATGACTTATTATTATGTATTATTATTATCATCGGGGAAATTAATTAACACATTAAAATCATAGTTTACTGTCACTAGAATAGTCAAATAAAATAGTCAGTAGCAGAGAATTAATTATTATCATCCGAGAAAAATATTTAGACATTAAATAATTATCCGTTGAAAAACAGGAATTTATAAGCAATATTTGGAATAGTTTGAATAATCGGGTGTATAACTTTGGATAGGAAAATCGTAGAAACTTCGTTCAAATTTGTAAATTCTTGTTGTTTAAATCTAAGATTGTCAGAGTAATTTGTTTATCACGAAAATCATTGTGAACACCGGAATTCTGAAATTATTAAAATAAGCTGCGGAAGACGCTAAAACCGATCGATATTGACCGAAGAAGGGGGCGGCTGACGCAACGGACAGCTCGGAGGCGCGGGTGCCCCCCCGATCAAAACAATAAAAGAGGCACCTCCGAGGGCGGATCGTCACCTCTTCGCGACAGTCTTGCGGGCGACATACCTCTACCTCTTCGTGACAGTTGTCTTTCGCGGGCCGGAACCAGTCATCCGACGCATACATCTACAGTTATTATCCGCGGAAAACTAATTATTGTCTAGAAGTCTTTGACTTCTCACGGAATATTGTATCAACACAGTTAAAATTTCAATATAGTTTCGGAGTCTGAATTCTGGAGTTAACAATCAAATAAATATTCTAAATTTTCGACGGATAAATAAATTGGAGTTCAACGAAAAGTTATTTCATCATCCTGCATATTTCGATATCAGTATTTACTCGTCCATCTCATCATTCATCGTTGATAAATCGACTTTCCCTGAAAGAAAGAAGGAAGGAAGGAAGGAGGAATTCTGAATCAACATCTTTCATCCATTTTCGATCATTCCATTCATAAGAGTCATTCATTGACAATCACCGTACGTCATCGAATTATTTTAATTCAAATCATTTATTTTATTTCAACGATCGTCCTTGAATAACTTATTCCATTGACCAACAATTAATTATCTTGAACATTTGAGGAACTTGTCGAATTATTTAATTTCAATTCATTTTATCTCATCGGTCATTTTGAGATTTTATTCTTTTGTTATTTCACCGGATGTTAATTAACTATCTCGAATCATTATCAATCAATAATCAGGGTTTCAATAAATCATAGTTTCGATAAATCATAGTTTGAATTTAAAAGTCGAGATCTTCGATCCTTTTTCGAGAGACCCAGGGTATAGAGCAATGAACTCAACGTTTGGAGATAACGCTGGCCTTCAGTCGGTGGCGGGCAGCATTGCGCGACCGTGAGGGATCTAATTACACAGCCTTGCTACGGTGTGTCAGGGTCAAGTGAGGAATCATAATATTTTGAACGTGATGGACACCTTATAAGATCATCGAGCTATATTCTTTTCGACATGCAGACTCAGCCCATCCCTGAATAATTTTCCGAAAGGTTAGATTCAAAAGGGGCACTGTTCTGGTAAAGCGTCACATGCGATAAACGCGTAATAGGGAGAGAAATCTCCTTTACCGTAGATGCAGGAAAAAGCTGATCAGGACGTAACAGTGGCAATAAAAACGTTACGTCATAGTGCTTGTGAGTGAGAATAAACAGGAGTGAATAATTGTTGGAATTGGTTCAATCAAGTGCGATCCTTCGCGCTCTTGCGCGATGTTGTGGCGGCGCTGCTGCGAGTCTGTCGCGCGCATGCGCGCCACCGACGTCACTTCCCGGTCTATCTCGCTACGGCACGCTTACGCGATGTAAAGTACTGTGTGATAAATAAACTCTTAAATCCATTGTAATCGATTCCACGTGTCATCTCTCGGACAGATTCTTTTACCTGACCGTCGATCCTGGTTCCTGCGCTAACAGGTTATGGGCCCAGTCGATGAAAATTTGGTCTGTGTATAAAGTGAAGTGTCGGGAAATAAAGTTTGAGGTTAACCGCGTGGACGGCGCGTCTGTGGATCCTCGGAATCGAGACTCGTGGGAACAATGTCGAGCTCGGTGAGGATTGAATTGCTCAGGAAGGACAATTATGATTCCTGGAGCATGCAGGTGGAAGCGCTGATGACTAAAAACGGCACGTGGCCGTATACGAGCGGTGACATCCCGACGCCGAGAGTGACGGCGGGCGATGCGGCGTCCGAGTTGGCGGCGAAGAACTGGCTGAAGAACGACAAGGAGGCCAAGTTCGATTTGATCCTGGCCATCAGTCCGACAGAGTTGCAGCACGTACGAGGATGTGCGACGTCACGAGATATTTGGCTGAAGTTGCAGGGCATCTATGCGTCCAGCGGACCGGCCCGCAAAGCTACTTTATTGAAGAAGCTCGCACTGCAGAAATTGCAGGAGGGCGAGGACGTTCGTGAGCACATGAGTCGGTTTTTCGATGCTGTAGATAAACTGTCTGTGATGCGTGTTGATATTAATCAGGACTTGCTTAGTATATTGTTGTTATATAGCCTGCCGCCTAGTTACGAGAACTTCAGGTGCGCCATCGAGTCCCGCGACGAGTTGCCCACGGCCGAGGTGCTGAAGGTTAAGATACTGGAGGAGAGCGAGGCACGAGGGCAGAAGACATCCCAGGAGGAAGCGGGTGCCATGGCTGCCTGGCGAAAGCCGAAAGGTGGTTGGAAGAAGCAACCGTCCTCGCAGCGGGACGGCAAGGAGGCCGAGTCGAATCCGAATGCCAAGATTAAATGTTTCAAGTGCCGGAAACTTGGACATAAGGCTGCGGAATGTCCGCTGAAGACCGGGGGCCAGGCCAAGGCGGCCGAAGCCGACGATACCTTTTTCGCTAGCGAGGCGAGGCAAGCCTCCGCTCTCAAGACTGGCCAGAACGGGGGATACCATCGGTGGTGTATCGACAGCGGGAGCACTGCTCACGTGTGTCGGGACGAAGAAGTTTTTACGCAGATCACAGACTCGAGACATGGCAAGTTGAACCTTGCGAGCGACGCGTCTACGGATATCGAGGCGCGAGGGGTTGTCCAACTGAGAGTCACGGATGGTTCGAAGAGTCGACGGGTCAATCTTGAAGAGACGCTTCTGGTGCCGGACTTGAGGACGAATCTGGTTTCGGTGTCGAAAATTACGGATCATGGGCATGAGGTCTTGTTCCGGAAACGGGATGCCGTCGTGAGAGGACTGGATGGGACGACCAAGATGGTGGCTGATCGCGTCGGCGACCTATATTATGTGCGTGAGGATTCCGAGGAAGCACGAGCCGCTTCGGTCGACGGGAGTCGGACGGACTTGGAGTTGTGGCACCGAAGGATGGGCCATCTGAACGCTCGCGATTTGGTTAAGATGTCCAGGAAACAGGTAGTCACGGGCGTGAACCTCGGACATGCCTGCAACCTTCCGCCTTGCGACACGTGCATGAAGGGCAAGCTTTCTGCGTTGAAATTTCCGCATAGCACGTCTAGGAGTACGACGAAGCTCAATATCGTACACACTGACCTGTGCGGGCCCATGAGGACTCAATCGAAACGGGGGTCGTTTTACGTCGTCACGTTCGTTGATGATTGCACGAGATGGTGCGAAGTCCATTTTATTCGGAGGAAGAGCGATGTTCTCGGAGCGTTTAAGGAATTCAAGGTGTACGCCGAGAAGCAGACCGGGGAGAAGATAAAAAATCTTCAGAGCGACAACGGGAAGGAATTCTGCAACAGAGATTTCGACACGTTCCTGAAGGCTCAGGGTATACGGCGTAGGCTCACCGTTCCTTATACTCCGCAGCAGAACGGCGTAGCGGAGCGGAAGAATCGAACGCTCGTCGAGATGGCTCGCTGTATCCTTTTCGAGGCGAAGTTGGCACCATCATTTTGGGCAGAAGCGGTGCATGCTGCAAATTATTTGCGCAATCGCTGCGCGTCGAAAAGTCTCGAAGGGAAGACACCGTACGAGGCGTGGCACGGTGCGGTACCAGATTTGAAGCATCTTCGGGTCATCGGTACGAAGGCGTTCGCTCTTGACAAGAGGCCGAAGGGCAAGTTTGAGGCACGAGCCAAAGAGGGTACGCTCGTCGGATATTCGGACGTTTCGAAGGGCTACCGGGTGTGGATACCCTCCGAGAGTCGCGTCGTCACGACTCGGGACGTAAAGTTCGACCTTGAGCTGGGAACGGCGGATTCACGAGGCGAAGGTTGGAGTACCGAAGATTTTTTTGACCGCGAGGGTGCGTGCGACAACCGGGCGCCGGAAGAGACGCAGGCCGAGACTACGGAGTTCGAGATGGTACCGCGTTCGAACCCGGTGGAGGACGTGAGTGCGGATCCAGAGGAGGAGTCGACGGTGATACGAAGGCTGCCCGGAAGGCCGCGTCTTGTTCGCACGGGTAGTCGCGGTCGGCCTCGGAAGGAGTATCGGACCGTCAGCGTATCGTCGACGGACTCGCAAGATCGCGACGCAACGCCGCGGAGGCCAACGGAACGGGTTGCTCGCGAAGAAGAAGTGCCTGGTGGTCTGGAGAACGAGGAAGGCGAGGACGACGTTTTCCATGAGGCAAATGTTGCATCGGTGTATGCGACGGAGATTCGGCTTCGGGAGGTCATGAAAGGACCGCAGGCGGATGAATGGAAGGATGCGATGGTGGCCGAGTTTCGGAGTATTCTCACTCGGGACACCTGGGAGCTGGTAGACCGTCCGAGGGGAAGAGCTGTGATTGGATGTCGTCCGGTTCTTACCAATAAACTGAAGCCTGACGGTACGTTGGATCGTCGTAAGGTTCGTCTGGTCGCTCGCGGTTTCGCTCAACGTCCGGGTGTCGATTTTGTCGACACGTTCGCGCCGGTGGCACGTTTGGGATCGCTGCGGCTGATGGTGGCGCTCTCTGTGCGTTACAAGATGACCATTCATCAGTTCGATATCGTTACGGCATATCTGAACGGTTTTCTCGACGAGGAAGTATATATGGAGAAGCCCGAGATGCTGGAAGAGATCCTACAGGAGATCGTATCCCGGGACGGACAGGGAAGCCAGATTGGAGCCAAGGCTGCGAAGATGCTGAGATTGGCTAAGGACGGGAATAAAGTCTGCCTACTGAAGAGGGCTTTGTATGGATTACGACAAGCGGGGCGACAGTGGCACGCCCGGTTGGACGTCGTGATTCGTGCATTGGGCTTGATCCCGACGAACGCCGATTCGTGTGTATATTACGCCAGGCGTGGAGAAACTTTATTTTTAGCTTTAGTGTACGTCGATGATATTTTGTTGAGTTCACAGGACACGGAATGGATTAAGAACGTGAGCCAGGGCCTAGCGCGAGAGTTCGAGGTAAAAGATCTCGGCGTGGCTCGGTTTTGTCTTGGGATCGAGATCGTCCAGGAGAAGGGTACCATTTCCCTGAACCAGGAGAAATACGTGATGGAAATGCTGGAGCGGTTCCATATGGAAGCTTCAAATCCAGTGGCTACACCTGGGGAAGTGGGCGCTCAGACGGCGACGACGGAGGCGCATTCGAACACGAGTGAAGATTCTACGAAGCCTTATCGGGAACTCGTTGGGTCGCTAATGTATCTGGCTGTTGCAACGCGCCCCGATGTTGCGTATATTGCGAGTTATCTCGCCCAGTTCAATCATAGTTATACCGAAATGCACTGGAAAGCCGCGAAACGCGTGCTGCGCTACCTTAAAGGCACGGCTAACTACGGTTTATGTTTTAGAGAATCCGCCGACGGCATGACGGGGTACTCTGACTCGGATTGGGCGAATTGCCCCGTTGATCGAAAATCGTATACGGGGTATGCGTTTGTCCTGAACGGGGCTGCTGTAAGTTGGAAGGCACAGAAACAGCGGACCGTGGCACTTTCGTCAACCGAGGCGGAATATATGGCGCTGGCCGAGGCTACAAAGGAATCCTCCTACCTTCGGATGATGCTCCGGGAGCTCGAACTGCCCGGACTCGGCGAGATCGTCATCTACTGCGATAATCGTGGCGCGAAGTGCGTGGCCGAGAATCCGGTTTTCCACAGCCGGATGAAACACATCGACGTTCGACACCATTACACGCGACAAGCTGTGAAGGATGGCATCGTCTCCCTCAGGTCGATTCCGACAACGGAGATGCCAGCTGACGTCCTTACGAAATCGCTACCGAAACCGAAGCACTGCAAATGCATGGAGTCTTTGGGAGTTAAGAAGACAAAGTAATCGGTTCCAATAACGCTCGGATCGAGTAGGGTGTGTTGGAATTGGTTCAATCAAGTGCGATCCTTCGCGCTCTTGCGCGATGTTGTGGCGGCGCTGCTGCGAGTCTGTAGCGCGCATGCGCGCCACCGACGTCACTTCCCGGTCTATCTCGCTACGGCACGCTTACGCGATGTAAAGTACTGTGTGATAAATAAACTCTTAAATCCATTGTAATCGATTCCACGTGTCATCTCTCGGACAGATTCTTTTACCTGACCGTCGATCCTGGTTCCTGCGCTAACAATAATAAACAAGAGTGGCAATAAAAAATAGGAGTATGGTCATCGGAGTCTTCAGTGTCTTCAAGGCCATCACAGCAAATTGAAGGTAAAATTCAAAAATAATAATCATGTGGTGCACTATGGCGAGTCCAGAATTCTATCCCCCCTCCCACCCCCCCCCCACGCCTCTTACCACCCACACGCGGCTGGCCAAAATTTCGACCAGCTCTGTGTGGGGGAAAAAGGGTGGGGATGGGAGTGGGGATAGGAGTGGGGGTCGCCATAGTGCACCGCTAACTACTCACGCTGCTTGAGTGACTAATACAACAATAATAACTAACAATAAATAACAAAAACAAATAAATAAATATATACAAATTACACGCGTTGGAAACAAAGCCGAAAGCAAGCCGACGACACCGGCTCATTGTGCCGCTGCTGCGACTATCGCTCTCTTTTTCTACACTCGCGCGCCGGGCGCACTCACGTCATCCCGGTAAGAAGCACTCGACAGCTATACAGGGCGACACAAAAGTTCAAAGCAACATAAATTTCGAGTTTTTCTTTTCCTCACTTCCCTAGAGTTTTGAGAACTGAATAACAAATTAAGCAAAAAACTTTTCAATAAAAAAAAAAAAATTATTTATTTTTCTTTTATTCCTTTACAAATTGGAACTAAAACACTGAGTCAAAACAACTACTTAAATTCCTTTTGTTAAACGAAACAGAAAAGACAAAGTAAAACGATTATTTCCAAAAGGGGAGATATTTCCAAATAAAAAAAGAGAGTATAAAAATAAAAGTATTTGTCAAATAATTATGTTTTCAAAAAAAGAGGAACAACAGGAAATTTTGATTTTTTTTCTAAAACAAAAAAGACGATATATACATATATTTCAAATTAAACCGTTTACAATAATTCGCAAACATTTCTCGCCCATACCCCCGACCACCACCGCGTCGCCACAGACGCCGAAATTCTGCTTCCGACATCTTCACACCTGAATTATTTCAGATTACCCCATTCAGAATGCCAGAAAATGGCAACACTTTTACGTTTCGCGATGCCTATAAGGCCATACCAACATTCGACGGGAAAAAACCCGCCGTCGACGTTTTTGTCAGAGCATGCAATCGTGCAAATGATTGCTTGGCTGAAACAGAACGCGAAAAATTCTTTAACATGATCCCGTTCAAACTATCCGACCTAGCCCTTTCCGTAGTAGAAGCCACATGCCCAGCAAATCTTGATGCCCTCTTAAAAGAACTCAAACGAGCATTTTTGAAAACCGAAGATCTAAACGATCTCGAAAATGAAATAGAAACAACGCCACAAGAATACAACGAAACAGTAGTGGAATACGCAGCGCGATTGCGCGAAAAACTCCGAAAAATTACAGACAGATTAAAAGAAACTTATAACTCAGCCGACAGAAAACAGTATTTAGCCGACAGAATAGTAGAAGTTACAGCAAAAACGAAAAGAGCTTACGTTAGAGGCCTTACGCCTGCCATCGGCTCACACCTCATCCTCCACAACGCACAAGAATTCGATGCAATCATCGACCAAGCAAAAACAATAGAACACGAATTAGACAAACAGAAACAAGTACGGAAAAATCTAGCGATCCGCGACGTTCAAATAGCCACAGGTACAGCGAAAGTACAATTCGCAGAAACAACAAACGAGCCCGACAAACACTGCGAACTACACCCTCACAAGAAAAATCACACGACCGCGGAGTGCACGACTATCCGTAGAATGCGCGAAAATTTCAGACGCATAGACAATAGAGATTATTCTCGGGAACGTTACGACAAAAACAGGCGCGACGACTCACGAGACAGATACAGGAACGACTCGCGAGACAGATACAGGAACGACTCACGAGACAGATACAGGAATGACTCACGAGACAGATACAGGAACGACTCACGAGATAGGTACAGAAACAACTCACGAGACAGATATAGGAACGACTCACGTGACCGATACCGAAACAACTCACGAGACAGGTACCGAAACGACTCACGCGACAGATATAGCGACTCACGAAACAGACAGTCACGGGACAGATATCGAAACGATTCACGCGACAGACGCCCAGACGAACGACGCGACGGCTCACACGACAGACGGGACGACTCGCGCGACAAACGCCGAAGCAATTCACGAGACCGATCCTCCGACCGCGATGATAAATCTAGCTCATCATCGGAAATCGAAAAACAGCTAAAAACCATGCTCGCAAGCCTGAACCTAAAAAACTAGAAACGAGTTTTACGAACCAGTGCGCCGTAGAACAAATTTTAAAAGCACTAAACAAGACACTAAAAAAAGCAACGATCTCACTAGGAACAACAAAAGGCCATAAGCCGCCATCAATCTGCATAACATCCCCTGAACTGCGCTATAATCCGACGAAATTTTTAATCGATAGGGGAGACCGGGGACAAAAGTAACACGGGTCAATTGTAACAAGCGGCCGCGCAACGCTGCGCATGATCGGACGCATCGGATATGAAGTGAGCAACATTATAGACATCACCTCATGAGCATGCAATCACCTCATAGCTGAGTTTTCAAAAATACCAATTCGCCGAAACGAAATGTGATTCACGAGTGCAGAAGGGATTTTTCGGCTGTGCGGATCGCGTCAGCTAGGCAACACAATATAAAATATTAGTGCAAACAAGCACAAGGAGTTGAAAGGTACTTTTTTGCGGAACATTTTGATCGCTGAGACGATTAGTTTCAGATTGTTATTAACCGATGCCACAGTAACTTTGCTAATAATCATGTGTGGGGTCGATTGTAACAGTCGATCTGGGTCAATTGTACCAGCAATAATTAATTTCTTCCAATACCAATACCAATACCAGTATATTTTATTTATTTTATTCTTACCTTCTAAGCAATCAGCGATAATTTATACACTTATAATTTATAACCAACCAATTGCAGAATATAACATTTATAGTAGGGCTGTATAGTTAGGCCGGCTAAAATGGCTTAGCCAGCTAAAACGGCTTAGCCGGCAAATAATTTTTTTTTAATTTTAAATTTAAATTTAAGTTTTTCTGTGCTAATGCACCCCCGTTCTATTTCTTAATAACGGTCGGCGAAGGATTTCGTTGATGCAGGAGGATGTTACAAATGACCCCACTACCCGTTACAATTGACCCCACCGCGGCCCAAATTCTTACCCAATTTCATCTGTGTTTAAAGGGGCGGTGTTCGCAATTCTGTGCATATTTCTGCTTGAAATTTTTTAACTATATACCTAAGACTAGGTTAATGGTACACCATTGGATGCCGAAGCGTTAGACTCTCGGGTTTGTTGGTAAAAAAATTAAAAAGGATTTTTGTTACTTTTGTCCCCGGTCTCCCCTACTGGAGCTCAAATTAACTTGATAAAAGAAAAAACTATCGCACGCAACATAAAAATTGATGCACAAATCATCTACGAATTAACAGGTATCACCGAAGGTAAAGTATACACACTGGGCAAATGTATAATTCCGATCAAATCCGCACAAGTTGAATTCCACGTGGTTTCCGACAAATTTCCGATAAGGCAGGACGCCATATTGGGCGATGCCTTTTTCAAACAAACACCAGCCGATATTCTTTACTCGAGCGCCTGTATAGCATTCAAAAACCATCGCATACCATTTGCAACTCGCGAACAGATTTCGGTTCCACCCAGAGCAAAAAGCGTCATTCACATCAGAATAAAAAACACCGAGATCCAGGAGGGATACGTTCCGCGATTAAAAACTCCGGACGGCATCATTCTTGGCGAAGCCCTTGTGAGAAACAACAATGGAATTGCATACGTGGGCATCATTAATAAAACTAATAATGCCATCGATTTTGAGATCTCGACAGTCGAACTGCAGCCTGTAGAGTGCATCTCTCAGGTTACGACCGAAACGGAGAATTCTCGTTGTAGCGGCGACGCTCACAGCGCAGTAATTCAAACAACGGTCGCCACGAACACCGTAGAACGGTTCGAAAAACTGAAACCTCTTCTGCATTTGGAAAACCTAAATGAAGAAGAGAAAAATCATGTTTACAAACTCGCGTCGCAAAATCCATTCTTGTTTCACATACCCGGCAATCAACTAGGACACACAACTCTTCTGAAACACGAAATTTTCACAACGGACGACAGACCAGTGAAGATAAAACAATATCGCTTCCCCCAGGTCCACAAAAAGGAGATTCAAAAACAAACCGAGAATTTATTGGAAAAAGACATTATACAGCCATCACTATCACCGTACAACTCTCCAGTTTGGATCGTACCAAAAAAATCAGACTCTCAAGGCAACAAAAAATGGCGAATGGTCATAGATTTTCGAAAAATAAACGCAAAAACAACCCCCGACGCATATCCACTGCCAAACATAGTAGAAATTCTGGATCAATTAGGAAACGCTCGTTACTTTTCAACATTTGACTTAGCTTCCGGTTTCCATCAACTCGAAATGCACCCGAACGACAAACAAAAAACCGCATTTTCTACGCCGAGTGGACATTACGAGTTCAACCGTATGCCATTTGGCCTGAAAAATGCACCAGCAACCTTTCAACGATTAATGGATATAGTACTGTCAGGACTCACTGGAAGAGACCTTTTTGTTTACCTGGACGACATCGTTATCTACGCAAACACCCTCGAAGAACACGGAAAGAAATTCAACCGATTAGCAGAACGATTAACGAAAGCAGGACTAACTCTACAAACCGACAAGTGTCACTTTCTCAGGAAAGAGGTAACATATATTTAGGCCATACAATTTCGGAAAAAGGAGTCCAACCCAATCCCCTAATAGTTCAAGCCGTAAAGGACTTCCCAGTCCCCAAAGATAAAAAAGCCATAAAACAGTTCACTGCTCTCGCTGGATATTACAGACGCTTTATTCGAGATTTCGCAAAAATAATGGTCCCCATGACAAAACAATTAAAGAAAGACGCTAAATTCGATTGGACTCAGGAATGTCAAAAGGCTTTCGACTATCTCAAGAGCAAAATTATTGAACGACCAATTTTGCGCTATCCGGACGATAAAAAACCGTTTAAACTCACAACTGACGCTTCAGACTACGCAATCGGCAGTACTTAGTCAACAACACGAAAAATTCGATCATCCGGTAGCCTTTTTCTCGCGAACTCTCTCAAAAGCGGAACAGTCATGCGATGCCATGAGAAAAGAATTGTTAGCAATAGTAAACGCAGTGGAACATTTCAAAACCTACCTATATGGACAACGATTCACTCTTATCACGGACAATAGAGCATTAACATATTTAGCAAACAAGGCTGACCTCCCACAACAACTCCAACGCTGGCAAACGACGCTGAACAACTATGACTTCGAAATTCATCATCAACCAGGCAAACTAAACGTCGTCGCAGACGCTTTATCTAGGAATCCCGCAACTATTCTTCCCGTTAGACCCCGCGAAAGCTCCTCTGAAAACGCAGAAGAAACATTCAAAAAACCAAAAACCTTCCATCAGCCACACACACGCGGCCGCTTATCCGATGAATCATCCGGAAATCCAGCACCCTGGAAAAAACCGCATGAAAACGGTTCAGATAACGAACAGCCACAACAAGGTTCAATGCAGAATAAAAACATAGACACAACACAAAAGAAAGAGAGTGCAGACGTCAGAACAGATCCAACGGTTGACGACGAAACACCACAAACCGAAATTTCGGAAGATAAACTCACCCCGAAACCCCCTAGGACGACAAGGAAACGTAAAAAGGACACTTCAGAGGACGAAAGGCAAACACGAGAACCACGCAAGAAATCAAGGACCCGAAAAGAAAAAGTAACAGAGAAATATGTAAAAAATAATGAAGAAGAAAAGAGTAAAAAAGAGAAGAATAAAGAGAAAAAACCGACCGTACAAAGCGAGACTAGAGTGAAAAGTGCAGAGCGCAGAGGACAGAGAGCCCCGCCTGACACAGAGAGAAAAAGTCCACAGATACGGAAGGAAGACGATACACAAAATGGAAAAACCGATCTGGCAATGCAAAAGGAACAAGATTTACAACAACGAGACGATCAATCGCCGCCGACAAATATCGGAGAATTGTCCAGAGACGATAAAACCTACGAACCACCGGTGCAACCAACGTTCAGGTCACCTTCAATGCACAACGTGGGGAAAGGTAACGAGGAAGCTAGAGCACGAACACCAGTGCAACCGAACTTCCGTTCACCACCCACACCTTTGGAGTGTCGGGAAACAACAACAAAACGCCAGCAGTCAGAGAAATGGTTGCCCAAACCGATAAAAAAACGAACAAAAAAGACGCCAAAAGAACCAACCAGGCGCAGCGAAAGGATAGCAAATAGAAAACCAAAACTTCCGGATACTCAACAAAAAAATCAACCCATTACAAAAAGCTTGAACGATCCCAAAAATCTGTCTTCTGAAATGACGAATGACTATTGGGAATCCAGAAAAACTAAGGAAACCCCAGCTGATGACCCTAGTCAATGCTCTCCCGAAATGACGGATGACTATTGGGAATCCAGAAGAACTAAGGAAACCCCAGCAGATGACCCTGGTCAATGCTCTCCCGAAATGACGGATGACTATTGGGAATCCCGACATTACAGCCAGCCATCACCCAGCATGCCAGCTCGCAGTTATGCAAACCCGCAACCCTCATATCCGATTCCTACCCCAGAACCTCAAAATCCCACCTCAACCCTACCAACGAAACACAACCAAGAAGAATCATCAAAAGACGAATCCAACGATACAGACAGCGACTCTCCTTTTGAACCATCAAGTTACCATAGGAAGCGACTAACGCACACCGGTACACAACCATCGACCAGAGGCCCAACAATAACGGAAGATGTGATTATACACGATAACATCGCAATCACACAATCTAACCTTCTAGCTCAAAAAGACAACATAGCATACTTTTTGGCAGCCGACTGTGTGATGAACACTATGGTCACAGAAATATTAGTTGAAAAAAATAAGATCGACCAACAGTCACTGCAAAAATGTAACCCACAGGTTGGAAACATGCTCGTCACGCGCCAAGGAGAAACATGCTACATCGGGATGGTCTGTAAACCAAAATCCACAGACACCACAAACATGCACATGGTGAATAAATGCTTAGAAGCACTCGTCGAAATTCTGGAAAAAGAGAAACTGGAATCCTGCACAATGTCAAAAGATCCAAAAATCATCGACGCGACATTGTGGGCAAACATCAAGACCCAGTTAAGAACACTTACAAACAAATCGCGAATAGAGTTCACTATTTGCGAGGGTTTGTTAACGATTCCACCACCCGAAATCAGACAGAACATCATGAAGGAATTGCACGAATCAACAATTGGAGGCGATAAAGGAGTATCAAAAACGTACCAACGTATACTCTCACAGTATTACTGGAAGGGTCTAAAGAACGACGTTCGGAACTTCATCAGATACTGCTTCGATTGCCAGAAAAACAAGCTGGTACGCGTCAAAAGCAAAGCCCCAATGATCATCACCGACTCTCCATTCGTACCTTTCGACAAAGTTGCAATCGACATAGTTGGACCTTTACGCGAAACAAGAAACGGTTTCACGTATATATTGACAATACTCGATCTTTTTAGCAAATTTAGTATTGCGGTCCCATTAAAAAATCAAACGACTATCGACGTTGCGAAAGCGCTTTGTACGACTCTGATATCAACATTCGGCGCTCCTCGCGCTATATTGTCGGACCAAGGCAGTAACTTCATGTCCGAAACTTTCGAAGAATTTGCGAAGTTATTCCAAATTGAACGATACAAAACATCAGCCTACCATCCACAGTCCAATGGGGCTCTGGAACGTAGCCATCACGGACTGATAGAATATCTTAAACATTTCATCAGTAAACACCGTGATTGGGACGAGTTACTACCCTTTGCGACAATGTTGTACAATACAAGCGTACACGAAACCACAGGCTACAGACCCTTCGAACTTGTATTTGGTAGAACAGCCAGAACACCCTCAGAGTTTCCACCACCGGAAAGGGTAGTTACTTATAATTACTATCTGAAGCAAGTGGTACAGAACCTGAAGGACGTCCAGCAATTGGCGTTTGAAAATCAAGTTCGATTTAAGCAAAAGACAAAACACTATTACGACAGGAAAACCCAAACAAAAAGTTTCCAACCCGAACAAATGGTATGGCTCGAAAACAAAGCTAGGAATGGCAAACTCGATAGTAACTATTTAGGCCCATATAAAATCCTCCGAGTATTAGACAGAAACAACATAGAATTACAAATCTCTGAGAAAAAATCAAAAGTGGTACACGTAGATGACATTAAAACGGCGTATGTTGCAGATGCCATACGGCCGCTCTAACCACCGACGATCCAGTAGAAATTATACCACTGACGAGAAATCCAGGATTATACTCTGAACCACTGGGAAAACTCCGCTTATACCACACGACATGGACGCTAATCACGTACATCAACACCCATGGACTCGCAGACAGAAGACTACAAATACAAAAGAACATAATGGCAACAGTTCAGTTTTGCTCCACGCTGGGAACACGTTGCCTTATAAAAGGACAGCTGTCAGGAATGCTGTCTCGACTGGATACCCTGGAAAACACGGAGCGAACTCTGAACGAATTAATACCAGCCATAAAAACTAATCTCACGAACAATCGTAAAAAACGCGCGCCATTCAATTATATAGGAAAAATAAATAAGGTACTTTTCGGTACCATGGATAACGACGATGCTGAACGAATCAACGAACAAATCGAAGCACTAGGAAATAACACAATTGAATTAGCAGAAATCGTAGAAAACCAAACACATATCATAAGATCAGGATTTAATACAATGCAAAAACAAATAACGTCATTAGCAGTAGCACTGCGTAAAGAAACGCAAAGATTCAACAGCGTCCAGGTAGCGATTGGTGCCGAGATACACACTATCGAACTAAATACAATAGCAATACAATTCACAACCCAAGTAGAGGAAAACCTAACAGAACTGGAACTTGACATCGACACACTGATCAATGCAATTCTCTTTGCAAAAGCCGGGCAAATGCACCCTCAGCTTTTGACAAGCAAGAAAATATTACTCAGCGTCGAGGCAGTTAGGAAATCCTCACCCAACACAGAATTCCCTGTCCCATTGGATACTAAACACGTACCGGAACTGATGGAACTAAACAAACTAAGCGTGTTCCATAACGGAGAAAAACTGATCTACGTAATTAAAATACCGTTGCTAGACCTAACAGCATATAAACTATACCATCACACGGCGGTCCCAGTACGTCAAGTCACCAGTTATAATAACTCACGATTTGCATTCATTAAACCTACCACCCAATATACAGCTGTATCAAACGACTTCGAAACCTATTTCAATCTACAGAGTCTAGACGAATGTAAGCTCGCAATGACCAACTATGTGTGCGAACAAATCGCCCCAGTACAGCGCATCACCGATCAAACCGAATGCGAAGTACAATTACTAACTAACCCCCAATTTTTTAATTTAGAAACCTGCGACATCCGATTAAAAACTCTTAAACAAACCTATTGGGCCCGAGTTAGCAATACTAACGCATGGCTGTATGCCGCACCGAAACCGGAAAGTTTATATATCACCTGCAGTAACCTTGAATCAAAAATCAGAACAATCAAGAACACCGGAATTTTGCAACTTAGCCCCAAATGCCAAGCAAAAAGTAGAGCAATCCAACTAACACCATCAGTGGAAATATCAACATCAATTCAAGTGAATTTCTCACATACTCTAGTACTGAACATTACGCAGATGATAGAAGACGCAGTCAAAGCCATAGATAGTTTAAACATAACGGAAATTCTGGCCGAAACAGAGGCATTCACATTGTCACTGGAACCGAACACTGTTCATGATGATCTTGCAAAAAACGAGGTAGCTTTGAAAACAGTAATCGCAAAAGTAAAAGAAATAACAAAGGCACATCGCTTGAGCAGTAGATTGTCGTTATTAGAATCCTTCCTAAAATATTCAGGAATATCACTCGGATCAATCCTTGTTTTGTTGGGAATTTGTTGGAAATTCTCATTGTTTGGAAAAATTTCAAAAATCATTAATTTAATAACATGCATGACAGGAAAACAAAGTATTAGATTGGGAAATCAAGAGCAACCTAACGAGAGAACAGAACAAACCACACAAGCGCGTCAGCAACCAATAGAACTTGTCGAAAGAGCAGTCGTACCAATAACCCGTTACAGAGATGTTGCAATAGTAACCGAACCCCCACTCGAAATCGAACATAGACCGGCACGTGCCATAACATATTACCCACACAATACCATCATGTAGACGCCCCCTACAGCATGTTCATCACACACCGATTCATTAGGCTTAAGCAATGAATGAAGACGGAACGACTGAACGAACAGAATGAAACTAAGACAGAATGAATGCACGCCGCAGCATGGCTTCAACGCTTTCGGCAAGCTATTAAAAAAAAAAAAAAAACATGCACACAACAATTTCGATTCACTCATAGATAACAACAGACGGACGCAAGACGCAACAACAAGAAGATGGCTGCAAAAATAGCATGCCCGCTGTGCAAGATGGAGTTCGAGTCAAAGCTGTGCGTTATCCATATCGCGGAATGCCTGCAAAAGTTGACCGTAAGAATGGAAACGTGTAAGGCGCAGGATGCACCCTGCCCCCTGTGCAAAGTTGTATTCCCGGCGGTGCGAATGATAGCACACATCGAAAAATGCTCCGCTTACATGGCTAAACAAAAAACAACACCATTCGCACCAACAACAAAAATAGCAGAAAAAACCGGACCAATGGACCAAAAAATAAACAAAGTAACAACACCAACCAGGCCACAAACACTGAAACAGCAGAACACAACTACAGAAAAAACTACACCGATCATGACACAACCACGCGAGCTGAAACCGGTACCTGTCACCATATACCGCGGAAAAGCATCACCCGTGGTGATATACCCGGGCAAAGCGGCGGTACCTTCACAGGAGACTACAGAGACACGAGGAAAGGAGAACACACAACCACTAACAACAATAAAAAAATCAACAGGTGCCATACCAAAGACAAAAAATGATACGGACACAAAACCCAAAGCCAAGGACGTGCAAACGGTAACAGCATTGATACAGATCCCGGTAAACAAGCTAAGCAAACCACTAGTCGCTACACCGGAAATATCAACACCACCCCCAACACCAGCACCAAGACAGAGAGCAAGAACACCACCGATAAAAGCAAACCAAACTTCACGACGCACACAAACCGACGACATTACAGAGTACCTGCTGTCGAAAGCATTCGATTGGACAGACGCGACCTGTCGCTGGTTCAAACACCAGGACGCGGACACCCGACGCGAACTTTTGAGTAGGTTGAACACAATCGAGTGGGACCTGTCCATCAAGAAGTACGAGAAGAAACACGGCATAAAGATCGGAGAACAACAACAATTAAAAAAAAGTCCACATGTAGGACACAGATAACCAAATATCAATAACTAACAAATATATTATAACCACAATAATAATAACCACATGATTATAAGCCAAATTTCTTCTCACTAATATACATTTATCACACATAATCAAATATATATTATAATCAAATAATAATAACCACATAATTATAAGCCAAATTTCTTTTCATCAATACACATTTATATACCGCAGGAATCAGTTTTTTTCCCCTTCATTTCTTTTCCTAGCACCAAACCATGGACCACACAAGCCACATCCTAAGTTAACATGTCCCTCCTACTAACATTGGAAGCTAACAATTTAGACTGTTTTAGGAAACAAGCCAGCAATAGACATTTTCTCAAATCCACCACAAGATACAGGGTAATAAATAATACGGACAAAGGAACCAGGAAAGAACCAAGCTTGAAGGACATCCATATAATCAAAAGAACCATGACCAGACCAAAGTCACTTAAATTCGGAAGACTAACGTAAAAGAGTCTATTACCATTAGAATTACTTACACACCTATGGACCCGACCGATCCTCTATAATACAACCAATTCCACTAACACAAAGCACTAACGAACAATAGTCAGTTTCAGATTCAGAACTTCTATAACCACCTTCGACATACCTAACAGGATATTCAAATGGAACGAACGGGAATCATCATTGTGGCAACCCGAACAAAAAGAACCGGATAACACAGAAGCGGGATCCAAGGAAAATGGCTATTTTTACGACTCCCATACACACATTAAAAGAAATGCATAAAATCCGGACTCATGAACAAACAAACAAAAACCATCTGATTATATAGACTCGCACACGCAAAAACCTTGTAAACAAATCATATCCGATACGGAGCATCGCTCTTTTTGCAAGAGGGGGAGTGTGACGGTCCCATATTCCGAGTTAACATTTTTAGCGCAGGAAACTCGGATTTAATATTTTATCTAGACTCTCGCTAATCTTTGTGCCGTCAGCACCTTCCGTGCGAACGTTCACTCTCTCACGGTAACGGTCCAGCCGCTGCGCCCGCCACGTGCGAGCAGCGGCCGTCTTATCAGCGCGTAAGAATACTTTGTTGCGCGTAGCAATAGGCGAGGGCCCTGCTTCCGTCAGGCCCTTTCTTCAGTTCATCTCAGAGTCCCGAAGCTGTCAGACGCGCACTCTCCTTCATTCACGCTCATTATAATAAAGTATTATACATTTATTCGGATTTCATCATTCATACGCATTCACTCTCACCTATTCTCTCGACCATACCTGACGACTATCACATTATTTTTATTTTATTTTTTATTTTATTTTTTATTTATTTTTTATTTTATTTTTTATTTTATTTTTTATTTTATTTTTTATTTTATTTTTTATTTTATTTTTTATTTTATTTTTTATTTTATTTTTTATTTTATTTTTTATTTTATTTTTTATTTTATTTTTTATTTTATTTTTTATTTTATTTTTTATTTTATTTTTTATTTTATTTTTTATTTTATTTTTTATTTTATTTTTTATTTTATTTTTTATTTTATTTTTTATTTTATTTTTTATTTTATTTTTTATTTTATTTTTTATTTTATTTTTTATTTTATTTTTTATTTTATTTTTTATTTTATTTTTTATTTTATTTTTTATTTTATTTTTTATTTTATTTTTTATTTTATTTTTTATTTTATTTTTTATTTTATTTTTTATTTTATTTTTTATTTTATTTTATTCTGTCAATCCCGCACCACCGGCAACCCGCCGAGTTTGGCGCGGTCTATTCGATCACCCCGATGATTGGGTCGACGAGGGCGTCGACTCTTAAGGGAGGAGGGATGTCACGTTCCGCGCAGCGACGATTTTTATTTCTAAAATTTTTCTGCGCAATTCGCGACAGAACTCGCGAAATGGCACGTTCGGGCTCGTCAGCGCGGGATTGACTGTCAAGGTATCGGAATACACAGGATGTATTCCGTTGCCTTTTCAGTATTTGATTCCCCGTATTAGCTCTTTCAATATCGCCCTAACCGCGGCGTTATTCTATGCGTCGCGGGTCGCGTGATATTTTTTCTAGAGAATCGCGAGCGAGGGCTCGAGGGGACATACGAGTGTCTCCTCTCGCCTCCGCTCAAGCGCGGTATAATTTCGCTATTTTGCAGAAATCCTCCCCGGCTTGTCGTCCGACGGTCGAGAGACCGGCGGATGAACGGACCGGGGAGAGCAGTCCCGAAGAGACATCGAAAGCGAAAGCTTGAACTTTGGATCAACTCCTCGTTACAGCTCCCGCAGAGTTACCTTAAAATCTCGAAGGAGTTCCGCGGTTCGGTACAAATCGCGAAAGCCGATAGAATCGTAGGAGCCGGACAGTGTGTTGCGTCGCGGTGATAAGCCTGAGCGTGCTAGAATAAGTGTAATTATCCACGCCACGAACAATACTGTCGTATAGACTAAGTGTGTGTTTACGGTACGAGAGAGAGTGAGAGAGAAAAGGAGTGCGAATAAGTGTAGAGTGTAGAGTGTGAGAGAGAAGGAGAGTAGAGAAGGGAGTCCGCAAACACATGTAGGAACTAAGGAGTACATTGTAAGTACGAGCGTATGTGCCTGTGAGCGATAGTATGTGTGTGATCTTGCCGGCTAAACCTTACCATTTTTTGTTATAACGTAATTATCACTCTAAAATAATTAAAACTAAACTATATTTGAAATTAACGCATGAATTATTTGGCGACCTACACGAAATAGCGTGAAACGTCCTGTATAGGACGAACCGGGAACGATCCCGAATAAATAAATATAAACTCGTCGCGCTTCCCGCGACGGGGTTATTACCGACGTACCGAACGCCCGTACGTCACATACTCAAGCATCGCGGGGTGCAAACAGAAGGGATGAATTGCACAATAATCCCCCAAGCGCATATTGACAGAATAAAAAGTGAGTATAAAAAGTTAATGCTAATAGATCTATATTAAAAAGCCATTATTATTTGTAAACGTAATAAATAATTTCTATTTCATTCATACACAGAAGTATACGATTTTCTCCGCGTAAAATATCCCATTAAAGAAGAACAAAATTTCGAAAAAAATCATCGCTCGTGGATTTCGAAAAAATTGAGACAATGTCGGCAATACAATGATCCTGCGAAACGCGAAAAAATTCGTAGTAGTCAGCTGTTAGCTTCGCAAAAATTCAAAAAGAAGAAAGTTTCCGAAAAAGAAAACAAATCGAAAAGGACCAGAAAGGAAAGGAAGGAAAGGAACGATGATTCGGACGAAAGCAGCAACGAGGACAACGACAACGACACGAAAACGATGGAAGGCCATGCGAAGGAAGCGAAAACGATGGAAGAACGTGTACAGGAAGCGATAACCATGATGATGAAAACAAATTACGATTATAGGACTGCAAAACCATCGCCACCGATTACCGGGAATACATTGGCAGTAACGTTGGGCGTCGAAATAGATGAAATTACCTTACTCAATGCTGTCTAAAGACGAAAAGTAACATTAAATAGATATGCAATTAGATTTTACGTTTGATATATCACTAGATGTTATTTATATGTATATTGTATGATTGCAGCAACACAAGGCGTGGACTGTTACCTCTGTCTCATCAACGCTCAGTGTGAACTAAGTACACTATCGTTGATATTGGGAAATATCGCCGAAACATCCAAGGAAAACAACGTTTCAAACGTGTTAGAATGCAGAACATTGCAACAAATTTGTGCCCAAGGGAAACATCGTCTGAACCCAAAGATGATCAGTTATATACTATCCAAGTATATGGGTGTTGACTCATTTGGAAGGTAACGGATAATATTAATGATAAAATGCTAAAACTGTAGTGTACGATGAGGTACTTAGAAATAACCGATTACCACATAGGTTGTACATTCCTCGTAGTTCGATTATTGCGGGAGGTATCGTCTTCTATTTGTTGGACGAATTTCGGAGAAACGATGATGTGAGTCCAACACTGTCGGACATGTTGATCTTCTGCCAATCAACAGCTTTCTGCCGTAAGCTACGAGTGTTATACACAATCATGAATAGCTTTCATGCAAATAATAATAATAATATTTGTACAATATTGTTTTTCCAGAGGACATGAGCGTCGATGATTGGACGACTATCATACTTGAGTATGCGGATACTGAAGCAAACGATACAACGGAAACAGTGTTGATCAAGCTCAAAGAAAACAAAAAATGGGAGTTCGATTCCGAAATATTGTTTCGAGAAAACTTGAGGAAACTCTTGTCGAAGGAAAAGTAAAATACGACGAAACTACATATAGGACAATCACCGTATTTTTAAGGTCTCAAACTCAGACAGAGAAAAGACTCATCACGACCCGTGCTGCAATTGAGATTCATTAGACCTGATATCTTTGTTTATTTTTTAAATTGCCCTTTTTTAATTGTTTATTCCATTATTCATACGATTCGACGCTGATTTTTTTTAAATTACATTTCAGATTGATTTAATTCAGATTAACTTAGTGAGGGTGACTATACTGATCGACGTAACTCAAGAAATCATGGCGTGGAGGCGAGTAAAAGAGATTTTTCGTTTGAAATTATACTAATTTGTTTTCCTTTTTATTTTCTACACAGCTTGGACAGACTATATATACTGTTGGAGACGGCAATCAACGCTGTTACAAAGAGAGCGGCTTAACCGCTTGACGAAGCTCGGGGTTCATCCACGAGTGGCATCATTTACTGGTCAAGATGTCGACGCTACTCAAATCGCCGCAGTGGAACACTAGGACCTCGGCAGCGCATGCAGTTCAAGCCTTTCTGGCATACTTACGTACCACAATGGGATCCCGAACCCCCGAAGGACGAGTCGTGTGAGTTAAAATTTATTTCCACTTGTTTATTTTGATTGCACAAATATTCGTTTGATATTTTTATTTTGTCGTTTAATCGTTCATTTATTTATTTGTTTGTTTATTTTGATCAATGGAAAAAACCCTTTAACGATTATTAAACGCATAATCTGTTAATTCTAAGTACATCTTTTAACTTCATCTTTTATAAAATTTGGGAAGTTCTCGATTCATTTGTATGTTTGATTCACTCCCTGGGACAGGGAGGAGGGGCGAAGCTCCTTAGCGACACTGCCCCAGGCCCTAATTATTCTCTCTCGAGGGAATCCCCCTCTGCCCCCTCCCAGGCTCTGATAATTTTTCTGGTACTATTCTATGCGTCTCGATGAGTTATGCACAATAATGTGGTGCACAACAGCTGCTCGCTATCACGCAAAATACTCATTTTTGGACCGGAAATACGTCACTTTCGGTGTAGGGAACTTATTTTTCGACCGGAAATGACGCGCTGCGTCAGAAATACGTAACTTCCGATTTGAAAATCTAATTTTCCGAATTCCATTCGTAAAAATACATTTTCTAACTAAAAGTATCATATTTGCGGTATGACATCACTTTCTCTTGAAAAACGCGATTTTCAAACCGAAAATGACGTATTTTTGGCAAATATCTGAAAATGTAATTCCCGGTTTCTAAATTTCATACGTCATACCAAGCTAATATTTTTATATTTGTTTATTATAACGGATTTGTCCTTCAAACATGGAATAGGAAACGTAACTCTAATATGCCGAAATCCTGGACAACCGTTATTAACGTATTTACCAGAGCATTTTTTGAAATTGTAATTTTAAAAAGATCCGCTTAGATTTTTTAGTTATGTAACGTATCACTTTCATTTTGTCAATGACTCGGATCTCAACTACAGCGAGACGTCTGTCTACTGCTTCGAGCAGATACTTGTCTCGTTGCTCGAGGATTTTTACTATTTCTGCACGTTGGTCCTTGGATTCTTGTCGCAGTCCCTCCATGCGTATGTTGAGGTCTCGGATCGCCTGTCGGATGTCCAGCATTACTTCCTCGGTGGTTGTTGATTCTCGAGATTTTGCGAGCACTCGTTTCGCCTTTGTTTGTTTGGCGAGCGGGTTGCTCGTCTCTCCGAACTTACCATGTTCGGAATCCAAAAAAACCTCAGCGGCCTTGTGAGGGAGCGTAATATCCCCCGGATTTATGCCGACTCCGGAGTCAAGCAATTCCTGAACTTCGTCCTCTGTAGGATTATCGGCAGGTTGTTCATCCTGTTCTTTTTCCTCTTGATCCATGATCGTGGGAGTCTCTTTCTCCTGGTCTTTTTCCTGCCGATTATCCTTTCTTTGCTTCTTCTTCTCTTCTACATCTTTGTCATTACGGGACTCTTCCCCCTGAGACTCCTCTCCGGACGTCGTACTCTTATTGTCGTCGTCCGACATTTTTTATTTAATTTTCTTAATTAATGACTCTACTAATAATTGCGAAAATGACTCGAATTTTAGCGCACCTGCCCCACGTTGGGCGCCAGTTGTAACGTATTACTTTCGAAGGCTCTTACTTTACAGCTCTTTACTCCAAAAGCGTCGCTATGTGAGTTCTTTGCTCACTTTTTAATTTTTGGGAGGGCAGGCGCTGTAAATAAAAATTCAAGAGACAGAAATCGATTCTAAACGTCAATCTAAATGTTTCTTTTATTCAAATACAAATCAAATCTTATTCATTAATTAATCTTACTTAAAAAAAAGTTTATCTCGGCAGATATTCCTCTATGTCGCGCCTTATTTAAAAAAAAGAATTGTACGAAAAGGTTAAGGGAGATAGACGGCAGCAGTCTCTCCCGTCCCCGAGAGAAGTCGCCGACGCTGTATTTTCAGAGGAAAAGGGTTCACAGACGGCGGCAGTTACTCCCGTCCCCGCGAGAAGTCGCCGACGCTGTATTTTAGGTAAAGGGGTTATCAAGACAGCAGCAGTTATCTCTGTCCCCAGAGAAAGTCGCCGATGCTTGTTGGGAAAGAATCTCGGTAGTGATCGGAGTCACTGTTCGTCCAAGAGTCCCGTTCCTGGCTTTCGGACGGCCTTTTATACTGAATCTGGGGTGTGCACACGGCACGAATTCGAGTCCCCTTCCGTCTCGTGTGACGTCAATGTGACGTCAGTCGGTTCCTCTTCCCTCGTCTCCCGCGATCATGCGCGGCTGACGCAATATCTGCGTGGCTGGGGCAATATCGATGGTGCGCGGTTGATCCCGAGTTAGGGCAGGCTGCTCCGTTACCGCTGACTCGTCGGGCAAGCGCCTGTGTCCCTCGCGCTCTTCCTTATCGGCCTGATTCATTTCCGAGCTTTTTGGAGATGACGGCGCAGGCTTTTTTGTGAACGTCACAGTTAATATATAGTAACATACACAGTTGTTATAATTATGGTAATAATCTCTTTCCAACGTCCCTCAATATTTATGCCCATACAAACTCGAGAAAATCTGGTATTTACCTCGGTCCCCTTTAAACGTAAATAAACATTGTTACGTTATCAGAAACAACATATAAAATGTCTTTTGGTACCTGCTTAGGCGATACAGCAACAAGCCGGCGGGGATCGACCACCGTTTAACTCTGGAGGGATTCGATATGAGTCAGGTGTTGACGCGGAAGGCAGCGAGTACGACCTGACTGGTTCGGAAGACAGCTAGTACGACCTGTCTTTTTTGCGACCCTCTTTTATTATATATTTGTACGCAAATAAAAAATTATACAAATGTAGAATTATTACTTTTAATAATGTCTTACAAATTTCGTATTTCTATATTATATATTAATTTTTCCCAGAAAATTAATATTCGATTTCCCGGTTCGCTCAGAAATAAAAACTATGAACCGTAGATATTGATACGCGAGACGAAATATTTTGGTTCTCATGTCTTTATCTATGAGTCAAAGTTTCATGATTCTGAGTGAACCGAGGAACCATACATTACGGTATCAATATACGCTTCTACGCTGGTATAATTTGTGGTACCAGCGTAACGACAAACCATATATTCGCGGGAATATACGGTTTATCGATGATACAATGTTTGGTTCGAGCATAACGGAAACGGTATATTTTTTCTACGAATATGAATATTCATATATTTCCGAATATATATCCGTATATTCATGGATAGAAAATACAGTTTTCCGCTACGCTCGAATTGCACATTATACCATCGATGAACCGTATGTTCGTGGACAGAAAATACGGTTCTCCGCTATACTCGAACCCCACATTGAACCATCAAGGAACCGTATATACGGTTCGAGCGTAGCGGAAAACCGTATTTTCTATCCATGAATATATGGTTCATCTATGGTACAATGTGCGGTTCGAGCGAAGCGGAAATCCGTATTTTCTATCCACGAATATACAGTTCATCGACGGTACAATCTACTATACTTGCTAGCAAGTCACGGTACATTCTCCAATGAATATTCGGATAATGTTCAGATCAATATACAGTCCGGGGGCTTACCGGTAACCGTATATTCCAGGCCTATACAAGTGAAATAAACGGTTAATGTGCTGTAACAAATTACACGGTATATTGCACCGTATTATCAACCGTACTATAGACTGCCCGGGTTGTTTTCAATTTCTGGTCTGAGTCCACTGTCAAAGCATTCGACAAGATCGGTATCGAGGCCGTGTTTGAAAGCGTCGTCCAATACACCATCATGGTTCTGCTTATACGCGTCGCTGATCCGATTTCCGATGTCCTTTACTCGATTGGAATACGTGAGAACTGCTTCATCGTCATATTGGTATATTCTTCCCAATTCTCCTTGAAGTTGATACACCGATTTTGAGGGGATTTTGAGGGGGGGATTTTGAGGGGAGGGGGGATGTTTTCAAAAATTCCATGAGGTCTGAACTGTGTTAAGCGTTACTCCATGTACCGCTCGGCGTGCATCTCCTCTCAGTTTATTCCTTAGTATTAGTGCGAGGTTCGCCCGTGCCTATGGGGGCAACGTCTGTTGAGCCTCCTCGCATCCTTCGATAAAGTGTGACAACGGAATGTTGTGTCCATCGAAGATAGGAACTACTTCGAGTGCGTATTTGACGGACACTGGCGGTACGGGCGCAGCCACATTCGCAACTAAATTGTTGAAACCTACTTGTAATGCTTGGATTTCTTGTAGCGCTTGTTGGCCAAGATTTCCTTGATTGTTCAGATCATTTGATATTGAATTATCTAAATCCAATAATGGTCGATCGTTTACCTGTTCTTGATTTGAGTTATTCTCCTCGTTACTTGTACTTGGAGTATTATCTAATGTTCGAGTCCCGTGAGCTGTGCTCATGCGTGGATTATTTGTATCTGGTGTCTCTTCTCCAGTGCCTTTGTGTGGCGTTCTGTCAAGCGTCATTATTCATTATCGTGGCAGTAAGGGCGTTCAAATCCCACTTCTGACACCAAAAATGTATTTGTGTTACGTCCGGGCGAGCTCGCGAAGAGTTTGCACTGAGTGAACGTAACGGCGGTCTCTCTTTCGAGTCAAGGCGTTGGCCCTTTACATCGGGGACGGAGACCTCGCCTTCTACTGCCTAAGATTTATGATGCGTCGACAGGGTGCCTGAGACTAAAAGTCTTGTAGAACGTGGTGGAGAGCATGCAGGGATATACGAAGAGTCGTAGAACCGTCTTAAGTACTCACAATGTCTATATCTTTATTAAACGTCGTTGTGCGCCGATGCAGGTGTTGCGATACTAGAGACTAGATTGTACTCCGCAAGAGCGTTGAAACTCAGCCGCGCAGGGCTGCTCCGGGAGAGCGTCGAGACTTAGCCGCACAGGGCTATCGGAACTTCCGTCGAACAGAGCCTTGCTCGCTCCGCACAGAATAGACGGAGTGTTGCAGCTTACGAGGCTGGTAGAATAATTGACTCTAGTCAGAAAAGGCTTAGCTTTTATACTAGTTCGTTCCCTATACTTCCTATGGTTAGTCATGTCGCGTGGTGGGGTTAATGCAGCTTCCTAATAAAGTTTAGGTGTGACAAAGCGGTGCATTAGCTCTGAAGGAAGTAGTAGGAGATTTTGGTAGCGGTGCCCTTTGATCGCGGCGGGCCTAGAGTTTTGATCTAGTACAGTGGCGACAAGTGTCACATATAGTGTATTACCATCCAACCATAATTATGAACATCCAAATATTATTCGGGGAAAGGAATAAGAAAGTATGCATAGATGCACTCGGGCTTCTGCCCGGGAGGGCCTATGAGATTCATTCAACGCGTAGTGCCCGGGCGCGTGGAGGCGCGTACTAGTTTCATTCACAGATGTTACTCGGGAGAGCCTACGCTCCAAAAAATGTGCTACGTGGTTACGTAGTACGTAACACCATCAATGACCATCACCCACAGGATAGCAGAGGTTACTCCCCACTGCGGGCAACCCTTTTTGACGAGCGCACTGGCGGTTGACTCCCTAAGGACTGCGATGACAGACCTGGTGCTAAACATGCAGTGGATCCAGTCGATGACAGAGTCCTCTACCCCGAACCCCCTGGCCGCAAATAGCAACGAAGGACGTATTATCAAACGCTCTCTCAATGTCAATAAACACGCCCAGAACAGACTTGCCCGTTTGCACGGCCCCCTCCAATACTCTGACGGTATGGTGGAGCGCTGTTTCCACGGATTTGCCCACCTGGTAAGCGTGCTGGGAATGGTGCACCAGTCGTTCGACGAGTACAGTTTCCTTTATATACCTATCAACGAGTCCATCCAGCGTTTTCAGGAGGAAATATGGACCGTACCATAGCGCGAGACACGCGCGATAGATACGATGAAGATGTTTAATGAAGCCCTCCCCAGCCTCGTGCATGAGGGCGGGGAAGATCCTGTCCACCCCGGGACTTTTATACCGGTCGAAGGTATAAAATCTATGGCCCATCTGATCCTTGCGGACGTGACAACTTCCGTTGCCGTAACCCAGTCCCGGGCGGCCGCCTCTATAGGTGGGTCCGCTGTACCTGCGGGTTGCCCCTGTTCAGTAAGCACCGGTCTACCGAAGTAAACCTCAAACAGATGGGCCAGGGTCTCCTCCGGACTCGACGTTGTTTTCCCGTCGGAGAGAACGATCGAGACCGTCGAGCCGAGTCAAAGGCCCCGACGCAAAGATTCTGCGTAGTTTGTCCACTAAAGGTAGGGTCTTGATCTCACTGCAGAACTCGCGCTAGGAGGCCGTTTTGGATCTCCTGATTAGCTTTTTATAAGCCTGTTGGGCCTCCCGGTTGGAGTCCCAATCGGAGCCCATGTTTGTTTTTAAAGCTTTGTTCAGCAGATTCCGGGAGCGAGCCCGTGCCTAGGTTAGGTCATAGTTCCACCACGTCACCTTCTTGCTGCAGCCCCCCGCAAGCTTCCCGTCCAGCTCTGTCCTGTAGGCAGTCCAGTCGGTAGCTTTAAGTAGGAAAGTTTTTCTATGAAAAAAAAACTTTCTAATTGGGCCTCTGACACTGTAGTTGAATGCCGGAGACCCGTCGCGCATGAACACCCCTACCTTCACGTCGAATTGCTCGAAGTTCTACCTTACCCACGCGACATATCTCATAAGTCGATATCGACGGCAGGAATCGTGTAGGACCGAAATGTGTTGGACAAATTTCTGTAGTATCGAAATGCGTTGGAAAACTTTGTATTGGATCATATGTGACGGATTAAAAAGCACCGTAATGATCTCGTATACAATCAGGTTGTGTTGTCAAAATTCTGTGCAATTTACAAGCATGTATGGAAACAAAAGTGTATCATTGATTTTAGGTTAAATAAAACGTCCAGTTAAAATATTGCGAATAATTAGTCTGTGCCATAATCGCACTGTGAGGAATCAAGTTTGTCTGGAAAGCAATGTGTATGGGTGACACGTGTACTGTCGAAACGTCGTGAAAAATCGCGTGAATTAAAAGGTTGTAAAGGAAAATAGTGTGCAGTGGGGGGGGGGGGGGGGGGGTTTGGTACAGTTTGTGGGGGAACGAATGTTATACCTCGCCACTGTAGTGTATCGCGTGTTGAAAGTCACGTCACTACACAACATGTATAGTATGGATAAGTCGTGGAAAAGGCAAGTGAGTATTACAAATGTGAAGAAATAATTCTGTGTAAGATACAGTTTGCGGTTTAAAGAATGTGTTGGTTGGAACTGTCGTGCATCTAATCACGCAGCAATTTCAGTGTGTTCAAACGATTTGTACGGAATGAAATGTGTAAAATACAATTGTGTACGATCGAAGTGAGATGGAAAAGATGGATGTATGTTGAAAATGTGAATAAAAATCAAAGTGTAAGATAGAGTTTGTAGAGTAACAAATGAGTGCGATCAGAGTTGTGTATCGAATCGTGCGGGAAAAAAGGGCTTTCTGAAGATGTAGGCCCCGGCCCTTAAGCGAGCCCAGATTCAAATCGATACCCCTAATCACCCCCCTGTTAATCCAGAGGTCCTGTATAAAGGCTGTCTGCACCACCGCTAGGCCTTGAGCCCCACACTCGCCATCTTGGGCCTGCCCCTCGTTCCTCTCTTTCTTACCGGTCGGAACGGAATGCGCCCTACCGCCGGGGTCCCGCGGGTTGTGTCCCCCGAGCCCCTTGCAGCCGGACCCTGCTCCTTCCTCCAGTAGGAGAGCGGATGTTTCTCCACGCTGGACATGTTTGCCTTCGCCGGAGCCATGATTTTGGCTGGCGTCAGCATAGGCGCCCTCAATAAAGGAGCACACGTGCTGGTCACTCTGGTCGCTGGTTCCGCTGTACAGGGTACTCCGGTCTCTTGAGCATTACCAGCTGCCGGTTCCGGACCCGACCTGGGATTTGAAACCACTGGTACACCGGCCGGCTCGATGCCGGCAGTCCACACAGGGGAGCGTTGCCGACCCTGGCCCGAGCCTCCATAGATAGAGCGTCTACACTCAGAGAGAAGTGAACGTTACCGTTTGTTGTATTTTATAATAAGAAGCCGATTTAAAAGAATAAGATGTGCGTTTTATTAAGCGAGGACCGACAGCTGTCATACGAGAGACATAAACAACTGAGTCGTATACACCAGACAAAAGATAGTAAGTTAAGAAAAAACAAAGAAAGCGACATACATAAATAGTTAGCGGTGCACTATGGCGACTCCCACTCCTATCCCCACTCCTCGAGCCCCCCCCCGTTGAGAGCGTAGTTCGAGGTGGTGGGGGTAAAAGTGGGGATAGAGTGTTCGGAGTCGTCATAGTGCACCGCTGTGTATATATCAAAATGTGGCCAATAATTGGGGTGGCCAATGACTGTGCGGATGGTCAACCACTGTGTGACGTGCGGCTTTAGGGCACAGTGATTGGCACACCGATTATTCACCGAGGCGAGTCAATTAAAAATTAATAACATTTTAATTAATTAAAAATCATTTTTAATATTTGTTTGAAATAATTTGCGTCTATTTAAAAATGTATTTCAAAAATAATTATTTACAAAAAGATTTTTTTATTTTTTCAAATTTTACAAAAATAATTTTACCTTATTCGCTGCTCTTGCTTCCCACTCGGTGGTTTTGAAGACACTGAAGTCACTGGTGATTACACTCCTGTTTTATTCCCACTCGTGCTTGTATTTTCACTCCTGTCACAAATGCATGGCACAATCATTGGCACATCGGAAATTAATTAAAAATAAGAATTAAATTAATTAAATTAATTAAATTAATTAAATTAATTAAATTAATTAAATTAATTAAATTAATTAAATTAATTAAATTAATTAAATTAATTAAATTAATTAAATTAATTAAATTAATTAAATTAATTAAATTAATTAAATTAATTAAATTAATTAAATTAATTAAATTAATTAAATTAATTAAATTAATTAAATTAATTAAATTAATTAAATTAATTAGAGTTCCGTTTCCGGTGCGAAAGGAGAGCAACGCGTGTCAGAGGTGTGAGTGGAAAAGTAAAGGTAGGAATAATAAGAGTGAACGGAGAGAGTGCGAGTGGAAGGAAAGAGTAGCGAGCAGGATAGGGAAAGAGGGGAAATAATAGAGTGAAGAGGGGAAAAGGTAGGTAGAGTGAAAAACAGCAAAGAAAAGTAGAGACAAAAGTAGAGGTTAGGAAAGAAAGAAAGAGAGAGTAAGGTGAGAGGGAGACAGAGGATAGAGCGACAGGTAGACAGGTAGCGACAGCAGTAGGAGGAGTGAAGAAGCGGCGAGTGAGTGGGAGACGGTAAGTCAGTGGCAGAGAGAGAAAGAGTAGGGAGTGGCGAGCTAGAGAGACGCGCGAACTGAACAAGTAAGTGAAAGAGTCGAGCGGAATAGAAGCAAAGCAAAGAGAGAAGACATGGTTGAAACAGGAGATAGAGAAGACGAGGAAGTGAAGGGTAGAGGAAGACCGACGAATGCGGAAAAATTGAAGAGAGAGAGAAGTGCGAGCGTGGGCTCGATAGTGGAGCTGAATGATCTATGGAAAAGGAAAAGAGAGCAGATGGAGGAGAAAAAGCAAGGAAAAGAAGAGGAGGAAGCGGAGATCTTTCAGAAGAGTAAAAAAGTTCAGAGGTCCCCACAGAAGAAGGCGGAGGAGGAATCGAGTGTGGAAAGACTGATAAAGGAAATGAGAGAAGAATTCAAAAAAGAGCTACGGGAGATAAGACAAGACGTGAAAGGACAGGGACGAGAGGTGAGAGAGGAGATAGGAAGGATGAGAGAGGAAATGAGAAGGGGAGAGGAGAGAGGAAGAAGGGAGAGAGAAGAGTTGGCAAAGAGAATGGCAGGACTGGAAAGAAGAGTGGAGGAGGTAGAGAGAAGAGAACAGAGGGGAGAAGAGGTAGAGGAGAGAATTAAAAAGTTGGAAATGGAAAAGCGAAAAGAGGAAGCGCAAGGAGCGAGGAAAAAAGAGAGTGAGACAGAAAGCACAGAGCTAGAGGAACGGGTGAAGGAGATGGAAAGGAAGATAGAGAGAAGAGAGAAAGAGGAAAGGAGAAAGAATATAATCATGAAGAGAGTAGATATGCAAGGCACGGCGACGGAGTCGGCGAGAAGGATTCTGCAGAGCATTGGAGTGCAAGCAAGAATGGAGGGGGCGAAGGAGATTGGAAAGAGGAGAAGCGGTGGAAGAGAAGGCAGTATAGAGGTGAAAATGGAGAGCGTGGAAGGAAAGGCAGAGGTAATGAGGAAGAAAGGAAACCTGAGAGGGAGGAAGGAGAGAATAGAGGAAGACCTCACGTGGAAAGAGAAAAGGACGCAATGGCTGATAAAGGAAATAGCGGAAGGGGAGAGGAGGAAGGGAAAGAGGGTGAGAATCGGGCACGGTAAGCTGTTCGTGAATGGAACGGCATGGTTCTGGGACGAAAAGGACGAGGTGCTAAAAGACGGAAGAGGGAGAGAGAGAGTAGAGGAGGGAAGAAGAGAGAGGAAAGACGAGGAGAAAAAGGACGAAAGAGCGGAAGAGCGGAGAGAGGTGAGAAAGCCCGAGGAGAAACAGAGCGAAGAAATGGAAGAAGCGGCAGGAGGAGAAGAGGAGGAAGCAAAAAACGATTAAGCAAAAAAAATAGGAAAGAGAGGAGAGAGATCGGAGGAAAGGAGGAGGAGAACTGGAAGATAGCATTTTGGAACGTAGCGGGTCTGGCCAACAAGGATAAGGAATTTTGGAGAGGAATAGAGGAATGGGACGTAGTGGTGCTGATGGAAACGTGGACAGAGGAGAGAAACTGGAACAAGGTGAGCAGTAGGATGCCGAAGGGATACAAATGGTCGAGTCAGGGAGCGAGGAAGAAAAATAAGAAAGGAAGAGCGATGGGAGGAATGGTGATGGGAGTGAGAGAGGAGATGGCAATGGAGAAAGATGAAACACGAGAGGAGGAGGAAGGTATCATGCATGTGAGAGTGAAAGCGGGAAATGAGGTATGGAACGTGGTGGCAACGTATGTAAACGGAGATCTGGACAAGAAAATGGAGAAGCTGAGAGGATGGATGGAAAGACAGAGCGAAGAAGAAAGAACGATAATAGGAGGAGACTTTAACGCGAGAACGGGAACGGAGGGAGGAAGAGTAAGAGGTCCGGAGGAAGAAGATGAGGGAGGAAGAAAATCGAAGGATAAAAAGGTCAACGCTGAAGGAAGGAAACTAACGAAGCTGTTGGAAGAGGTAGGCTGGGAGATTTGGAATGGAAATATGGAGGGAGATGAGGAAGGCGAGTTCACGTACACAGGAGGAAGAGGAGAGACGGTTATAGACTATGTGATGGGAGATGAAAACGCAAGGAAGGGGATAGAAAAGCTGGAAGTAGCAGACAGAGTGGAGTCGGATCATCATCCACTGGTGGTCACGGTGAAAAAAGGAAGAGGGAGGAAGAAGGAGGAAAGAGGAGGAGGGGGAAGAGCCGGAAGAGGCAAATGGTCAGAGAAAATGAAAGAAGAATATGCCAAGGGCTTGCAAGAAATGAGAGTCGAGAGAGGAGGAGGACTGGAAGCTGTAAGTGAAATGGAGATAAAAATAAAGGAAGAGATAGGAAGAAGTGAAGAAAAAGGAGGGAGAGAAAGGAAGCAAAAGAGAAGAGGATGGTGGGACGAGGAATGTCGAGAGAAAAAAGCAGAAGCAAGAAAAGAACTGAGGAGGTGGAGAAAGAACGAAGGCACGAAGGAAGCATACAGGGAAAGAAAGAGAGAATACCAGAGGCTGAGTGAGCGGAAGAAAAAAGAGGAGCAGGAGAGGATGGTAAGGGAAATAGCGGAAGCGAAAACGGAAGACAAGGTATGGGAGATTATAAACAGAGGAAGAAAGGAAAGAAAGAAAATAGGAGAAGGAATACAAAAAGAGGAATGGAAAAGATATTTCATGGGACTGATAGGAGGAGTGGAGAGGCGAGTAAGAATGGGAACGGAAGAGGCAAGAAGAGAGGGAGAAGAAGAAAATATAAGAAGAGAAGAAATCCAGAAGACGGTGAAAAAGCTGAAAGAAGAGAAAGCGATGGGAATTGACGAAATACCGAACGAGGCGTGGAAGTGTGGAGGAGAAAAGGCGATAGAGGTCGCATGGGAAATATGTGCGAGGGTATGGAGAGGAGATGGATGGCCGGAAAATTGGAAGGAGGGGATAATAGCCCCAATAGTCAAGAAAGGAAGCGGAAGGAAGGTAGAAGAGTACAGAGGAGTTACGCTAATGCCGTCGTTATATAAGGTATACACGACGGTATTGGCGAAAAGATTGGAGGAGGAAGCAGAGGAAAGAAGGATGATACCACCAAATCAAACAGGATTCAGGAGAGGAGTAGGGACGATAGACAACATCTATGTCCTGAACTATATAGTAAGCAGGCAGTTGACGGAAGAGAAGGGCAAGGTCATTGCGTTGTTTATAGATCTGAAGGCGGCCTTCGACTCGGTGGACAGAAGGAAATTGATGGAGGCGCTGGAGAGAAGAGGAGTAAGGAAAGGACTCAGAGAAAGAGTGGAGGAGGTATACAGAGAGACGAAGAGCAGAGTGAAAGTCGGAGGGGAGGTAGGAGAGAGCTTTTGGACCGGAAGAGGGGTCAGGCAGGGTTGCCCGATGAGCCCTATTCTGTTCAATCTGATGACGGCCGATATGGAGGAAGAATTGGGAAAAGGAAGATGGGGCGGAGTGAAGGTGAGAGAGAGAAGGATATGCTCGTTGGCGTATGCGGACGACGTGGTGGTGTTGGCAAGAAACGAAGAGGAAATGAAGAGCATGATATGGAGATTGGAGAAGTATTTTGAAAATAAAAAGCTGGAGCTGAACGTGGGAAAGACAAAGATAGTGAGATTCAGAAGAGGGGGAGGAAGGAGTAAAGACGTGGATTGGAGATGGAGAGGCAAGAAGATAGAGGAAGTCAAAGAATTCAAGTACCTGGGGTACGTATTCAAGAAGAATGGAGGACAGGAAGCGCACATAAAGGACAGAGCGAAGAAAGCAGGAGCGGTGATGAAACAGGCCTGGGGAATAGGCAAAAGGAAGTTCGAGAAAAATTGGGAAAGGAGAATTTGGCTGTTTGACACGTTGGTATGGACGGTAATGGGATACGGAGCGGAAATATGGGGATGGGAAGAAAAGAGAGAGCTGGAAGGGATGCAGGAAAGATTTCTGAGATGGACAATGGGAGTAGACTGGCAAACGCCGGGATACATGGTAAGAGAAGAGACGAAGAGAGACAAGTTGAGGACAAGAGCATGCAGAAGGGCATGGAGGTATGAAGAGAAATTGAGGAAAGGGGAAGGAAGCGAGCTAGCGAGGGAGTGCCTAGAAGAGATAAAAGAGAGAGAGAGGGAAGCGGACGAGAGAGAGTCGAAGTGGGAACAAGGAAGACGAGAAGCGAGAAGACGGAACGAAGGAGAGGAGAGATAGAGAGAGACAGAGTATGAGGAAGTGGAGAAAGCGGACAGAAGAGAACAGGAAAGAGAAAGATGGGAACGAATAAGAGAGTCAAAATATAACAGATGGTACAGAGAAGTGAGGACAGAAGGAACACCGCAATATTTGAGATCGAAGTGGAAGGAGGAAAGGAGCAAAAGAATAGCCAGATTCAGGCTCGGAAACGAGATGAGAGAAGGAGAATATTGGAAGTCGGAGGAACAGAGGAGACGCAGAATGTGTGAGGGGGAAATCGAGACGTGGGAACACGTACTGGATAGGTGTAGAGCAGGAGGGGAAGTAGATAGGTCGATAGGTGAGAGAGTAAGAGAGATTCTGGATGCGAGCGGACAGGGAGAGGAGTGGATGAAAGAATTAGAAGAAAAGAGAAGAGAAAAGATGAGTGAAAGAGAGAGAGAGAGAGGAGGCGGGGAGCGGATGAAGGGCGATTGGAGTAGATAGGGTTTAGGCAGAAAGAGAGAGCGAGAGATAGTGAGAGAATGGGTTGAAAACAGGGGATGCGAGAAGGAATGGAGTGGATAAGACGGAAGCGGAGCTCGAAGATGAAGCACGAAGGAAGAGAGAAAGAGAGAGACGGAGGAGGAGATAAGAGTAAAGAGAAAAGAAACAAAAAAGAGCGAGCGAGGCGTGCGAGAGCGGCGAGCGGAGCGTGCGGGCGAGGCGAGCGGAGCGTGCGGGCGAGGCGAGCGGGGCAGGCGAGAGCGGCGAGCGAGGAGGAAAGAAGGAGGAAATGTAAATAGAGTAAGATAGAAGTAAGGAAATGTACAATTGTAAAAAGTGTAAAGAAGTGTAGAAGGAAATAAATAAATAAAAGCAAAGGTAAACTTAAGGAAGAAGTGTAAAAGCAGAATGTGAGGAAAACAGAAGCGGAGAGTGTGAGAGTGGAAGCAGAAAAAAAAAAAAGAAAATAATTGTAAAGCGTGAGTGGAGAGAGGAGATGGGCGTAAAGGGAGAAAAGGAATTGTAAAGGAGAAATGTAAGGAAACGGAACCCTTGTAACCCTTCGGGGACGCAATAAAGCACAATACAAATTAAATTAATTAAATTAATTAAATTAATTAAATTAATTAAATTAATTAAATTAATTAAATTAATTAAATTAATTAAATTAATTAAATTAATTAAATTAATTAAATTAATTAAATTAATTAAATTAATTAAATTAATTTAATTAATTTAATTAATTTAATTAATTAAATTAATTAAATTAATTAAATTAATTAAATTAATTAAATTAATTAAATTAATTAAATTAATTAAATTAATTAAATTAATTAAATTAATTAAATTAATTAAATTAATTAAATTAATTAAATTAATTAAATTATTTAAATTATTTAAATTAATTGTTATATGGTTATGGTTTGGTTGAGCGATGCGAGCACTCAGTCCTACTGGACCATTGTACTCGGGCCCTTTTGGGGCACTCGCAATACTTTAGGGTTGGGGCTGTTGTACCCCGGATAGGGTAGTAGCACCCTATTTGTAATACAACATAAATTAAGTAATATATTAATACGTCATTAATATATTCTTAATTTAATTAATATAATAATGTAGTAATATTAAACATTAACATTAAACATTATTGTACGTTCTCGGGCAACAACATAATATTATACTATATTCGTATAATAGTATAACATTATAAAATAGTCGTAATAATACACCGTCGTATATTATAGTATTGTAATAATATACCGTCGTATATTATATTCATAATAATATACCGTCGTATATTATATTCGTAATAACATACCGTCGTATATTGTAGTATTGTAGTATACATTCCAGTTCGGACAGCGGTGTCCGAAAAGTGGAGCAACTCCGGTTGCACAATATCGAGGTATGCAGCGGCACGCGACGAGCGCGCGTCGCTGCAACGAAATCCACCAAAAACCTGAGTCAGCCGTTAAGCAATCACGGGCGACTCGGTAATTAGAGCATCGACTCGAGAATCACCGAGTCACTTATGTCGAAATAAAAACATGCTCCAAATCCCGTTCTCGAAGAAGCGAGGATTTGGAAAGATAATCGTTTACAGAAATAAAGTAAACCATAAACATCTAAACAATATTAAGCTGACGTGCCTGCTCTCTTATTCGTATATAAGGGATCGAGAGCAGACACTCATCAGTCTCTTCGGAACTCCTGATTCTTACGGTTGACTATAGGGATACACCTCGAGCACAGCTCAAACACGATAAGTGGGTCGGGTCATTGTAAACCCCTATCGTGAAAGATTAACGCCGGAGTGTCGTTAATCTAGAAGGTGTATCAGCGTACAGAGTGTATCAGCGGTTGGTAATTCAAAGGACATACGTAAGCATAACTAGAGCTTTAACCAACGAACGAAAGTAACAATGAATAACATATAAACAGCAATATCCAAACGATGGAATAATCAAACATTAATAATGTTACGTCGTAGGGTTTTTGGGAGGTTAATTTTCCCCCTTCTATTAATATTTTCCCCCTTTTTGACGCAAACGGGTTGTATTGTGTCGCTCCTTTTTAAGCTTGAATCCAAGCTTGGGACAGGAGCAAGCGTCTGTTATTTCGATTCGCGATGAATTAACTCGGATAAACTTTTCCGAATTCGATATCGCCGGTGTTGGGCGACGACCGGTGATGGAAATTAATATTTCGCTTCTTACCTTGTACGGCGATTACTCCAGGGTGACGATCTCCACAGTCGATGCGTCCGAATCTTCGTCGTCCGAATTTGGGGGTGGCACTATCGGCTGCGGATGATACGGGCGCGGGGGCACCGCCTCGGGACGTACCGGCGCTGGAACGTACGGCTCCGGTTCCTCGAACGTGAACGTCGGACGTTGCACCGGAGTCGGCAACACGCGCGCTATCGGGACGTATTTCTTCTCGGCACGCGTACCGATTCCAAAATTGTCTCTTAACACCTTTTCCACCTGGTCGGTGTCGTCGACGCTTTCTGGTACTGAACCACCAGCAAGATTACTGCTAGATGGAGCGTTGGTGTCAGAATGAACCCCGGCGGAAACACCGACGGAATTCCCAGCGAGATTACCGCTGGGGGCTCCGAGGGCGATCGCGATTGCTCGGCGCAATTGATATTTCACACCGCTTCGACGTTTCTTCCCCATCAACACTTGGAGGGAAAAATTAAAAGTGGGATTGTTTCTAAATGTTTGAAACGGAAAATATCTCTCCTGGCGTGCAAATTGAATGCTGCACCACCAATCGAGGAAAAGAGGTTGATACTGCGTGCAATGCAATCTAGCACAGCAGTATTTGAAAAATGTAGGGTCGTACACCAGGTCCAGCCGGCGTGACGACGTTTAGGGTGGTTGTCTCGCGTGCAGAGCGATTTAGCACAGCGAAACAACCACATAGATTTCGTGAATTACGTGCAAGGCGATCTAGCACAGTAATTCACTAGAGAAAATGTAGATTTTAGAATATTTCGTTATTAGTGGAGCTCAGGGGAGGTAAGGTGAAGGATGGTCCAAGTAATTACCTCCGGTTATTACCACCACTGAAGCACGATTCGAAAGTATCCTTTTTTTTGGGTTTATTAACGTAGAAATAAAATTAACACTTAATCGTAGGATTATTTTCTCGAAATATATCGAGTTGATAATTTAAGCGCGGTATACGAATCGCTTGTTCGATACACGGTTCAAATCACAGAATTTCCTCGATGAATTCGAGGGAGCACTCGTGATCGAGATGAGCAAAACGCGTATCCCGACTTCACCTCGGGTTCTTCGTCGACGGATACGGATTTGTTTTAACTCTATGATACTCGCGAATACCCCGGCTTCACCTCTGTACTTCGCTCTGAGGGTCTTTGGAATTTTTATTCTCGCGGTTCGAAGTTCTCGACGGTACTGATTGCTCTCCGTTCAGGGCTTAGCCATTACGACTCTGTTCCCCACTTTAATTTATTAAGAAGTGCTGACGATTACAGCGAGATGTTTAGTCGTCGCACGGTGCTCGCCTCGATTCCTCGAAGGGATGTGCTGACGTGTGAGGGAACGTTTCGGACCCTTCGTCGCACGGTATTCGGATACCTTATACTCTAGGCGATAAGGTATCGCTCTCGCGACTCGCTGCTCTCGCCTCCCGAGAGAAGCGAGATTAGCGAGTCGTACTTATGTTCTATAGCCATTATGAGAAATAAAATTAAAAATTACGGAAAAAAAATGTAAGCGGTTAAATTCGCTCAACACTGACCGCAGTCGAAACCCCGGACGTAACACCTCCCCGTTTTAGTCGGATGCAGAGGCGTGGCTCTGCATTCGTGAGGCGAACAGCCGTGAGGAAAGTTCGGGGTCGACACCGCTCAATGTTAGAGTCGATTTTGCTGGTGACAACACAGGATACTGATTCCGGTATGCTGGCGTCGGTGGTGATATTTGTTCAGCATGGACCTCTTCGATTTGTTGGCCGGACTCGACGTCTTCGTTGTTGCTCTTCGCTGTTGTGACGTTTCGTCGATGTGCCAGCGTGAGAAGGAGGCCGGTTAGCGATCCCCATATTGCCCCCAGCAGATGGACACTCCATCCATAAAGTGCGTGGAGGGCATAACCTTGAACGCATGTATCGATGATAAATTTTATTAATGCCAGCACCACGATGATACCCGCGATGCCTCCAGTAGCGGATCCGAACTTCATAAATCCATTCCAGAATTTGGCAGTGGCATTTTCGGCGATACGGTCGAGTGTTTTCTCGTCCAATAATCCGGCGAGCGACAAACTTCCGGCAGGAACGTGATACCCGGCCGTTCCTCGTGCGATGTTGTTGAGTAGAGCCGGTTTCTCCGCAGGAAACATGATCCGCTCCCGAAGATTGTTGATATCGTCTTGTGAATAAATGCCACTGCTAGCGAGATTGCCTGGTGACGCGTATTTCCAGTTGAGCTTGGATAATGGTTCCAATGACTGCGGTGTTAGGACTTCTATTGGCCCCGGGGAAAGACGATACCAAGTTCCCTCGATTTGGTACTGCACAGGTACGACCGGATCGCAATTTATCTGCGTTGCTGATTTAATCAACATTCTCGATGTCGCCGACAGGAAGTACGATTCGTTGTGGTACGTCACGGGAAGCTCCTGGTAGCATTCTTCCGTCCGTCTGAGTTTGCAGTCGATCGGTACACATTTTATGATGTGAGCGACTTCACCTGCGATGACTGCCATGAAGCCCGGTCCTTTCATGACCGTGCGCGCGAATCGCTCTGGTAGTAGTGCGGCGGTTGACAAAGCGCCTTGGAGGATCTGTCTCTCCAAGTTGCACCTCTGAACGACCACATCGCGGTACAGATTTTTCATCTGCTTTCTCACATGTTTTTCAACGTAGATAAACTTTGAATTTATGTACGAGAACATGTCGAGATTATTAACGGAGATCTTCTTTTTCGTTGCGAAGGATTGACCTCGCTGTGTCTCGAGGATGAATAACTTCGGATGTTCGGTTCTTATCAGCCTATAGCCACAGACTGGATACTCCGAGCGTTTGGCTAGTGCGAATGTCGTCTGATCCGTCGTTAACGTGTATACATCCGGAAGGTGTGATCCATCCTCCACGATTGTGAATTTTGAAGCGAGTCCCTCGTACAATACGTCGTACGTATCGAAATTGCACGAGTCCGATGGTGTCGATTTCCAGAACACGGAGTTTCCATCGATGTCGATGCAGGTATCATCCGCGAGTTGACATCGCGTTCCGGATTGAAGTACGATTTTTCCTGCTTGAAGGTTGACTACCGCCTGATAATTAAATAATGAAATCTTCACGGACGCTTGAACGATGACGTCGCTCCATGTACCGAAGGGATCGTTGTATTGTGTCCCCTGGCATTCTCCGTTGGCTGTAGTCGATCCGGCGAGAGTAATGCTTCTGGTCGTAGTGTCGTTTCGGCGTAGTCCGTGGATTTCGGCCGTGAATCCCAGACGAATTATTCCCGTTTCTTGAAGTCGGCGGCATGAGCTTTCGTCTAACTCGTGCAGGTACTCGTGGAATCCGTTGTGGACCATTGAGCTGTGAGAGTGCATACCGCAATGCGTGACAATGCGGGATATTTCGATCTTGCACTGTATCACTGGCGTGTTCGCGAATTCTGACAGCTGGAGGAGTTGTATGTAGGTTGACACTGGTTCCGGCTCATTCGCTGGGACGTCGCACTCTTTTACGTCGTTTAGTGACATCGTTGTGATGTTCAGTGTTGATCCTCCGCAGTCGAATCCAATGATTGCTTGACAGATGTTCGCTCCGCTTATTAGAATGAGGATGGCAAGGATACCCATTGTCCCAAACATTTTTCTCCCCTTTTTCTTTACGCGTCCTGTAACAAACAATTCACAGCCGCGTTAACCTTAGTTTGTTCGCGTGGACAACCTTTGGTTTTCCCTTAAATTTGATTTTAATATTTTCACCGGGAAGTATTTCCAACACTTCACAGGGTTCGGTATACTGATCGTAAAATTTCCCGATTTTTGGTTCTTTGAGCATAAGAACCTTGTCACCGATTTTAAAATTTTGAGGGTTTAATTTCCGATCGTAGTATATCTTCGATCTCTCCTTGGCAGTTTTCAGATGATCGGCTGCCATTTCTTGGAGGCCTTGGATTTTTGTGAATAGCTCGCGAAGATACTCCGCGTACGTTGGGTCACGCTGTGCTTCTATTCTGATGTCTCCGGCCGGTTGTCTTGCTATCCTTCCGAACACCAGTTCGTGGGGTGTGAAGCCCGTCCCCTCATGTTGGCTGGTGTTATATGAAAACATAGCCATCTCTAAAAATTCGTCCCAGTCATTTCGTCGGTCCACATAGGGTTTCAGGTACTCGACAAGGACGTGATGTGAGCGTTCGATGGACCCATTGGATTGCGGGTGGAACGACGTGGTCCTGTATCGTTTGATTCGGAATTTTTTTTTGCCACCGCGTTCATGAGACTACTACAGAAGTTCGTGCCCTGATCGGTGAGCAGCGCCCTGGGGGCCCCGAATCGAGCGATAAATTGCTTGACAAATGCGTCAGCTATATCTATCGCCGTAGTTTTTTGCATGGCGATTCCCAACGAATATTTCGTCAGGAGGTCCTGTATCGTCAGAATATGTGTAGATCCCTTCTTGGTAATGGGGAAAGGTCCGACGATGTCCATTGCCACCTTATCGAAAGCGGATCCCGGTGTGTCCGTGATCAACATCGGTTGTTTCGTCTTAACTCTGACTAATTTCTTGAGCTGGCAGTCTCTACAGTGCTGGATGTACTCCTGGACCTCCGTTTTCATGTTCGTCCAGAAGTAATTTTCGCGGATCCGTTTATACGTTTTTGTAACCCCCTTATGGCCACCGATTAGGGAGTCGTGACAATCTTCTATGATGCCTCGTCTCTCTTCCTCGGTTGGTACACGAACGAGTTGTTTACATATAGTGAGTTCGACCGGCAGATCCGCAAGATGCTGGCTAATACTTGCTTGTATTTTCGCCCAAGAAATGTTGTCTATCGTTTCGGTTGGTCGCCACGCGACCAACCGATTGGCGGGGTCCTTCACTGAGTGCAGCCAAACCAGTGGTTTGTGGTCCGTCACCAGTGAGAACTCCCTACCGTAAACATAAGGCCTAAAATAGTTGACGCAATACACTATCGCTAAACATTCTTTTTCGATTACAGGATATTTCTCTTCTGCTTTGTTCAAAGTTCGTGATGCGTAAGCTATCGGTCGATCGCTGCCTATTGTGCCTTGGCTGATTACACCGCCGATCGCCGTCGCGGAGGCGTCTGTCGTAATTATGAACGGTTTTGTAAAATCCGGATGTTGGAGTACAGGATCTTTACACAGCAAGTCTCGTAGCTCCGTAAATGCCTTCTCTTGGCTATCAGTCCACTTGAAGAGTGACTCCTTTTTCAATAGCTGAGTGAGTGGTCTCGCAATACCAGAAAAATTATTGATAAATCGTCGGTAGTAACCAGCCAAGCCAAGAAATTGCTTAATCTTAGTTGGACTGGTTGGTCGCGGATAGTTTCTAATTGCCTCGAGCTTCTTAGGGTCTGGTCGGACCCCGTCTTCACTAATAACGTGGCCCAGATACCCTACCTCTTTCCGTAAAAATTCACACTTGTCCGGTTGAAGTTTCAGGCAAGCTCGACGCAATCTTTCCGCTAAGCGTTTGAATTTAATCTCGTGTTCCCGTAATGAACTCGCGTACAATACCACGTCGTCGAGATACACAAAGAGTTCGGTACCTTGTAAGCCGCACAGCACGCGATCCATCAATCGCTGGAACGTGGCTGGCGCGTTTTTTAGCCCGAAGGGCATTCTCGAAAATTGGTAATGCCCAAACGGCGTCGTAAATGCTGTTTTATGGGCATCTCGCGGGTGTAATTGAATCTGATGAAACCCGCTTGCCAAATCAAAAACGGAAAAGTACTTCGCGCTACCCAGTTGATCGAGGATTTCTGTAATATTAGGGAGCGGATACGCGTCCCCTATAGTTTTTTCATTTAATTTCCGGTAATCTATAACCATTCGCCACCTAGGTCTCCCCTGCGAATCGGCCTTTTTCGGTACGATCCAAAGGGGCGAACTATATGGTGAATCTGAAGGCTCTATGATCTTTCCCTCAATTAATTCCCCGATTTGTTTTGTTATCTCGTCCTTATGTGCGGGCGGAAAACGATACTGTCGCGTAAAGACCGGTTGGTCGTCCGTCGTCGTGATTTTGTGCTCGATCGCGTTTGTTGAACTCAAAAAATTCCCGGGAATGTGAAAGAGATCATAGTCGCTTTTCAACGTTTCCTCTATACTTGCCCGTTCCTCTTCGTTGAGATGGTCGAGTCTAAGCAAGGATTTTATTGTTGATATTACTTCATCCGCGTCAGGCGTACCTGCTTTTACCGTGTGAACCTTTTGGTCGCGCGTGAATAGTTCAACACTTGATCGATCCCATGAATTTACATCCGATTCTCGCGAATTATTTTCGTTACCCGGTGTTCCATGTGGACCTTGATCTTCCGGATCGAGATGGCAGAGCTCGAAAGCCTCTAAGGTGACCGTCGGAACGGTGAGCTCTACATCTTCCTCCGTTGTATTAAACGCTCTCAAGTACGCTACGCCATTTGTGTTCGTCACAGCGGCTTCGCCGATATAGACCCCTTCGCGGACATTTAAACGCGGAACATAGCCCTCTACAATGTCGGTGTTTCTTACGCGCACGTGATAAACTCGACTGGATCGACTCGGTATTACGATAGTTTCTCGATTTTTAAACGGCACTATACGGTCCTTCCATTTCACGTTTTCCGCGTCCCAATCTATTGCCGCTCTATTAAGCCCATGAAATTCTGCCCCCAAAATGGCGTCCTGCGGTATCGACAACGAATTCTCCACTACGTGAAATTCGGAATTTGTTCCCAATATATCTATGTTCACCGTTCCGGTGGTGTATACGGGTTTATCCGATATTCCCTGTAATTTAAGGATTTCGTTTTTATCTATTTCCGCGATCGCCTTTAGAGCCTGTATTTTTACTAGATTCGGCTCCGATCCCGAATCCACGAGAAAATCGACCTTCCCTATTAATTGTGGGCTTTCGATTTCTACGATGGGCGTGAATGAATGATTATTTAAGCGGACATTGACGGTTCGGACCCGTCGGATGTTTGTGCTACGTTCACAGGGCGCTCCGTCGCGTTGTCCCTGCGGCTCGCACCCTGAGTTGCCGAAGGTTGTTTCCCGTTTTCCGAATTCTTTACGTCTCGGAGTCGTTTGTAGCAAACTTCCGCGGTATGATTCGGACGGCTGCAGTACGTGCACGTTTTGCTGGATTGTTCGTTCGAATTCGCGGGTTTGCTCGGCTGAGTCGTTGAATCGCGATTTTCCGATTTATTTGTTTTTTGTGGGCGTTTGCTTGGATCTTTAACCCAACATTTATCCTCGGCGTGACCGGATTTTTTACAGTGCTCGCAGGATGATTTGGTCCCCCCATCTGTTTGTGCTGAAGGCGTTGATGGTTTTTTGGGAGCTTTTTCTGACTCTTGGAAACGCGTTTTGTCCCGTTCCATTTCTTTTTCGACTTTTATCGCGGTTTGGTAAGCCTCGTTTAAGTTAGCGTACCCTTCGAATTTTAACCGTAGACGAAAATCTGGTGGGAGTCCCGCGATAAAACACTCCATGGTTTCGTCTTCCAGGGCGGCTTTGTGCTGTCGCGTTAGGCGCCCCACAGCTTGTACCTCGCCATCCACAATAGCCGAATGGATGTCTTTGACGCGGCTTATATAGTCAAGTACATGCTCCGTTTTCCCTTTCGCTACGTTACCTAGTTCGCCCTTGTATTGGTTTACCGAACGCGACGCCCCAAATATTTCTTTAAGACGATCGGTAAAACTCGAAACGGTGCGAAAAGTATCGTCCTCGATAGCCGTGTATGCGCGGTCTTTCAACTTGTTGCGGAGAAGCCGCGTGAACGTGGGCTCGAGCGCCGGTGCGAGCATGTCCTTGGCTCTTTTACACGCGCGCGTGAATTTAAGAATCGGTATGTTGCTTCCGTTAAAAGTCGGCACTGACTCGAGAACGTCTTTGAATGAAAGCTGCGTATTTATAGCTACACTATTTTGCACTACTGGTTGAGCTGCTTCAGGCGCCTCGTTTTGACTTCTATCTCGTAGTTGTCTTATCTCGTTTCTAAGTTCGCGTAACTCCCGTCGTGTGATTGGAGTCAATTCTTCTTCGGTTTCGTCAGGCGTTTCGTTGTGGCTCTCCGTCGCTGCGGCTCCCGATTCCCTAATTTTCGCTTCCCTCTCAATCAGAGCGATTTCTCTCTCCTGAACATCTATGAGACGTTCATCACACTCGACCGCGCGTTCTCTAGTTTTTTTTTCGAGTGCTGACAACTCGCGTTGTTTTCGGAGTAACTGATCCTGCAATGTCATCAGTTCTTCCTCCGTAAGGACAGGGGTGAGCGGCGCTTCCCCTTTTTCTGGGGCAGACATTTTGTCGACTTATGTGTTTTATTTTAATATGAAAAATGTTCGCTTTTTCCGATTAACAGACCTAATCCCGACCGCTGTCACCAAATTTTTCACCTGTTACGTCGTAGGGTTTTTGGGAGGTTAATTTTCCCCCTTCTATTAATATTTTCCCCCTTTTTGACGCAAACGGGTTGTATTGTGTCGCTCCTTTTTAAGCTTGAATCCAAGCTTGGGACAGGAGCAAGCGTCTGTTATTTCGATTCGCGATGAATTAACTCGGATAAACTTTTCCGAATTCGATATCGCCGGTGTTGGGCGACGACCGGTGATGGAAATTAATATTTCGCTTCTTACCTTGTACGGCGATTACTCCAGGGTGACGATCTCCACAGTCGATGCGTCCGAATCTTCGTCGTCCGAATTTGGGGGTGGCACTATCGGCTGCGGATGATACGGGCGCGGGGGCACCGCCTCGGGACGTACCGGCGCTGGAACGTACGGCTCCGGTTCCTCGAACGTGAACGTCGGACGTTGCACCGGAGTCGGCAACACGCGCGCTATCGGGACGTATTTCTTCTCGGCACGCGTACCGATTCCGAAATTGTCTCTTAACACCTTTTCCACCTGGTCGGTGTCGTCGACGCTTTCTGGTACTGAACCACCAGCAAGATTACTGCTAGATGGAGCGTTGGTGTCAGAATGAACCCCGGCGGAAACACCGACGGAATTCCCAGCGAGATTACCGCTGGGGGCTCCGAGGGCGATCGCGATTGCTCGGCGCAATTGATATTTCACACCGCTTCGACGTTTCTTCCCCATCAACACTTGGAGGGAAAAATTAAAAGTGGGATTGTTTCTAAATGTTTGAAACGGAAAATATCTCTCCTGGCGTGCAAATTGAATGCTGCACCACCAATCGAGGAAAAGAGGTTGATACTGCGTGCAATGCAATCTAGCACAGCAGTATTTGAAAAATGTAGGGTCGTACACCAGGTCCAGCCGGCGTGACGACGTTTAGAGTGGTTGTCTCGCGTGCAGAGCGATTTAGCACAGCGAAACAACCACATAGATTTCGTGAATTACGTGCAAGGCGATCTAGCACAGTAATTCACTAGAGAAAATGTAGATTTTAGAATATTTCGTTATTAGTGGAGCTCAGGGGAGGTAAGGTGAAGGATGGTCCAAGTAATTACCTCCGGTTATTACCACCACTGAAGCACGATTCGAAAGTATCCTTTTTTTTGGGTTTATTAACGTAGAAATAAAATTAACACTTAATCGTAGGATTATTTTCTCGAAATATATCGAGTTGATAATTTAAGCGCGGTATACGAATCGCTTGTTCGATACACGGTTCAAATCACAGAATTTCCTCGATGAATTCGAGGGAGCACTCGTGATCGAGATGAGCAAAACGCGTATCCCGACTTCACCTCGGGTTCTTCGTCGACGGATACGGATTTGTTTTAACTCTATGATACTCGCGAATACCCCGGCTTCACCTCTGTACTTCGCTCTGAGGGTCTTTGGAATTTTTATTCTCGCGGTTCGAAGTTCTCGACGGTACTGATTGCTCTCCGTTCAGGGCTTAGCCATTACGACTCTGTTCCCCACTTTAATTTATTAAGAAGTGCTGACGATTACAGCGAGATGTTTAGTCGTCGCACGGTGCTCGCCTCGATTCCTCGAAGGGATGTGCTGACGTGTGAGGGAACGTTTCGGACCCTTCGTCGCACGGTATTCGGATACCTTATACTCTAGGCGATAAGGTATCGCTCTCGCGACTCGCTGCTCTCGCCTCCCGAGAGAAGCGAGATTAGCGAGTCGTACTTATGTTCTATAGCCATTATGAGAAATAAAATTAAAAATTACGGAAAAAAAATGTAAGCGGTTAAATTCGCTCAACACTGACCGCAGTCGAAACCCCGGACGTAACAATAATAAAACATCGAAAGATAAATTAATGGAGCATTGTTGGATAACATAAGGCAGCTCCGAGAGAGCTGTAACCAAGAAATAAGTCTCCGTCGAGTTGAACGTAGTGCGGGCAAAAGAAGGGAACCTCAATCAAAAGTTCCTGATAAGCATTGTTATATAGCAAATATAACAATGCTTTACTAAACAAATTAACTATCTAAATATCCAGTTTCACCGATATAAATTGTTACATAAATATTGTTAATTGAATAAATCTATATTTGTACTTCACTTGGGTTCCAACCCTTTACTGAGCACATCCCCAACCTTCCGAGCTAACGGCTCGCGCACAGACCTCAGATTAGCTACCTGAGTTTCTGCGGCATAACATTGGTGGCAGCGGTGGGATGCTCAGAGTGAAATAAACAATTAAAACACGAATTACCAATCGCGCCAACCTCCGCAGACTGAGGTAAAAGTATAGCTCCACGTGCGAGCGAGAAAAAGAAAGTTCCGCGAACCAGGGTCGACAAGTGTTCAGGCGGACCACGGGTGTGATCATCGGAGCACCGTGGATCACGTTATCCAGACGAGATAACGGAAAGATAGTCAACCGAAGTCTTCGGGGATCGCTGCAGGATCCCGAAGAGCGTCGCCAGATATTGGGAAGTAAAAACAGAATCAGTATCAGGGAGTGCGTAAAACACGTGTAGCACTGTTAGAGCAAGTAGGACGCTACTGCTAAATAACAGGGATATATATATATCGCCAAAATAGAAAAAGTAAATACAGCATACACCGGAGTTGTCGACCACAGCGGGACAACGTGGGACAACTGCTGGGAAAGGGGGCGAAGCGCTGCAGGTCGCAGCCAGCCTCACGCAAGACGTGTCCAGACCGACTGAACGGACACACGGGGTAGTGGACATAGGGCCACCCCATAAAAGCAACCTAGACCACGGGGATTTCGCGAGACCGCCGTACGAAGAAAGTACGCGGAAAGGATCCACCGTCCGGGTACGGAGTTGTAAACCGGAAAATCAAGTGGTGCAGAAAACGCATCACGACATAACTGACATGCCTCAGGGCTCAAGGCTGGGGTTGGAGCCGGGCTCTGGGAAACGTGAGTCGTCTGCTTCCCTACAGCGCCAACTTGTTACGTTGCAGCAGGGTACGGGAGAGAGCGTGAAAGCATACGCTGCCCGGGCCGAAAAAATCGCCGTGCAAATGATAGAGCAACTGTGTGAGGGAATCGGCGCACGGGCCGTCGACTACATAGCCGAAGCCACCTGGAAGTGTGCGCAGATAAATTTTGAGAACGGACTGAGGACGGGAAAATGCCGGTCGTCCGAGCACCGGCGTCCCCCAGCATCGAAGTCAAGGGACCTCGATCCCTCGAGTAAAGTGTGCAATTATTGCAAGAAATCTGGGCATATCTGGAAAGATTGCCAGCAACGTAAGCAAGCCGAGAACAAGAAGAATAAACAAGAAACCCAGCAAGAGGCAGAAGCGAGAAAAATCTCCGCGCAGCGGAAGACCATCGGAGTGTCACACGGGGGTACCATCACGGGGACAGATAAGTCCACCAGGGAGGCCCACGGGGGCACCGTGGGGGAAGAAATTCGAACGGAGCTATACGCTCCGTTCACCGCAGCATGGGAGCATGAGTTGCAGGAATCGGGCAGCAAGGATCTTGGATCCACCACGACGGAAAGCACGGAACCGGTAATCACAGAGGATGATACCACTTCACCCCGGGGAGGGTCCTCGGACAGGGCATCGCCCGTAACAAGGAGTTTGGGCTACGAACAGCCACATCTGGAAGCCTTCGACTGGGCAGAGGAAGTCGAAGCACACTACTCGAAGCACACTACTTCGAAGGTGCCAACCTCCAATTTAGATGAGCGTCTGGCAAAACTGGAGCAAATGATGGAAACAATGCGACTTGAAGGGTCGAACCATCGATCTCGAAAAATCGACAACGCGCCAGGGATGGTCAAATCCATGGTAACACAGAGGCGTGACGGGTCCACCGCTATGGGACATCACCCGGACCCGAATAAAAAACACCATAAGAAATGTCAGGTGTGCCGAGAGCCGGGACACCTCGTACGGGAACGCCCACAGGGTTCAATCCCAAACAAAAAACCTGTATCGGCAGGTATTATCTGCAATTACTGCAAACGGCCGGGACATGTGTGGAAGGTGTGTAGATTCCGACTCCGGAATTCAGAGCAGCGGTAAATCTCCGCCATAACAACCGGACCGCGAAGGGCAACGACCATGGCAGAACGGGGCTGAGGAAACCAATAGTAGAGAAAACGAGAGCGTCGAGAACGTAAACTCCACGCGTGAGTATAAAGGAGGCAAATCGATGGAAATTTGAAATCGACGGATAACTCGATTTATGGTAAATTGATCGGTACGATACGATCGTCACGTCAAATACAAGTTTGGGTAAAAAAAAAAAACAAAATCTTTTTACCCGTGCTGGTTCATCACATGTTTTCGCGTGTTATCTGCTCGACGGATATCGGTCGGGTGGACTGAGTAGCCTGACCGACCCGGTCGAGAGGTTTCATTTCGAAAAAGTGTGAACCGAAGACCCTCGCTCGCTGATCCTGATCAGCGAGGTGGTACCAGTCAGCCAGCTCACGGGGTGAGTCCAACGCCGGACAACGCAGGGAAGACAATGGTCATCAGGAGACAACACGAAAGGGGCATGGAGACGCCATGGGCCAACAGAACCGCCAAACTCAACGACAAACAGCGTTAGGGCAAACGCTATCGTAAGGCGACTTTTGTTTCAGCACCAAATACCGTACGGGAGAAAGTCCGTAAGCGAAATAATAATTCAAGCGAACATACCGCGTTCGAGGAAAAAATAGTAAAAAGCTAAGTAAATAAACAAAATAACCTCACCCGATCAGGAGGCTCGGTGATAGGAACAAAGTTGCAAACGTCTGACAAAATAATGTCATACAACTCAATAATGTTGACATAACGAAAATTGTACAAATCCGGGATCGCGAAATAAAATCGTTTGCCTATTAGTACCAAATTTTGGTGATAAAAATCGTAGCTTTTGCACGTATACGGAATATTGTAGAGCTGCCGGACCAGCTGCTGAATCCCATGGGGAAAACCCTAACCGCGATTAGTCAGACGCGGCCAAAAAGCTCCCGAGCGAACGGCAGGGAAACAATTCGGAATTTTGAAGAAATATTTAAAATCCCAAAAGAAGCTTAATTAAAAAAGGGAAAAAGTTTGTTCGGTAAATATATACAGCAAAATACGAGTCTTTCCGCGAGGAAAAAAATGTAGCATTACGTATTCCGTATACCAAGCTTCAGAACGCATATGGGGAATAGCTATCTACCTCGAACACGAAAACCGGGGCAAGGGTAACGGCCCATATCAAGGAAATGACGGAATTGAACAACAGTCAATTCACTCGAGGTCGAGATATTTGTACGACTAAAAATGCCTCGGGACATTGCACGTCCCTTGGCACTAAGCGAAGCGGTCAACGTAGGAACGGACGCGCAGAAATTAGAACGACAATTTATCGGGAAGAATTGACCTAAAAATTACTTCCGACATAAAGGTTGAGGAAATCGGTCACGATCAAAATATCGCCCAATGTCGCATTCGAGTGCGGGGAAAAATTATTTGTCATAGGAAAGGATATCACAAGTGTGACCCCCCTCGAGTCATATCACGAGTAAAAATTTGCGACAATATTAGCGGGTTGGGTGCGACCAGGCTTAAGCATCTAAACGGACAATCATCGGCTCTGTTGGAAAAGTCGAAACAGTCCGAGCCGGAAAACGAAAATAAAATAGGAAATATGCAGCCTGGGCGCGATGTCACACGGCTGGGCAACACACAGCAAAGCCCGGAATTTTACTTCCGAGAATCATTGAAAGTGACGTCGAAAAGAAAGTGTTTTCAATGTCCAAAATTAGAGAAAAACGAAAAGTACCGTTGGCATCCGCCCCACGACACTTCAAGCATTCTGTGTACCCTTAGAATATTGGTGTCGGAGAAGTTATCTCGGCCAGGGGGTAATATTTGAAGGGAAAGCTCGAGGGTTATAAGGGAGCATGCGTTGCGGCTCAAAGGGCGGAATAGAGAATGCCTAACTCACGGGTATACGTGTCGATATGTTGAAGCGTTCCTCACCAGAATTTCCTAGAGCAAGGTAGATGAAATTGGGAATCGGTAGCATTTTTAACCTTCCTTGCGATTGCACGTTGACGGAACATTGTAGTCCCATTTATAGAAGAAAACGAAAAAGAACGCATCGTTTAAGCATAATCTCGATGTCAGAAAATTGTTACCGGTATGACAATCTGTATCCACATATATATATATTTATAACGACACAAACGTCACGCAAAAGATAGAGTCAAAGAAAAGGTAAAAGTTGTTTGTGATTATCAGTCGTAACCATCCCTAGGTCGACATATTTTTTCCAAAAGAATACTTTCTAAAAAGAATACAAAATCTACGATGTATCCCCATTACTGATATAATCATTGGGTTGAATAATCGTGCCGCGGGGCACTTAGAAGTAAAACATGGGGTGAGAAGGGATGGAAGGTAGGAAGGAAAAACAAAATCATAATAACAACGAGAAGCAAAGGATCAATAGGGGGAAAGTTGTAAAATCACAAACGTGGGCAACTGTTTGATGGAGAGGGGAAAAATATGGATAGTTGAAATGGATCATCGTTGCGAACTAATCAGTGCTTAGACGCGTTATTATCAAAAAGAAAAAACTCTTCGAATATTGACGGTAAAATAAATAAGATTGCGGTCGCAGGAAAAAAAAAAGAGAAAAGGAAAGGAAAAATTCGCCGACAAGGACCTGGGAGGATTCGGGAATAAAAATTTGGGCGGAAAGTGACAGGGGAAATTTCCGCGTAAATCAGTCAGCATACGATGAGTCGCGGGGTACTCCGATGCATAAAAAGGTGCGGGTAACAGTGCAACCTGCGCGGCAGAAGCTGTGAGCCAGGTCTGCCGGTAGTGCAGCCGTACGGACGCCCGGGCGTAAACGAAACGCGTTCCGCAGCGGGTCTAAACAATATTCTGAGCACCTTTCCGGCAAACTTTGAATACACATAGATGTAATCAAAATCCAGCTGTAATTAAAAGTCTTTAAAATCTAAAACAGTATTTAAAATCTGCGATTGCGCAGATTTATTCCAGCAGTTAATCGGTATACCCAACATAAGGTTGGGAATCGGGTGCTTAGTCCGATGAAAAAAAAAACGAACTCGAGTTGTGAACAATCTATAAATTCAGCGGACTGGTCCATAGGTTTCCGTAAACAGGAAGTTTCAAAATCTTGAGGGAATCTTTGCGGAAAAGTGTAGCAACATGGGTACAGGGGATAGATTTCCAGTCGATCAGAACAAGAATATTAGTGGGAAATCTAAGCAAGTTAAAGAATTTTTATTTTAGGAATATTCTCAACTAAATGACTCAGCATAATCTATTGCAAAAACAAACCTCGAGTCATTGATACGACACCAGACAGGGGCTAGAGCAAACGAAAAATAAGCCAGATCCCTGAAAGAAATCAACCCGGAAAAAAAACATAATGGGAAATTCGATACCACGTCATACTAAATGTCCAAATAAAGCAGATTTGGGACAACTGGAGCACGAACATTTTAAAAGGTTTAAAACTGACTTAAATAGCTTCTAATCTGGGAGCAACATAAGAAAAGCTAGGAGAGTGTAGGAAAGCCGACAGGGACTATTTAGAAAATGGAAAAAACCCCGTACTAACGCAAAACCGTAAACTGAATTTATCGTAGATACAAAGTTAACATTTGGTGCAGGTCAGCATCCGAAATTACAGGTTTGCTACGGCCAATAACGAACATATTTCGTGACGCACGAATTCTACGTCATTCGTAACTGCCCTCCCCTACCCCGCTCGATAGACGGGGAAAATTCAAAAATGGGCTCTGGGAAAATTGGAAAATGGGGGGAAAAATAGGTACCCTAAAAGGGAAAAAAAGACATTTGGGAAAAAGGGGAAAATAATTCCTGAAAACCCTGAAGCAGGCAAACCTGCGCTGAGTGCAAAAATGGGACAGCCAGGGCAACGGCTGTACCTATCCCGCAGTGACGAGCTAGAGTGCGTCGGCCGCCAAGAAAAGCCGACGTAGCGAAAAAAAGGAGAGCAAATAATGAAACACACATATGCGTATACCTACGCGGCCCGAGGCCAGTGACCCGAGGTGTACGACGGAAGCAGCGCAAGGACGGTGCGAGTTGCGTGCCCGTCTGTAGCCTGACGCTGACACCAGCCGGAGAGAAGACGTAATCACAAGTGGCGACCAGGTGCACCGATCTACGACTTGAGCACCGGGTCAGCAATTCCTCGGAACGGAATGCCACGGAAAGGTGGAACAGCAGGCAACCCAAATAAAGCGCAACGATGATATCCGGCGCGTCTCGGAAACGCGTCCAGAGCTAACCCGAAGGAGGGGAAGAAACGGGGAAAACCCAGGAAGTCACGGCAATCTAACATTTTATTTGTGCATGAAAATGCGTACGACGTGTGGTTACAAAAATGGAAAAAATATATATATTAATTGACCAGAAAACAAAGGTGACTAGCACCACTCGGCGAGCCTCCAGTCCATCTTGCCCCTCGCGGTGCGTCTCCGCCGGGACGTCGGATCTTCTTCATGCTCATCCTCGGAGTCGGAGGCCCCCGCGGGGCGGATGGTCGGCCTAGAATCCTCGCAGGGCTGAAGGACGGGACGGCAAGGCACGAACACCTCCCCGAACCGCTGGAGGCGAACACGGGCGGCCCGGAGGTTAATCATTGCCGGAGTCCAGACCCGGATTCTCGGGCACGGCGCGGACAGCACCGGATGGACCCTCTCCGGAAGGAAACCTCGTCCAGGGGACCCAACGATCTGCACGTCGGGGCTAGGAGAACTAGCGGGCCCAGCAGACCGACCGTGGAGGGGCACCACGGCTGGCTCGATAATCTCGACGTCCGGGCTACTGCGGCCGGACTCCAGTGGGCTCCCCACGGGGCGGTACAGCAGATCGAACCCGCAGGACAGGTGACGTCTCCTCTGGGAAAAAGACAGGAATATAAAATAATGAAACGTAAATAAAACGGAGGAATATCCCTTTTTTTACGGGAAAATAATTTCTAGAAAAGGGAGAAATTAATTTTTGAAAAGTAAAAGAGCTTCTGATACACAACTTTCCGAAGAAAACAATCCTTTTACTCCAACGTAAACTTTGGCTTTTTAATATCAAAAAAGGAACGAGAAAGGAAAAAAAAAGAATTTTTCTTTTTGCCTGGGGCAATTACCAAAGGGGAAAATCTTTTTTTTATATAGTGAATATATTTTAACATTTTAAAGGGGTGACATTTTTTCCACCACAATACAAAAAAAAAATTTGGGAAAAATTGTAAGTAAAAATTAAAGGCTTACCTTCGCGGGTGGGCTCGGGCTACGTCCTGAGCTCATTCTCGATGTCCGAAGTAGCGTATGTGATGGCCGGAAACAAATATTTAAAAACCACCAGGGAAACGGCGGTTAATATAGCCCAAAAAGTGCGAACGCGACGAGCCACCGGGCATCGAACCCGGCCATCCGCAGAAAGCCAAAGCGGCGGAGGCCTTCCGCCTCCGTGTTCCGCAACAGGGAAGAATATTACACTCCGCCGTTCGGGCGAGTTAGAGAAATTCCGGGGGAAAACAATTTTTATACATATAGAGGTCCCATAGTTAAATGACCCCCGGGTAACACGAAACCCGGGGTACACGGAAATCATAAAAATCAAGCCCGCCAGAGACGAGCGAAAAGAAACGAAGTTTCTTTTCTTTTTAGGGGGGAGGGATGTTGTACCCCGGATAGGGTAGTAGCACCCTATTTGTAATACAACATAAATTAAGTAATATATTAATACGTCATTAATATATTCTTAATTTAATTAATATAATAATGTAGTAATATTAAACATTAACATTAAACATTATTGTACGTTCTCGGGCAACAACATAATATTATACTATATTCATATAATAGTATAATATTATAAAATAGTCGTAATAATACACCGTCGTATATTATAGTATTGTAATAATATACCGTCGTATATTGTAGTATTGTAGTATACATTCCAGTTCGGACAGCGGTGTCCGAAAAGTGGAGCAACTCCGGTTGCACAATATCGAGGTATGCAGCGGCACGCGACGAGCGCGCGTCGCTGCAACGAAATCCACCAAAAACCTGAGTCAGCCGTTAAGCAATCACGGGCGACTCGGTAATTAGAGCATCGACTCGAGAATCACCGAGTCACTTATGTCGAAATAAAAACATGCTCCAAATCCCGTTCTCGAAGAAGCGAGGATTTGGAAAGATAATCGTTTACAGAAATAAAGTAAACCATAAACATCTAAACAATATTAAGCTGACGTGCCTGCTCTCTTATTCGTATATAAGGGATCGAGAGCAGACACTCATCAGTCTCTTCGGAACTCCTGATTCTTACGGTTGACTATAGGGATACACCTCGAGCACAGCTCAAACACGATAAGTGGGTCGGGTCATTGTAAACCCCTATCGTGAAAGATTAACGCCGGAGTGACGTTAATCTAGAAGGTGTATCAGCGTACAGAGTGTATCAGCGGTTGGTAATTCAAAGGACATACGTAAGCATAACTAGAGCTTTAACCAACGAACGAAAGTAACAATGAATAACATATAAACAGCAATATCCAAACGATGGAATAATCAAACATTAATAATAAAACATCGAAAGATAAATTAATGGAGCATTGTTGGATAACATAAGGCAGCTCCGAGAGAGCTGTAACCAAGAAATAAGTCTACGTCGAGTTGAACGTAGTGCGGGCAAAAGAAGGGAACCTCAATCAAAGGTTCCTGATAAGCATTGTTATATAGCAAATATAACAATGCCTTACTAAACAAATTAACTATCTAAATATCCAGTTTCACCGATATAAATTGTTACATAAATATTGTTAATTGAATAAATCTATATTTGTACTTCACTTGGGTTCCAACCCTTTACTGAGCACATCCCCAACCTTCCGAGCTAACGGCTCGCGCACAGACCTCAGATTAGCTACCTGCGGCATAACAGGGCGGAGGTCCGGCCTCTTCCGCAAAGCGGAGAAGCCCACCAATGCCCGTCACCTCCAACTGCAGTGTAGCCAGAGCTGGGGCTCCGAGGGTTCTCAGTCGAGCCCCCTCTAGTCCCTCGCACACCGTTATTAAGTGGAGGAAGGTCTCCTCTTCTAGTCCGCAGAAACGGCATAGCGAGTCTACCTCCCACCTCATCCGCTTCAAATGCTGCCGGGTGAACCAGTAGCCTGTGATCAAGCCCACCAGCCACCTCAGCCTTTGCCTGTCGAGGGCTATCAATGCCGAGCCCAGTCTCTCAGAGGAGCCCGAGAAGAGAGCCCTAGCTTGTCTTGACCCTGGCGCCGAGGTCCATCGGATTGTGAACTGCTTGGCAGTCAACCTCCTTATGATCTCTTTTATAAAAAGCTATCGATTGCCACGATAGATGACGTCAAGCCAATACGTAGAGTCGACTGCGACGCATTCGAAACCGACAAGGAGAGCTTAAAGAAAGAATGAAAGAAAAAGAAAGAAAGAAGGGAAAAAGGAAATAAGGGAAGACGCATGAGAGAGTGAGACAGACGATTCCACGGAAACTCCTGGGCAGCCCCGCGCGGTCTGCCACGGTGCCGCCGCTACCAGGAGGGTTCGCAGAACAGGGGGGAAGGAAGCTGCGAAGAACTGTTCCGCGTGACGTCTCAATGAATAAGAAAATTTATAAAAATCTAAGTTAATTACTATATAAAGTTGCATAGAATTATTAATCCATTTCCAACAAATGGTTGGGAAAGATCAGACGATAAGTAGTTCATAAAAGAATTACTTCTTAAGCTACGTAAATTTATAAAACGAACAATGCCGTCACGAGCATGTTGCACGTGTCCTCATTCCAGGTGAGAAGTTTAAAGGCTTAAGTACATTCCTGGAAACCCTCTCTCAGAAACCCCTCTAAGAGTATCGCCCTAGCAACGAACTCTTGTTACAAAGTCTGACCACCAATAAAGGGGGGACCTACTCCTGACACAAGATTCCCCCCCCCCCCCCCCACGACCAGCAAACCGCGCAACAAAACTACACAGTAGCGACATTTTCGATGCCGCCATATTTGTAAGGCATCAGGGAAGGGAAAAGCTTATAAAAAGCGGAGCTCAAGCACAAAAGGGCACTTAGACGCAGACACCCCGATAAGCATAGAGAGAACCAACGTAGAGAGTAGAAATTTTCGAACTTATATCGTATCAACCATTTTTCGAGATCAGTCTCATAGAAGTTGCGGCCAATTTTCAATCTTTGTAAAACGAATTATTTGATCACAGAAGTTATTTTTTTTTGAATAAATTATAATTTCGGCCCCACATCCGTCTGATTTTTCTGAGTGTTCTACTCCACCATCCCGACGATTGACACCTGCGACTCCAACAAGTTCTCACCGGAAGTACATTTTATATTTTATTTGCAATATTATTAACGAAGCATCCTACATGTAGATGCCTCCATATACGCGTTATCTCAATCCCTACTATTTAATGGATTGTCTTACAACATTTTGCGAGAACCCACAATTATTCTAAATAATTGTCGGTTAAAATTTAAGGGGAGATCTCGGTCATTTCTCCACCAATAAATCAGGAAGTAAAATCTTTCAAATATAGAAACAAAGTCTCCAAACTGGTCTGGGGCACGAAGGAGTGGTGCTAGGTCGGCGTCAAACGCTCGGTCGGGGGCTCAACACGATCACTGTTAGCGACGTCCAAATTGGCCACTCGAGTTCATTGAAATCCAGGTTGATTTGTCATAACATTGAACGTGAGCATCCGTTAAACCGAAACGTCCCTCGCGTCCGATCCTAGTAGGCGCTCGTTCTGCAGATTTGGACGCAACATATGTATATTTCACATTTTATTTCGTTTTTCAATATCATATTGAGGGTGCTCACATGTCGACTCCTCAGCCTGAAGTTATTTTAAATCACTCTGTTCACTGGATGGTTCTACCATGTTCCACGACGATCAACAGTTATTCTAAAATAATTATCTGTCAAAATCCAATAGAAATCTCGATTATTCCTTCAGTAATCCTTATTTTTCCTCTCGTAATAAATCAGGGAATAATATTTTTTAGAATACCAACGACATTGTTCCCTCTGACACAAACGTTCCCTGCCCCGTCCTTAGTAACTTTCCGCAAGGATTAGACTAGAAAAGGGGCTATCGCGAACGAGATTGACATCCGGTGTAGTAAAAGTCGAATTCTCGACTTGACTAGAGCATGTCGAATCATTAAGCGTTCCGATAATAGAAACAAAACTCCAAACTGGTCGGGGCACGAAAGGGCGGTGTACGTTCGGCGCCATACATTCGGTCAGGGGGTCAACACGATCATTGTTAGCGTCGTCCAAATTGGCCACTTGGATTCCTAGAGTGTCCAGGTCGATTTGTCATAACATTGAACGTGAGCATCCGTCAAACCGAAACGTCCCTCGCGTCCGATTCATATAGGCGCTCGTTCCGCAGTTTGGACGTAACAAAATTGGGGGCTCGTCCGGGATCTAAAGGAATGTTTGTAGTGGGAACATTTTTATAAAAAAAAGGGGAAATATATATAAATCATTAAACACTTGATGTCAATGTACGTTAACTAAGTTGAATAAGAGAAAGGGGAAAACTAGTGAAAGAGCGAAACAATATAAGCACGTATGGAAAGTGCTGGGAAATATTTTTGAGGATTAATAACCGAGAAAAAATTTATATACACATTTTGTACACTTTTAGTATAAAGACGTATGGCGAACAGAACACGGACTCGTACATATACGCAGAAAATCGCAATAGCTTTAAAAATATTGGAAGAGGAATGTGAGAAATTGGCTGAAGAATTAGCCAACCCACCAGAGTCGTTTCCTCCTGCTAAATCCACTCGGTCCTCTGTGGCAAAGAGACGCGCGGCGCTCGACCAGAAAGTAGAACAAAGTAAGAGAACACTCCGCTCGCATAAAAACCCCCCGCTTTGAATCAGAACCCTTTCGCCTTCACGCTCCTGGCTATCTCCTCCTCTATCATTTCTCTTATTATTTCAATTTTTCCCTCTCTCCTTTTCCTCGAACGACCCTTTCCTTCCTCCACAAAGACACGGGGGATGGATTCTGTGGGGTACAAATGACAGATGTGCAAATTAGGAAGCAAAGTTAAATTCGGTTAAAATAAATATAAATGAATACCCGATCCCAAGGGAAGTTGCCCGAATCAGTTTTACACGTATATCCCGAGGAAAGAAAACCGCGATGGCCGAAAAATCGGAACCCGCCTTCGGAAACTAAGACACAGGAAATACCCGAGAAACCTAAAGAAACCAAGGAATTAGCAAAGCCAACGGTCGGACAACTCCCTTTAAGCGATAATGATGTACCGGGACAGATAGTGATAAAAAAGGAAACACCCGAGAGTCCGCTAGTCGGAGCCCCGGGAACAAAACCCTCCTCGGAAAATACTGAATGCGAAAAATTGGAAAAATTTAGAGACATACAAATTGAGAAAAATAATTTCGGGGAATTATCATCAATACAGGGAAAAGGTTGCGATTTTAGTTTCCGCGAGTCCTCCGAGCTACAGGAAACAATTAAACAAGCGAAAGGAACAGGGGACCAGGAGGGCTCTTGCCGTCACAGCAGTCCGGCCGCGGAGAACGATAGCGAGAGCGTTACACCAGTATCCGAACCCGACTCCGCCCACACCAGTTTCTTTGAGACTCTTGATGCCACTAGTAAATACGGAACACCCGGCAACTTGTCCTCCACTTTAACGGGAACATTTTTTACGCCAGGTGATGATATACCATCTGCAAAAAAAATTGAAATTCCCGAAATTTTAGCCACGGTAAAGAAAAACCTCCTTGAATTTGAAGAAAACGGTAACGCCGACGACACGATAGACGAACCTCTCGCCGCCCCTCTACAGGCATCTACCCCGGTAACCGGTAAACTTTGTGGAACAATAGCAAAAACCCCTTCTCTTTCGGACAAAAATACACAAAAACTTAAACGCAAACTTGACTTTACAGATAGTCCGGGTATAGGGACTCTCGCGAGTAACGCCCCAGGTGGCGTCGAAATTTTCCCTAGTACAGCAGGGGGATCGAAAAATAAAGAATTTGATAAAGGAAACTACCCTAAAGTAGGTGCTAAAAATAAAGACGTTACGCTTCAATCCGCGGCTGTTAAGCAAATTAATAAAACAATGGACCAGCAGGGCCAAGGCGAAATGGGTAATGCGCACCCAGTCCCTTATAACCAAACGGTATCATTAAAGGATGCTCTCTCAGTAATACCGTATTATGATGGCCAGAGCACATCTTTGGGGATGTTTATCCCGGGCTGTAAAGAAGCGATGGAAATGCTAGGACCCGAAGCGGGAAGGAACTTAGTAAAGGCTGTAAGATGCAAAATCGCTGGCGAACCGAGACGCACGATACATCTACAGTCATTTGAGACGATGGAAAGATTGTTTTCATACTTAAAAGGCATATACGCTCCCGCTAAAAGTGTTTACCAATTGCAAGGGGAACTAGGGGCCAGTTATCAGGAAAGATCGGAGTCCGTGATCGCATACGCTAACCGTGTGCGTGACCTGGGAACCCAAATAATAGAAGCTTTCGAGTTCGACAACGACCGGCCGGCCGACGCGGCTTTTATAGAAAATACTACAAACAGTTTACCTTCCTGTTTCATACATGGTTTAAGGCCCGAGATCGAGCAGCGCATGACTCTGGACGGCGATATCGATCAAATAATAAAGCGCGCGATCCAGATAGAAAGACAGTTAACGGCTCAGGCAGCTCTCCGTAGAGGAACCCGCGACACTTCCAGTAATAAAATTAATAAGACAGAGTCCCCCGCCCATATACATGTAATAACCGGTGACGATAATTTCTGCCAAATTTGCAAAAAAACCCGACCACACCGCGTCATCTTGCCCCGAGAAACCCTCCAGCGCTGAACAGAATCCCCTGGGACAGGGAAGTAGATGGAAGGAGGTGGTGTGTCAGGTCTGCGGCAAGAAAGGACATGAGGCCACTAAATGCTTTAAGATCTTTCCCCCTTCTAACGACCATAAAGGCGTTAACGATACCACGACACTCACAATATGTCAAATCTGCAACAAGCGAGGTCACACGGCCAATCATTGCTATCAAATCTTCCCGCCGGAAGCGAAAAATTCAGGTAATAAAATCAACTGTCAATTATGTGGAAAAACGGGTCACGTCGCGACATATTGTACTCAACGACCCAAGGATGGGCCGCCACCCTTAATGGAACAAGTAATTCAGGTACCACAGGGACTTCGTTTTCACGAACGATCGAACGTCCCATGTCAAATTTGTAAGAGACCGGGGCACAACGGAGACAGATGCAATTTCCGATATAACCAATCGCGAAATTTCACACCAGCACAGGATAATACTCAGAGAGGATACTTCGAGGGAAATCGAGGAGAGATAGGCCAGAATAGAAATTGCCATTATTGCAAACAACCCGGGCATTTCATTAGAGAATGCCCCGCCCGGTTTAATAACGAAGAAGGCGAACGTCAGGGCCAGGGAAACGCTCGCGGTCTACCGTCTATGGGTGCAACCGACGAGGCCCCACAGAATACGCACCCGATACGCATTATAACAATGAGACCCAGGGTTCAAAAAACCGTGTAATGCAAATATTCAATCTTCATTTGGAACAGGGGGGCAGTGTACCTACCGTAAAAATGAGTAGTCCCGAGTTATCGGCTCCTATCGTTTTTATGGTCGATACAGGAGCAGGCCCGAATATTTTAAAGGAAAAATTCGTACATCCATACTCCGCTGTTAACCGAGAAGAAATCGTACAATTGAACGGAATCACGGAAGCATCTATACTAACAAAGGGGCATATTACTGTACAAGTATACGGGCGATGTACCACATTTCACATTGTAGATAATAGTTTCCCCATATCGGAGGGGGGAATACTAGGATCAGAATATTTAAATGGAAATCGCGCCACCATTGATTACGAGAAACGCCAATTAAAATTACAAGATATTGAAATCCTATTCGCGACCCCAGAGACAATAATAATACCTGCAAAAACCACAAAACTCTGTTTTGTACGAATAAAAAATTTAGAAGTAAAAGGAGGATATTTGCCCGATTTGGATGCGGGAGAGGGACTAACAATAGGAAGCAGATTCGTGGTAAATAATAATGGAAAAGGATATATTCAAATCACTAATCATAACTGTTACACTGTGCAGGTGCAAGTGCCAGTGTTGGAATTATTATTAACAGACGAAACTATTGGGATAAAGGAAAAAAATACCTTAAACGAACGATCGGGTACCAGGAGTAAAGAAATTGAAGAAACTATCAACATAAGTAGCGGTGACAAAAGAAACGCCCCAGAAATAAACGTGCAAGAAAATTTTTCAAACCCCCGTGTCCAGCCTGAAGCCATAAAACCCGTCAGCTCGAGTGGAGAGCTCGGGTTCCCCAACGACTCGACCGTAAACGAGCGGAAAGCCATAAATCACGCAAGCTCCATGAGAGAATCAGCATGCCCTGTTGAAACGAGACTGCCTGCCGCCACAGACCCACCGATAAAGAGCCTAGCACACACAGAGCGACAAAGAATAACTGAGAAACATTGTAAAACCGTTCTTAAAAACAGTATGGAAGTTTATGAAATGTCGGATAGAAATCAAGTAAAGACCAATCAAGATAATCTTTGCTTTGAAGTAATAACGATACCCACAGAAACAGCCTTGGTAGGAAGAATAGAATGTTGCCAAGAAAGTACAACGACTACGGCGCCAATGGAAGGGCCAAGTTCGGTTGTAACGTGCGAAAAATTCATACCTACAAGGAAATCGGGAATAAATGAAACAATCCCCATGGAAACAAATCAGTCAGGAGGGATAGAATGTTGTCCTGGAGATGCAACGACTACGGCGCCAATGGAAGGGCCAAGTTCGGTTGTAGGGCAAAAAGAAATCGTACCTGCAGGGAAAATAGAAATGGATAAAATGAGCAAAGCAAAAGTTAGCGATTGTCTAAATAAAGAGAAAATATGGAAAGGAAAAAATTATAGAGCGTATAGGATGATAGATACAGCGTTGGTAAAGAGATTGAGCATATATCACGTAACGCGTAAAATACAGCCTTTTGAATGTGAGGACAATAGTCTCTGTTATATTATGTCGCCACAGTCTGAAAATCGATTTGATCAAATAAGGAAGCTTTTGAGACTCGAAGAACTAAAAGAAAAAGAAAAACTTAGTATCGAGGGACTCCTGAAAGAGAGCACGAAAATTTGTATCGCGAAATGATAAAACGACTCGAGGCAGCCAACTTAAAATTACAACCCGATAAATGCGAATTTATGAAAAGTGAAGTAAATTACTTGGGGCACGTAATCGGGCAGGAGGGAGTCAAGCCCGACCCAAAGAAATTAGAGGCTGTACGCGAATTCCAAGGCCTAAAAATGTCAAGAATATTCGTCAATTTTTAGGACTAACGGGCTATTATCGGAGATTTATAGAAGGATACGCGAAAATATCTAAGCCCCTTACTTCCTTGCTCCGTAAAGAAACTCGTTTCGAATGGGGACCCGAGCAGCAGGAGTCATTCGAAATATTGAAAACGAAGCTGTGCACGGCACCCGTATTACGATATCCCGATTTCTCAAAACCCTTTATCTTAACAACGGATGCTTCGGGAACGGCCATCGGTGGAATCTTATCCCAAGGAGAAATTAATCACGATCACCCGTGCGCCTACGCCTCTCGAGCTTTAAGCAAGACGGAGGAGTGGTACGATACGTATGAGAAGGAAGCATTGGCCATCGTATATTCTATTTTACACTACCGACCGTATTTATACGGGCGACAGTTCACCGTAGTCACCGACCATAAACCCTTACTGTGGTTTCGACGAGCTACCGACGGAAATGCAAAAATTTTACGGTGGCGATTGAAACTCGCAGAGTACGAGTATGACGTTGTATACAAAGCAGGAAAAATGAACGTTAACGCGGATGCATTATCTCGAAACCCTGTGGGAGAACCGGAACAGTCAGGTAGTATATTTATGACTCAGAGCCGTCCCGTAACGAATAGTCGAAAGGAAGGAAAAATGGATACATTACTGTTGGGAGATTCGGATTCAGAAGAGAGCGACATCGACGGGGTCGAAACAGAGATTTTAAAACCCTATATTGAGATCGAAGAATGCGAATGGGAATGGGAATCAATTAATAATGTTGAACAAGTGCAAGAAACGTCCAACATAAAATCCAGCGATCAGGAAACCAACGAAGAGAGAAGGTCTCCAGACCGAGTCGAAAATCTTTTCGGCATAGACGCCGAGGCGCCCGACCCACTGCTCAATGCCTTAGCTGTTAAAACTCTTGCCTCTGCGCCCGCCCCGGAATACCGGGAATTGAGGGGACGGCGCGTGCCGCTCACGCACACACCGCGACGGAGCGAACGCTTGTTACACAACGAAAAGACCTACGCCGAGTCAGAAGACGAAGAACCCCTCGTCGTTCGAAAAACTCGGAAAAGACGTCCGCCTCGACCGCTCAGCCGAAATGAGTCCGAATCATCGGAGAACGAGAACCCCGAAGAGGTATTAAACCCACTGGGTGGAATTTTTTGCGAATCCGCCACAGAACACTTGGGAATGGAGCCCGATCCTTCCGATGAATTTGACCCACCATTTTATATGCAAGATAAGGATGAAAACCCAGAGGATGAATCGGAATCCTTAAATAAAACTTGCTCCCCGACTACTGTGCAGAACGACGATAGAAATCGAGAGATCGAACCCGCCCCCTTCGCGGAGGATAACGCGCCTAATACTTTTTCAAATATTAAGCCGTCTCGAGATTTGTTTTATACCCGAAAAGACAATTTAATATATTTTGTCTCTACTAGCGGCGAACCTCTTGACGACGGGAGCAAAGTATTAAAGAGACGAAACGATTTTCCCCGTTGTCCGACGCTGAAATTAAACACAGCACGAGTAATAAATAAAAGGAACCATCGGGTTAACATCGCGTTACCTATCTCCGACGAGACAGGGGAAGGACCCACGACGATTCTGGAAAATATTACGTAAACTTTAAAATCCTGTCGACACCTGCTGGAAGAATTACAGCTGCCAACAATAAGTATCGCTAAGTCCAATTTCATCTGCAATATAGCTTGGGAACAAATAATGGGTCGAATACAAACAACTCTGAATAACCTTAATACAAAAATTATAATCTGTCACGGCAAGGTCAGAGAACCCCCTCCCGAACAACAAGATAAAATTATCGAAGAGATGCATACCTCGGCCGTCGGAGGGCATAGAGGAGTTACTAAGACTTATAATCGGATCCGTCATCGATATTATTGGAAAAACCTCAAAACGGATGTTCAACATTATATCCAACGATGCTTACAATGTCAATTAAAGAAATTAGTGCGCGTAAAAACAAAACAACCCATGGTAATTACCGACACTCCCGCCACTGCATTTGATAAAATAGGAATTGACATAGTGGGCCCAATAAAAAGAACAAGGAAAGACAACGAATACATATTAACGATACAGGACTAGTTAACCAAATTTTCAGTGGCAATCCCCATGCCCAATGCTAAGGCCGTAACGATCGCACAGGCTTTCGTTAAGCGATTCATTTGTCAGTTCGGAGCACCCAAATCTGTATTAACAGATCAGGGAGCGAACTTCCTCAGCAATTTCTCAAAACAAATAGCCAAATGATTTAAAATTCGGAAAATAAGAACCACTGCTTTTCACCCTCAGTCGAATGGGTCTCTCGAAAGATCACATCACGCCCTGGGGGAGTATTTAAAACAATACGCAACAAAAGAACTCAATTGGGATGAGTGGGTCGAACTCGCGATTTTTAATTATAATACCAATGTCCACGAGGGTACAAAGCACAGCCCGTTCGAAATGGTATTCGGGAAGATAGCCCGAACCCCGTCCAGTTTCTCACCCGAGGATATGCACAGGCTGTCTACATACGACGATTATTTAACCCAATTAGTTACGCAAATACATGAAATTCAGACAGTCGGACGTTTAAATCTGATCAGGGCGAAAGAAAGATCTAAGATCTATCGCGATAAAAGAATGAACCCGGTAAACTTCCAAGTTGGCGAATCGGTATTCCTGCTTAAAGGACCGAAACCCGGAAAACTGGGGGATCAATATGACGGGCCGTATGAAATATTAGACATCTTAGGGCAAGGCAACGTGCGAATTAGAATAAAGACGAATTCACGCGTCGTCCATCCGGACCGGTTAAAGAAATCTTGCATACCCCACACTTAGAGACAAGAAGGAATAAAAACGTAGTAATATCTACAGCCATACACAGGTATATATGTAACGCCACACAAAAAAATATACACACATAAATATAATAAAATATATACATGCTTAAAGAAATTTATATATATATATATATAAAAGAAATAATAATAAATATAAAAATAAGATAAAACAAAAAAAAATAATAATAATAATAAAATAAAATAAAATAAAGTGCATATAAAAATGCACTAAGGAATATGCAGGAATATGCAAAAGCCCACTAAGTATGAAACACATCGAATATTAAAACTTTTAAAATAATTTAAAAAAAGGGGAAACTATATACACCCATTATAGAGACATTAAGAGAAAACACCCATATGTATTCATACTTGTTTAAACCTTGTAGCGCGATTTTCCTCGAGCCGGAAAATCGCCTACCGCGAACCTGAGTTTCTCTCCCTTTTGATTTTCCCGTACGGGATGGGCGCCAGGTGCACCGAAATGCACCAAGAGAGAAACCTAACAGTCCCGGCTAAGCTGCTGTCATCTCGAAGGCAGAGTGGCTGGATAAGCGATTAATGGCTCGGGCGGGTTCACACGACACAAACAAATAAATAAATTAAATGCGATCACAGGAGAATACGGGAACCAAAGCCTCGAATATATATTTAATTAAAAGAAACAAACTAATGAGGGGAAAACCCGAAGGACCCGGAGTAAAACCCTCGTCCCGTAAATAACCGAATAACAATTTAATACAGGAAGATCTTTGCCCGGTACCCGATCTGCACACTTCCACGCTCACGCATTGTCACACACACCGACGGTCGCGTCTCCCGGACTCTCATATTTCATCACGCGTGATACAGAGGCAATCTCACACACAAACACACGGCGTGGCTGACACAGCACAACGCACTCCCGTTTACCCGGTCCGAATTAACGCGACAATAATTACATTCACCCGGCCCAGTCGATGCGGCAGTAGTAAAAAACACACACACGAAATCACGCGCTAGAGACGTCCGCAGGCGACGACACGACGATAAGGCGACTCCCCGTGAAAGCTTCCCAAGGCGACACTTTATTAAACCCTCCCACAGAATACTAGATTTAAGACTCGAATTTTACTAATTTCTCCCGGAAAGAAAATCCTCGACGGCTTCGAGTAAGACCGCATACGGTTTCCCGGATCGACCACGCGGCGATAAACAAAGACCAAACCCGTACGCGACGTCGCAAACACTCCTGCCGAAACACGGCGATCTCGATCACTCCGGCACGGCCGAACGAAGCACGCCGTCGGTTACACATTATAATTTCCCCCACACTTGGGATTACAAAATGCACGAAAATACTAACTGGCCGTAGCCTTACACAAATAAAAAACCCTTGGACGAAAGCTCACCGTATCGAGTCGCAGCCACGTGAACGGGAAAAACGGACTGGATATCGTCGCCGTAAAAAGATCCATCCTCCCTCCGATGGATAATTCCCGAAACCCGATGACTGACAAAATCGATCCGCTCGCTCGGACTCACAACGGGGAAGTGCCTTGAGTATCGATTCGCGATCTCGCTCGCTACCGTTACCCCTACCTCCCTGCCTAATCATCACGACAAATTCGCACAAATTCGGGCATTCATCGGCCCTTTCCGGCACAGCCGAACGCTACGCACATCGACTCGCACATCGATTACCGGGCGCACGCAATCCTCTTCTAACGCCGGTAACACAGAGCTCCGCCAGAGGTACTCAATTCTCCCTGACGGGAGACTCCCGGTGAATCTTCTTTTGCACAGCCCGAGACTCCGGACGGCTGTACAATAAATGCGATGCGTTGAACAATCCAATCGAAGATCTTCTCCGATAATCCTTCTTCCTATCGTTGACGACTCCGACAGCAGGGAGGTAAAACGGTACTCCCAATTTACTCCAGTTCGAGCTTTCACGGCTTGTGGCTCCAATTTCGACCTTCACGTCGGACTCCTCTCCTCGATCGGCGCTCTCGTCCCGGCGATACATGAAATTCGTTCAAACAATAATTACTAAATATCCTACATTACATCTAGGCCCTGCAGTGTCGCCTCGTGCGAGCCCGAACGAGCCGAAAATCGCGGCGCAAAATTTTGCCACGCTACAACATATAGGACACATACCTAGGCAAAATACGTAATTATATACCTGTGAATTAGGACGATTCACAATCACGGGATGGAATCTAAGACCAGGGAAACAGAACCCGAGGTGGCTACAGTTGCCCCTGTCGACTACCGCTCGGAGCAAACCAGATGGGCCAGTTTCACAAAGTGGCCTTTGAGTAGGCCTGACCCGAAGAGCCTAGCCGCCGCGGGATTCTACAGCACAGGAAGAGGCGACGAAGTCAGATGCTTCAAATGTAACGTCGGCTTATGGGAATGGTCCAAAGATCATGAACCATCAGTATGTTATGGTCTTGCCCGACCAGCTTGCCCGTTCTTTCTGAAACTTCCGTGTGGAAATATACTGTGGGAGGAATTTCGAGCGTTCCTCTCACCCGTCCGTCCGCCTCCGATGGATCTCTCCCCTTTTCGTTTACCCTTTCGGGATGGGTGCCAGGCGTACGAAACGCCGAGGAGAATCTGAGGCACGGGTCTTATTCCCGACCGACTGCAGCTGACAAATTCCGGAGAGGGGCTGAGTCAACGCGGCAAACAAAATCCCAAGAAAATACGGGAACCAAACGAACTGCTTTATTAAAATTAAACTTGATCTCTATGGAGGGAAAAACCGGGTGAACCCGGGGGAAAACCTCCGTCCCGTAAACTACACAAAACCGCGGCACAACTCGCCAACGGCTCACTCCCAACAGATTAATGGTTATCAGATACAAATAATAGTCGCCCACAATTTTCCCGACGCTCGGGACTCGCCTCCACACACACACTCAGACACGACGCTCGCGTACGCAATTCAACCGGGACGGGACGCTCCGACACATTCGCAAATCCTACACGCTCGAGCAAAACATACTGAGTTCCAAAATTCCAAGTACAATTTCCAAAATGATATCCGGCCACCCTTCGGCCCTCACACACACACTCGTACACGTCCCGGCTTTCTTCTCCGAACTCGCGCTTGAAGGCCTTGGAGGCTGCATTCTCCGTTTTCTTTACTGCGTCGGGGTCGCAAGGTCGGTTTTCCGGATCGAGATCGCCGCGCTCGGATTTTCGTCGCACAGGAGCGAGTACGCCGCCGAGACCAGCAACGCCGGTACGCGCGACCGCCGAGGCGACGAATGCTAACCCGCTCATGCCACCGGTTGCGGGAGCGGGAGAGAGGGCCGCGACGCGGGGAAATCCGGTTCCGGAAGAGATTATCTGTCGGAATTGCGGGAAGGCGGGACATTTCGCGAGAGGTTGCGCAGCGCCGCAGCCGCAGAGAGTAATTCGATGTTACCGATGCGGGAAGGAGGGCGAGACGACGCGTACGGAGCACAACTGTCCGGGAAACGGGTCGGGAGTCCGCCAGTAGGGGGGAACGCGACTCCGGTGTACGTGTTGGAAGCCCCTAAATTAATTTTGTACGCGAAAACGAACATTCCGAATTTTTTGCGCGAAGCGATCGGTAATAGCGGGGAACCCAGAACACTACTGATTGTTACCCTCGAGGTCGGGACGTTCCGTGGTCCAGCTTTGGTCGACTGCGGGGCCACCGGCTCGTACATCAATGCCGAGGGGGTGCGCGTGTTAGAGGAAGCCGGTTTTCGTCGGCGAGAGACTCCCGCGCGAGTCAGCACGGTCGCGAATGGGCAAGCAATTACGTGTACGGAGGAGATCGAATTCGAGGCCCGTCTACAGGGTCGTTCGAGTACCCTGGTCGCAAGGGTTTTTCCGCAACTTCCCGTGACGGTCTTGTTGGGGTTAGATTCTCTAGACGCGTTGGGACTCGTGGTCGATGCGCGGCGCCGGAAATGGTTTTTCTCGGGTGAGTGGGATAACGAATATTCCTTCGATACGGTCCAGGGTCCCGAGGGGCTCGACATCTGCACTCCCATTGTTGATTTGTCCGCGGAGCAGGCCAAAAGGCTGGAGCTATTTTTGAGCGAACAGGTCCCGAGACTTCGCGATGCCCCGGGGCGAACGCAACTGATAGAACATAAAATCGAGATAGGGGATGCCGCGCCGATTAAGCAGCGTTATCGGTCGTTCACTCCGATTATCCGGGAGTGGGTCTACAAGGAAGTAGATCGGCTTTTGGAGGCCGATGTCATCGAGCCGTCTTCCAGCGAGTGGAATACTCCTATCGTGATGGTGCCGAAGCCTAACGGGACGTATCGGTTTTGTCTTGACTTTCGGCGGGTCAACGCCGTGTCGAAGAAGGACGCATATCCCATGCCATACATGTCCAATATACTCGATTGCTTGCGAGCCGCAAAATGCATTTCCACCTTGGATTTAAGCCAGGCATTTCATCAAATTCCTCTCGAGGAAAAGTCTCGGGAGATTACCGCTTTTACCGTCCCGTATCGCGGGTTATTCCATTTTAAAAGAATGCCGTTCGGGCTTACGACGGCTCCGGCGACTTTTCAACGGTTGTTGGATCGGATCGTTACTCCCGAAATGCAACCGTATGTCTTCGCATATTTAGACGATATTATCGTGGCTACGGAGACCTTCGATGAGCATCTTATCTGGCTCAAGCGGGTGTTCGATAAAATATTAGACGCGGGCCTGTTGATAAATCCCGATAAATGCGAGTTTTGTCGCAGCGAACTTCGGTATTTGGGATTTCTCGTGAATAGCGAGGGGCTGCAGATCGATCCGGCTAAGACCGCTGCGGTGCGCGATTTTCCCGTTCCTCAATCGGTGACTCAGGTGAGAAGATTTTTAGGAGCCACCTCGTGGTATAGGAAGTTTATACCGCAGTACGCGTCGATCGCCGAGCCGATTACCCGGTTGACTCGGAAACAGCAAGCATGGGAGTGGGGCGAGGAGCAGCAGAGGGCTTTCGCCGTGCTTAAGGAAGCATTGGTGTCGGCTCCGACGTTGGCTCGTCCCGATTTCTCTAAACCATTTACCCTTCACACGGACGCGAGTTTGACCGGGTTGGGGGCCGTTTTGACGCAGGTTCCGGATGGAGCGGAACATCCGATCGCGTACGCGAGTCGCATTTTATCGAGCGCGGAACGGAATTATAGCGTACGGGAGTTGGAATGCCTTGCGATCTTATGGGCCGTGCCTAAGTTTCGGGAATATTTAACGGGTTACAAATTCACGGTGGTAACAGATCATGAGAGCCTCCGGTGGCTGCTGAAACAACACGAACCGAAGGGCCGGATCGCGAGATGGATCTGGGCTCTGGCCCAGTACGATTTTACGGTCGTTCATCGGAAGGGAGAGCAAAATCAGTTGCCGGATGCTTTGTCCCGGATGTTCGAGGCTGTCACGCCGGAGGAAACGGCGACGGAGGTCCCTGAACCGGCTGTGCCAGAGCTGCTGGCGACACTCGCGGACGGGGAAGCTCCTTCGGAGCAAGTATCGGAGGTCGAGGAGATCGTAGACCCGTGGTATACGCGAAGGGTGAAAGAGGTAACCGAGAACACATCTAAATTCCCGGATTGGAAGTTTGTCGAGGGACGTTTATTCCTGCGGAGACGCTTTTCGAGAGGAGAACGAGAGGAAGAGCAGTGGAAGCTCGTTATCCCGGTAAACGCGAGGGCCGAGATTCTTCGCGAATGTCATGACACCCCGCAGGCGGGTCACCTCGGAATTGACAAAACTTTCAAGCGCGTGGTGGAATCGTACTTCTGGCCGAAATTATACCGCGACGTTTCCCGGTACGTGCAGAGTTGCGAGGTTTGCCAGTTGTCGAAGCCGGCGAACGGGCCGATGGCGGGCCTAATGGGCCGTCGAGTCCTCGAGGAACCGTGGACGGTGGTGGCCGCCGATATGATGGGCCCGTTTCCACCGAGTCGAGCCGGGTTCGCGTACGTACTAGTCATTCAAGATCTTTTTACGAAGTGGGTAGAGTGCTGCCCGTTGCGGAAGGCGAACGGGAAAAAAATTCGAGATGCGCTCGAGGAGCTGATATTCTCCCGGTGGGGTACGCCTGAGGTGTTGCTGACGGATAACGGGACAGAATTCGTCAATCAGAGCTTGAGAGCGGTGGCGACCGAGTATGGGATTTTCCACACCACTACTCCGCCGTATCACCCGCAAGCCAATCCCGTGGAACGAGTAAATCGGGTTTTAAAAACGATGATAATTTCGTTTCTCGAAGCCGATCATCGGGCGTGGGATTTACACCTCCCGGAGTTCCGTTTTGCGTATAATACGGCGTTTCACACATCGTTGGGGACGAGTCCGGCGTATTTAAATTTTGGCCGAACACCAAGGCCGCATCAATTTTTCCGTCGTGTTCCCGGTTCAAAAGAAATTATCCCGAGAGACGAGGAGGAATGGTCCGAGCGGATGAGAGCTCTGCAGCCGCTTCGGGAGCGGGTACAGCACGAGCTGGACCTGGCCTATCAACGGCATTCGGCCCAGTTTAATAAGAAACGTAGGCCGGGAGGTTATCAGGTGGGAGACGTGGTTCGGAGGCGGCAGCGCGTGCTGTCGTCCGCCTCTCGGTTTATCGCGGCGAAATTAGCAAAAAAATTCGACGGTCCGTACCGGGTTAGACGTGTGATTTCCCCGGTGGTTTACGAGTTAACCGACGATGAGGGCCGCGTGATCCCGAAGGTTTCGATAGACGATTTGTTACCCTATAGGCTCGGTTCCGATTCTCCCGTTACAGATTCCCGAGATGACCAGCCAGACGATTGAGGTGTGGGCGGGAATGCTCGAGAGGGTGTTGGGCCTCCCGAGGGATCCGAGTGTCTCGGCGGGGGAGGATTTTACCGGGACCTTTCTGGGACTCTGCAGCCATGAATTAACGACTTGGCGAGGCGGGTGGAGCACGACGTTCGGCAGTCCGGGAGAGCGGGCGCTGTACCGCGACGCCGGCCGCGCTTTGCGGGACGCAATTATGGCCTGGGCGTGGAAGGGCCCCACTTCCGGGGGTTCGAGGGAGTCCGGGAGGTCGGAGTCACGGGAGTCCTCGGATCAGGAGCCGGAGCAATTTCCGGTGATGCCTCTTGGGGAGTGGAGAGACGAAGAGAACGAGTCGGTGAGGTCGGAGTCACCGAGTCGGGATTGGAAACCTCCCTTCCCGGAGATCCAGCGCGGAGGCTGTTGGAACTGCGGGCGGACGGGCCATGACCGTCGCAACTGCCGGGAGGAGAAGAAGGGCGACTATTGTTATCGGTGCGGCCGTAGAGGGGTCCGGATCGACCGGTGTCCCGGGTGTAAAGACCTTTATTGGAGCCCGGAGGGGGGCCTGGATCGAGATCCGCGTCGCCGGCCGTGATGGGTCCCGGAAAGGACGGGAAACAAGAATAAATTAGATAACTGTTTTCCCGGAGGGAGGAGGAAAAGTCGGAATAAAATGTCCTAAAAATGTTAATCGTATCCTGTGGCACCAGTTATTTGCATGCGTATGTTTGTGTTGTCCCAGTTTGTCCGTTCCAGGGTAATCTCGGGGTGGTTGAGTTCCAGGGCGACTCGGAAGGGTATGACCCATTTTATCACCTTTTACCGTTTTTTTTCATTTTGTTTTCGAGAGGTGCTCCGGAATCGCTGGGTCGAGAGGGGTCGACGAGACTGGTCGTGGGAATATGTTTGAGTCGTTCCGAAGCCTGGGGCGAGTGCTCGTCCGGCCGAGGGCGGCCGTATTTTAAGGGGGGGAGTGTTGTAACGTGGCAAAATTTGCCCGTTACGTACGCGCTTGTACCAGCTCTCTCGACGACTCACAAGGCGATTCCGGAGGGCCCGATAGGCGTGTGTATCATTTTGCTAATTTTATTTGAACCCGTTTCATGTTCGAAATGCCTCGGATTGGAGAGCGACCGGCGAGACGTTGTCGTGTGACGCGACGAGACGGGAGTCGGCAAGGACCAGCGGCGCTCATCTTGGAATTGGACGGCCGAACCCTACCCCTCGGCTGTTGGAGTCGCCGTTAATATCGTCGATGGAGGGAGAGGAAAAACTTCCGTCTAACATCGAAGGCATCGCCGAAGGAGTTGCATCGGCCCTGCAGTCGCCGGTGTCCGGACTGCAGGAGAATTTCGGCACCCGAAGATCGGGTAGACAATCGGGCAGGGGGGACTGAGTACCCCTGCTAGCGTGTATCGACGTGAAGATCGACGTCGAGCGGCGAAAATCCCGAGCGCTGACCAGCGTTAGGCGAGCGTGGAGATTTCGCAACGGCGGAAAGGGCCGGCCGCGGCCGAATATTGGCGATTAGGCAGGGGGGTAGGGGGAGGTGCTAACGAGAGCGATCGAGCGACGATCCTCGGGGCACTTCCCGTTGAGTCGTCGAGCAAGCTGGCTGCGAGGACATTCGAGCGTGGATATTGGAACTGTGTGAATCCTGAGCGAGAACAACAGCTGTCGCCGTCGATTGATCTGTCGTCAGAAACCGGTGAGCGATCCGATCCCCAGGCATCGAGCATTGGATTATAATTGTAAAGAGTTTGCGCTCGATCTCCCGTGCATCGTCGGTGTGGACGAGCCGGGAGCTATTAGTCTCGCCGGCGTGTCTTGTCCCGTCCGTTTCGGCGGGGGTTTTTGCGAACGTCGCACGTTGGCCGTCGAGCAGCGTACGCGTGCGACACGGGTGAATAATACCGTCGCGGGAACGGGAGAGACCGTGAGATTTGTTTTGGAATTGGTTGCCTAGAACTCCCGGGAGTCAATTATATTATTGCATTGTTTTTTCGAGTAGAGTCCGAGAGAAAATCAGTTAATAATCGCCTTGGGGCAAAGCGGCCCACGGGAGGTAGCCTGTCTGTCGTGTCGTCGGGTGAAGAAAGCCGGGACGTGTACGAGTGTGTGTGTGAGGGCCGAAGGGTGGCCGGATATCATTTTGGAAATTGTACTTGGAATTTTGGAACTCAGTATGTTTTGCTCGAGCGTGTAGGATTTGCGAATGTGTCGGAGCGTCCCGTCCCGGTTGAATTGCGTACGCGAGCGTCGTGTCTGAGTGTGTGTGTGGAGGCGAGTCCCGAGCGTCGGGAAAATTGTGGGCGACTATTATTTGTATCTGATAACCATTAATCTGTTGGGAGTGAGCCGTTGGCGAGTTGTGCCGCGGTTTTGTGTAGTTTACGGGACGGAGGTTTTCCCCCGGGTTCACCCGGTTTTTCCCTCCATAGAGATCAAGTTTAATTTTAATAAAGCAGTTCGTTTGGTTCCCGTATTTTCTTGGGATTTTGTTTGCCGCGTTGACCCAGCCCCTCTCCGGAATTTGTCAGCTGCAGTCGGTCGGGAATAAGACCCGTGCCTCAGATTCTCCTCGGCGTTTCGTACGCCTGGCGCCCATCCCGAAAGGGTAAACGAAAAGGGGAGAGATCCATCGGAGGCGGACGGACGGGTGAGAGGAACGCTCGAAATTCCTCCCACAAATTTTTGTTGTCGGGAAGTGCGGACACCGGCGACTGCAGGGCCGATGCAACTCCTTCGGCGATGCCTTCGATGTTAGACGGGAGTTTTTCCTCTCCCTCCATCGACGATATTAACGGCGACTCCAACAGCCGAGGGGTAGGGTTCGGCCGTCCAATTCCAAGATGAGCGCCGCTGGTCCTTGCCGACTTCCGTCTCCTCGCGTCACACGACAACGTCTCGCCGGTCGCTCTCCCATCCGAGGCATTTCGAACATGAAACGGGTTCAAATAAAATTAGCAAAATGATACACACGCCTATCGGGCCCTCCGGAATCGCCTTGTGAGTCGTCGAGAGAGCTGGTACAAGCGCGTACGTAACGGGCAAATTTTGCCACGTTACAACACTCCCCCCCTTAAAATACGGCCGCCCTCGGCCGGACGAGCACTCGCCCCAGGCTTCGGAACGACTCAAACATATTCCCACGTCCAGTCTCGTCGACCCCTCTCGACCCAGCGATTCCGGAGCACCTCTCGAAAACAAAATGAAAAAAAACGGTAAAAGGTGATAAAATGGGTCATACCCTTCCGAGTCGCCCTGGAACTCAACCACCCCGAGATTACCCTGGAACGGACAAACTGGGACAACACAAACATACGCATGCAAATAACTGGTGCCACAGGATACGATTAACATTTTTAGGACATTTTATTCCGACTTTTCCTCCTCCCTCCGGGAAAACAGTTATCTAATTTATTCTTGTTTCCCGTCCTTTCCGGGACCCATCACGGCCGGCGACGCGGATCTCGATCCAGGCCCCCCTCCGGGCTCCAATAAAGGTCTTTACACCCGGGACACCGGTCGATCCGGACCCCTCTACGGCCGCACCGATAACAATAGTCGCCCTTCTTCTCCTCCCGGCAGTTGCGACGGTCATGGCCCGTCCGCCCGCAGTTCCAACAGCCTCCGCGCTGGATCTCCGGGAAGGGAGGTTTCCAATCCCGACTCGGTGACTCCGACCTCACCGACTCGTTCTCTTCGTCTCTCCACTCCCCAAGAGGCATCACCGGAAATTGCTCCGGCTCCTGATCCGAGGACTCCCGTGACTCCGACCTCCCGGACTCCCTCGAACCCCCGGAAGTGGGGCCCTTCCACGCCCAGGCCATAATTGCGTCCCGTAAAGCGCGGCCGGCGTCGCGGTACAGCGCCCGCTCTCCCGGACTGCCGAACGTCGTGCTCCACCCGCCTCGCCAAGTCGTTAATTCATGGCTGCAGAGTCCCAGAAAGGTCCCGGTAAAATCCTCCCCCGCCGAGACACTCGGATCCCTCGGGAGGCCCAACACCCTCTCGAGCATTCCCGCCCACACCTCAATCGTCTGGCTGGTCATCTCGGGAATCTGTAACGGGAGAATCGGAACCGAGCCTATAGGGTAACAAATCGTCTATCGAAACCTTCGGGATCACGCGGCCCTCATCGTCGGTTAACTCGTAAACCACCGGGGAAATCACACGTCTAACCCGGTACGGACCGTCGAATTTTTTTGCTAATTTCGCCGCGATAAACCGAGAGGCGGACGACAGCACGCGCTGCCGCCTCCGAACCACGTCTCCCACCTGATAACCTCCCGGCCTACGGTTCTTATTAAACTGGGCCGATTGCCGTTGATAGGCCAGGTCCAGCTCGTGCTGTACCCGCTCCCGAAGCGGCTGCAGAGCTCTCATCCGCTCGGACCATTCCTCCTCGTCTCTCGGGATAATTTCTTTTGAACCGGGAACACGACGGAAAAATTGATGCGGCCTTGGTGTTCGGCCAAAATTTAAATACGCCGGACTCGTCCCCAACGATGTGTGAAACGCCGTATTATACGCAAAACGGAACTCCGGGAGGTGTAAATCCCACGCCCGATGATCGGCTTCGAGAAACGAAATTATCATCGTTTTTAAAACCCGATTTACTCGTTCCACGGGATTGGCTTGCGGGTGATACGGCGGAGTAGTGGTGTGGAAAATCCCATACTCGGTCGCCACCGCTCTCAAGCTCTGATTGACGAATTCTGTCCCGTTATCCGTCAGCAACACCTCAGGCGTACCCCACCGGGAGAATATCAGCTCCTCGAGCGCATCTCGAATTTTTTTCCCGTTCGCCTTCCGCAACGGGCAGCACTCTACCCACTTCGTAAAAAGATCTTGAATGACTAGTACGTACGCGAACCCGGCTCGACTCGGTGGAAACGGGCCCATCATATCGGCGGCCACCACCGTCCACGGTTCCTCGAGGACTCGACGGCCCATTAGGCCCGCCATCGGCCCGTTCGCCGGCTTCGACAACTGGCAAACCTCGCAACTCTGCACGTACCGGGAAACGTCGCGGTATAATTTCGGCCAGAAGTACGATTCCACCACGCGCTTGAAAGTTTTGTCAATTCCGAGGTGACCCGCCTGCGGGGTGTCATGACATTCGCGAAGAATCTCGGCCCTCGCGTTTACCGGGATAACGAGCTTCCACTGCTCTTCCTCTCGTTCTCCTCTCGAAAAGCGTCTCCGCAGGAATAAACGTCCCTCGACAAACTTCCAATCCGGGAATTTAGATGTGTTCTCGGTTACCTCTTTCACCCTTCGCGTATACCACGGGTCTACGATCTCCTCGACCTCCGATACTTGCTCCGAAGGAGCTTCCCCGTCCGCGAGTGTCGCCAGCAGCTCTGGCACAGCCGGTTCAGGGACCTCCGTCGCCGTTTCCTCCGGCGTGACAGCCTCGAACATCCGGGACAAAGCATCCGGCAACTGATTTTGCTCTCCCTTCCGATGAACGACCGTAAAATCGTTCTGGGCCAGAGCCCAGATCCATCTCGCGATCCGGCCCTTCGGTTCGTGTTGTTTCAGCAGCCACCGGAGGCTCTCATGATCTGTTACCACCGTGAATTTGTAACCCGTTAAATATTCCCGAAACTTAGGCACGGCCCATAAGATCGCAAGGCATTCCAACTCCCGTACGCTATAATTCCGTTCCGCGCTCGATAAAATGCGACTCGCGTACGCGATCGGATGTTCCGCTCCATCCGGAACCTGCGTCAAAACGGCCCCCAACCCGGTCAAACTCGCGTCCGTGTGAAGGGTAAATGGTTTAGAGAAATCGGGACGAGCCAACGTCGGAGCGGACACCAATGCTTCCTTAAGCACGGCGAAAGCCCTCTGCTGCTCCTCGCCCCACTCCCATGCTTGCTGTTTCCGAGTCAACCGGGTAATCGGCTCGGCGATCGACGCGTACTGCGGTATAAACTTCCTATACCACGAGGTGGCTCCTAAAAATCTTCTCACCTGAGTCACCGATTGAGGAACGGGAAAATCGCGCACCGCAGCGGTCTTAGCCGGATCGATCTGCAGCCCCTCGCTATTCACGAGAAATCCCAAATACCGAAGTTCGCTGCGACAAAACTCGCATTTATCGGGATTTATCAACAGGCCCGCGTCTAATATTTTATCGAACACCCGCTTGAGCCAGATAAGATGCTCATCGAAGGTCTCCGTAGCCACGATAATATCGTCTAAATATGCGAAGACATACGGTTGCATTTCGGGAGTAACGATCCGATCCAACAACCGTTGAAAAGTCGCCGGAGCCGTCGTAAGCCCGAACGGCATTCTTTTAAAATGGAATAACCCGCGATACGGGACGGTAAAAGCGGTAATCTCCCGAGACTTTTCCTCGAGAGGAATTTGATGAAATGCCTGGCTTAAATCCAAGGTGGAAATGCATTTTGCGGCTCGCAAGCAATCGAGTATATTGGACATGTATGGCATGGGATATGCGTCCTTCTTCGACACGGCGTTGACCCGCCGAAAGTCAAGACAAAACCGATACGTCCCGTTAGGCTTCGGCACCATCACGATAGGAGTATTCCACTCGCTGGAAGACGGCTCGATGACATCGGCCTCCAAAAGCCGATCTACTTCCTTGTAGACCCACTCCCGGATAATCGGAGTGAACGACCGATAACGCTGCTTAATCGGCGCGGCATCCCCTATCTCGATTTTATGTTCTATCAGATGCGTTCGCCCCGGGGCATCGCGAAGTCTCGGGACCTGTTCGCTCAAAAATAGCTCCAGCCTTTTGGCCTGCTCCGCGGACAAATCAACAATGGGAGTGCAGATGTCGAGCCCCTCGGGACCCTGGACCGTATCGAAGGAATATTCGTTATCCCACTCACCCTAGAAAAACCATTTCCGGCGCCGCGCATCGACCACGAGTCCCAACGCGTCTAGAGAATCTAACCCCAACAAGACCGTCACGGGAAGTTGCGGAAAAACCCTTGCGACCAGGGTACTCGAACGACCCTGTAGACGGGCCTCGAATTCGATCTCCTCCGTACACGTAATTGCTTGCCCATTCGCGACCGTGCTGACTCGCGCGGGAGTCTCTCGCCGACGAAAACCGGCTTCCTCTAACACGCGCACCCCCTCGGCATTGATGTACGAGCCGGTGGCCCCGCAGTCGACCAAAGCTGGACCACGGAACGTCCCGACCTCGAGGGTGACAATCAGTAGTGTTCTGGGTTCCCCGCTATTACCGATCGCTTCGCGCAAAAAATTCGGAATGTTCGTTTTCGCGTACAAAATTAATTTAGGGGCTTCCAACACGTACACCGGAGTCGCGTTCCCCCCTACTGGCGGACTCCCGACCCGTTTCCCGGACAGTTGTGCTCCGTACGCGTCGTCTCGCCCTCCTTCCCGCATCGGTAACATCGAATTACTCTCTGCGGCTGCGGCGCTGCGCAACCTCTCGCGAAATGTCCCGCCTTCCCGCAATTCCGACAGATAATCTCTTCCGGAACCGGATTTCCCCGCGTCGCGGCCCTCTCTCCCGCTCCCGCAACCGGTGGCATGAGCGGGTTAGCATTCGTCGCCTCGGCGGTCGCGCGTACCGGCGTTGCTGGTCTCGGCGGCGTACTCGCTCCTGTGCGACGAAAATCCGAGCGCGGCGATCTCGATCCGGAAAACCGACCTTGCGACCCCGACGCAGTAAAGAAAACGGAGAATGCAGCCTCCAAGGCCTACAAGCGCGAGTTCGGAGAAGAACTCTCCCCCCCTTGAGATGTACCCGGGGTTGCAGCCCCAGGAGTATCCGCAATACCGAAAGTCACGTGTTTCCGTCCGGACTGAACAGCGTGATACGCGAACTCCGGCAGCAACGACCTCTCCGGGAGAGGCGGAGCCCGATACGAACCGGCAGCCCCGTAGCTGCGCTCTACCCTGCTCGCGACGACCTCCAACTCCTCGAGCGTATTCACGTCCCTACGCAGGACGGCCACCTGCAAACGCGGAAGCAGGTTCCGATGCGCGAGATTGAGCTGTTCCTCCTCGGCCAAAGCCGGGACCGCTCGAATAAATAAATTCCGCATGCACGTTAAAAAATCCGACACAGGTTCATCGTTACCCTGCGTACGCGCACGAATTTCCTCCCGAAGGGTAAGCTGGAAGTCCGGATCTCCGAACCTTCGACGCATAGCGTCTGCGCAGGCTCCCCAGGTAGTCCACCGGGGACGTTCCAGTTTAAACCAGTGATACGCAATCCCGGATAAAAACAACGGGACACAATTCAACAGATCCGCGTCGGCCAGCGGCACCAATTTCCGCCCGTCCTCGATACGCGCGAGAAAACCATCGACTTCATCCCCCTTAACTCCCGAGAATTTAATGTCCCATTTCCGCAGAATTTCATACGCGGTCATGCCCGGGGCATGGTAACGGGAAACCGTGGGTGCGTTACGGGGTGACGAGTGGTGTAACGGGGCCCCTGCTCCGACCTGACCCCTCCCGTCCCGTGGTGGCAATGGCGGCGGCTCGCGCTGTCCGGCGAGCGCCGACGGCTGCTCTACCGTAACCATCGAGGAGCGATCGGCCTCCTCCAACCGTCCCGAAAAAAACAAACGCTCGCGCCGGGCCTCCTCCGTGCCCTCGGTACCCAAACCCCGAAGGGTCAGCTCTTCCTTGATCTGCTCCCCTGTCATGGCGGCCACGACGCTCATGGCCAACGGTTGCGCCATCCCGACCGATCCCGGCTATCCCGGTGGCACGAGAACCGACGAGCCGGCACCCGATTCCGAAGGTTATTCAAAAACACAAAATAAAAGGAATGGTAAAATCGAAAACCAAGGAAAATAAATCCCGCGGCCTAAAAACCTGCAAGAAACGGGTTACACCTGAAATAAAACACAAAACACAGGAAAACATGGCACCAGTTCAAGTAATATCGAATAAATCGGAACAAACTTATAACTAACACACAAAACAGAAACAAACAAAAGAGCTACGAGCTCAATCGCGACGAAACTCAGCAGCGCAACGGCCGGCCAGGCCCCAAATTCCCTATCTCCCGCCGAATCGACGAGCCCGAATCCAAAAATAAAAATAAAATAAAATCGCATAACAGAAAGCTCGAATCAGTAAAAATACCGGAAATCCGGATGACAAACGGCACCGACCGTCGACCCCAGATCCCGTCATAAATTCCAAAAATCGGAATAAAACCGAATAAATTCCCCCTGATGAAACGGAAGATCCGGAAAGTCCAAAAAGTCGAAAAGTAAAATTCCCCCAAAATAAATCAATACCCGAATAACCCGATAAGTCAACCGATAGAAATAAATTATAGTCCGGGAAATAAAAAAACGTCCAAGAGTTGTTATAATAAATTTCCAAGCCCGGTCCAAAAGTAAAATGACCGGTAAAGTAACCGCCCTAGTCAGCAACGAAGTCCTGAACACAAATAAAATATTAAGTAAAAAAAACCCGTCCAAAAGTCGAACTAATAAATCCCCAAGAATTACCGGAAAATATAAAATCTCAAAATTCGATAGTCACCAGTCATAAAATAAAAACAATCCCCGAGAGAAAAACCCGATCCGAAAATAAAGAAAAGTGAACGAGTAAAATCTCACTGCTGGTCCCGAACACCAAACTATCTCCCGTCCCGCGATCGCCCGGGAGAATCGGCGAAGGCCAGCCCTCGTCACGCGCTCGAGAATTCGCACGAGAAATACTCGCGACCGAAAGAATATTTCAGTTCCAATGATAAAATTTTAACTCACTTATTCCGCACCACAACACAAGCTCCGAACGCTCGAGCTCCAACGATCACTCACAACAACAACACCGGAGCGAGTCCCGCGCGACCGGGTCACGAGCGAGTCTCGGGACGCACCGACCACCGCTCTCTTATCAAAGTCCACCACACAAGCGCGTCTCGGGATCCCAGACCTCGCACTGCCAAATAATCTTGCAAAATCCCAAAATCAATTCCAAAATCCAAAATTCAGAATATTTCAAAACTTTTTTTTTTTTTTTTTTAATAATTACGAAAATAATACTCGATTTATATTTCCCCAAAAACCCGATAAAATTATTTAATTCGCCAAACTCGGGCCCCACGTTGGGCGCCAAAAATTTGTGGGAGGAATTTCGAGCGTTCCTCTCACCCGTCCGTCCGCCTCCGATGGATCTATCCCCTTTTCGTTTACCCTTTCGGGATGGGCGCCAGGCGTACGAAACGCCGAGGAGAATCTGAGGCACGGGTCTTATTCCCGACCGACTGCAGCTGACAAATTCCGGAGAGGGGCTGGGTCAACGCGGCAAACAAAATCCCAAGAAAATACGGGAACCAAACGAACTGCTTTATTAAAATTAAACTTGATCTCTATGGAGGGAAAAACCGGGTGAACCCGGGGGAAAACCTCCGTCCCGTAAACTACACAAAACCGCGGCACAACTCGCCAACGGCTCACTCCCAACAGATTAATGGTTATCAGATACAAATAATAGTCGCCCACAATTTTCCCGACGCTCGGGACTCGCCTCCACACACACACTCAGACACGACGCTCGCGTACGCAATTCAACCGGGACGGGACGCTCCGACACATTCGCAAATCCTACACGCTCGAGCAAAACATACTGAGTTCCAAAATTCCAAGTACAATTTCCAAAATGATATCCGGCCACCCTTCGGCCCTCACACACACACTCGTACACGTCCCGGCTTTCTTCATCCGACGACACGACAGACAGGCTACCTCCCGTGGGCCGCTTTGCCCCAAGGCGATTATTAACTGATTTTCTCTCGGACTCTACTCGAAAAAACAATGCAATAATATAATTGACTCCCGGGAGTTCTAGGCAACCAATTCCAAAACAAATCTCACGGTCTCTCCCGTTCCCGCGACGGTATTATTCACCCGTGTCGCACGCGTACGCTGCTCGACGGCCAACGTGCGACGTTCGCAAAAACCCCCGCCGAAACGGACGGGACAAGACACGCCGGCGAGACTAATAGCTCCCGGCTCGTCCACACCGACGATGCACGGGAGATCGAGCGCAAACTCTTTACAATTATAATCCAATGCTCGATGCCTGGGGATCGGATCGCTCACCGGTTTCTGACGACAGATCAATCGACGGCGACAGCTGTTGTTCTCGCTCAGGATTCACACAGTTCCAATATCCACGCTCGAATGTCCTCGCAGCCAGCTTGCTCGACGACTCAACGGGAAGTGCCCCGAGGATCGTCGCTCGATCGCTCTCGTTAGCACCTCCCCCTACCCCCCTGCCTAATCGCCAATATTCGGCCGCGGCCGGCCCTTTCCGCCGTTGCGAAATCTCCACGCTCGCCTAACGCTGGTCAGCGCTCGGGATTTTCGCCGCTCGACGTCGATCTTCACGTCGATACACGCTAGCAGGGGTACTCAGTCCCCCCTGCCCGATTGTCTACCCGATCTTCGGGTGCCGAAATTCTCCTGCAGTCCGGACACCGGCGACTGCAGGGCCGATGCAACTCCTTCGGCGATGCCTTCGATGTTAGACGGGAGTTTTTCCTCTCCCTCCATCGACGATATTAACGGCGACTCCAACAGCCGAGGGGTAGGGTTCGGCCGTCCAATTCCAAGATGAGCGCCGCTGGTCCTTGCCGACTCCCGTCTCCTCGCGTCACACGACAACGTCTCGCCGGTCGCTCTCCCATCCGAGGCATTTCGAACATGAAACGGGTTCAAATAAAATTAGCAAAATGATACACACGCCTATCGGGCCCTCCGGAATCGCCTTGTGAGTCGTCGAGAGAGCTGGTACAAGCGCGTACGTAACGGGAAAATTTTGCCACGTTACAATACCTATGAACGAAAATACGGAGGAGCCCACGGCAACCACATCGAAAGACCCGACCGAGCCTGAAACTCCCCCCCGTAAACAGGGTGAAGTAGATCCTCAGAAAACGCAATGGATACGAGTCCCGATGAAACCTCGCCCGATTAGGCCCGGTGACGGAAGGAATGAATCCGGCCCGCTGTACCCAGCGTACGGATTGTACATGGCCCGACTAGGCTCCTTCGCAGCATGGCCTAAGCATATGCAGCCGCGTAAAGAGATCCTCGCCGAAGCAGGTTTCTATTATACGGAATGGAGCGATCAGGTCGGATGTTTTAGTTGCGGAGGGCAATTAAAACATTGGGAACCATTGGACGATCCATAGTTAAAGCACGCCCGGCTCTTTCCTCAGTGTGTATATATAAAAACTGTAAAGGGACCGTACATTGGTCTTACGAACACCCCAGTGACGGCAGGGAACCCTCCGGTTACCAGCACGAGCCGTCGGGGCCCGGAAAGCACATGCGCCTACCCGTCTGTGAACAATGCCCTGACCATACCACCACCCGCAAACAATGGAGTCCCAGAGATAGCAAACCGTCCTCCGACAGATATCGGAATTCTTCTAAAAAATTTAGTGAGGGATAACCGGGGTCCCGCAGTAAGAATCTGTGGAGAAATAATTGTCTCTAGGCACGACTGGAAAGAGTGCCAATATTGTTCAAAGGGCGCGGTGGAATACGTAAATTTACCGTGTTTCCACGCGAACATGTGTTCAGCTTGCAGCAACGGTACTACTCAGTGCAAGGAATGCGGGACACCCCTGAAAACGCTCGTGAAAGTAACTTATAGGGCAAGGACATAAAAAAAAAGGAGAAAGAGAAGACGCCAGAGGAAATAAAGGGGGGACAAGAAATAGGGGGAAAAAGGGGGGAGGGCTTAGCCTATCTAGCATGCCCGAACCCCGACTCACAACAAATCTATATCAATTCATCCGAGAAGATATGGAAAATAAAGGAGACAGAGAAGGTAATTACGCATTAATCTTTTTTTTAAGATGACCGAAAGGACCTACGTGATGCACATGGAGGTAGACCGAATCGTGAGCTTCGGGAACTGGCCCGGATGGTCGAGAATTAATATCGGAAATCTAGCCAAGGCAGGATTCTATTACGATCCAGGACAACAAACCCCGAGGTGCTTCTCATGCTACCTCGAAATTCAGCATTGGACAATTGGTAAAAACCCATGGCATGAACATCGACGGTGGTCTCCACAGTGCCGATTTATGGTGAATTTGCCTGCCGGCAATGTAGCAATAGATGAAGACATCGCCGATATCCCCACGCCACCGCGCAGACATTCTCAGGAGTACGTAAACCAGGAGACAAGCCCAGCCGTTAGTGCTGGACCAGGACCGGCATCAACCCTAGTATCAACAAGGACAGAAGTCACTCGGACCACTACCACTGTTACGTCTCTTCATACAACTACCCCCGCGGGAGCGCTCGAAATAGTACGCGAGATCTCCAACGTAAGAGACACAGCGACGTGCCGAGCCCCACAAGGACCCACACACCCGCAATACCAACAGTACGATGACCGCGTGAGGTCTTACGGAGGTTTCCCTGAAAACACGGGTCAAGTACCCGAATACTTGGCCGAAACAGGTTTCTTTTACTCAAAAATGGACGACCTGGTAATTTGTTTCTACTGCGGGAAAGGATTGAAGGATTGGGAACCAGTTGACGACCCATGGGAAGAGCACGCCAAATGGCACCATGCATGCCTTTACCTCGACATGGCGAAAGGTCGAAAGTATATTCGCAGCGTGCGATACCCGACGTCACCCTCTCCGAAGGCACTACTCACCAGCGAAAATGAAAACAACGAGATGGAAACCCCAAAGCCAGACATTCCGGAATTTCTTGTTTGCAAAATCTGTTGCCAACAGGAAATAACGACAATGGTACTCCCGTGCGGACATTTGATCTCTTGTCGCGAATGCGCGGAACAACTAAAAAAATGCGGGGTTTGCCGGAAGAGAATCCAGTACCGCGTTCGGGCATACTTTAGTTAAGGAAAAGAAAGAAACGGGAAGAGAAACGTTAATAACAATAAATAACAATAATTACAATAATAATGACAATAACAACCATAACAAAATTAACAATAATAACAAGACCCATTTATTAGTAAGGGAACGTACTAGATAATTTTTTTTTATTATCATTTATAATAACAATAACAATAATAACAACAAACAAAAAAAAAAATAATAATAATAATAATAATAATATTTACCCTTATATAATAAGCATGCATACTAACCCTGTGTTCTCATAACAGTTAGTACTTTTACCCATTCTAAGAAAAGTAATAAAAAAAAAGAAGGGGGGAGAACGAAGGAAAGATAGGGCGAGGCAACCCCTAAAAGTCCCCCCCCCCCTAACCGCACACAATGTACTCAGCAATACGAAAAAAATATAAATAAATAAATAATTAGCATACTCCGAGTTTATAATTTCTGAAGCCCATTCACTACAAAGAAGCTGAAAAACATCAACGGACGTGCGGTGCCCGAGATAACGTGACACACACCCCTCTCTCTCACTCGGTACTCTCCCCACGAGCCTCGTGCCAGCACGCTGTCCCTCGCACACACATACAGACATACACACGCGCATCCGTACACCAGCTAAGATCACGGTTCCCAACATCTTCGACTAAACCGTGGACGCCGAAAAAAAAGGAGAAAAAAAATGGGTTCCGAAACCACGGCTTCCACTACGAGGAGGTATTAAAATAAAAAGGAGAAGGGGAGAGATAATACTAATAACAATAATAATCATAAAGATAATAACTCTATTGATAATAATAATGATAATAATAATAATAATAATAATAATAGTAATATGAGCTTCCGATACAGACCGGAGGTGGCCTCTCCGACCAACAGTACGGCTTCAGGAGGGGTCGATCAACGATCGGAGCAATCCAGAAGGTGGTTGACTCTTTCCGAGACACAGACAGGCACTGTCACGCAGCGCGACCAGTCGTGCTGCTGGCGACACTTGACGTTAGGAACGCCTTCAACTCGGCCAGGTGGGTGGACATCCTGGAGGCGCTCAGAAGCGGCTTCAGGGCGCCACCGTACTTGGTTCGGGTAGTGGAGGATTACCTACGAAACAGACGAATAAACTACGAGACAATCGAAGGACAGGTGACAAGACAAATCACCGCGGGGGTCGCCCAAGGATCTATACTTGGACCAGACTTTTGGAACGGAGTCTACGACAGCCTGCTCAGACTGGAGCTCCCGCTCGGCGTTCTCCTCGTCGCATACGCCGATGACGTGGCGGCGGTGATCACCGAGCGGTCTCCGGAAATGGCGCAGCTGAAACTGAACCAGACGATGAGACGAGTAGACCGATGGATGACAGACCACGGACTACAACTTGCGACAGAAAAGACGGAGCTGACGTTCCTCACGAGAAGACGTATACAGACGAGACTACCCATGAGGGTTGGGACTCACGAGATCGAGACCGGAGGGGAAGTCAAGTACTTGGGGGTGACCCTAGATACGAAGATGACCTTCTGGCCTCACATACAAAAGACAGCCCGAAAGGCGGCTGAGAGGATAGCATCCTTAAGCCGCCTGATGGCAAACACGACTGGACCAAGACCGGGGAAACGGCGACTATTAATGTCGACGGCCCACTCGATCCTCCTATACGGCGCTGAGATCTGGGCGGATGCCCTGAAGACGAAGAAATACTGCCACGCAATGACGACAGTACAAAGACAGAGCGCGCTGCGGATCGCTTGCTCCTACCGGACTGTCTCTGCACAGGCCGTTTTGGTGGTGGCGGGCGTGATCCCCATAGACCTTCTTGCTTTCGAGCGCAAGAGGATTTATGAAAGGAACGCAGACACGAGACGACAGGACGCGGCAACGACCGAAAGAGACAGTACGATACAGACCTGGCAACAACGGTGGACAGAAGAAACTACAGGCAACTGGACGAGACGACTGATAAAGGACCTGAGACCGTGGCTTGAAAGGGAGTTCGGGGACGTAAACTTTTACGTGACCCAGCTTCTGACAGGACACGGTTATTTTAGACGGTACCTCTACAGGATGAACAGAGTACAGACGCCGGACTGCAAATACTGCGGACACGAACAGGACGACGCGGAACACACGTTCTTCGAATGTGACCGCTGGACAACACTCAGACGGAGACTGGAGACGACCGTTGGTCCCATCACCCCAGACAATATTGTCGAGGTGATGCTCCATACAACAGAATGGTGGCAACTTGTTGCGACCTACACAGAGACGATACTCAGACGAAAAAACGCAGACGGCTGCCTCGAATGACAGAACAGACAAACTGACGTGAGACGAAACGAATAGACGGAACGAACAGACGTACACAGACAGCTCCCCCAACCAGAAGTAATATTAACATAGTTCCTGGTTGAGGGAGGATCGAAAGGAGAGGGCGGTTTAGTGGGTAGGCTACGGGAGTCCCACATACCCACCAGCTGGGCTGGTGGAATCCGTAACCTGGATTCCGCAAATTCCGTTTTTCTTTACGGAACCCTTAGGGATTCCGTAAAGAAAAAGAAAAAAAAAAAAAAAAAAAAAAATATGAGCTTCCATTGCAAGGAAGTAATAATAAAAAAAGAGGAAGAAGAAAATATAAAAAAAAAATAATACAATGAATAAATAAAAATAATTTTTTTTGGGAAAAGGGAGAGAAGAATATTCTCCATAACTTCCATTGCAAGGAAGTAATAATAAAAAAAAAGAGGAAGAAGAAAATATAAAAAAAATACAATGAATAAATAAAAAGAATTTTTTTTTGTTTGGGAAAAGGGAGAGAAGAATATTCTCCATAACTTCCATTACAAGGAAGTAATAATAATAATAATAATAAAAAACCATACATTAACCTCTGCATACCAACCATTTCCTCGATCCTCACCTGGAAACAGATGATGACTGCGTTGCATTCAACGGATGTTGAAAAGAAGAACCGCTGAAGTTTCCTCCTACTTCCCAAAAGAACAACGACCTCCCAAGGACCGACTGACCCAATCCACCTTCCTCCGACCAACCAACAAAAATCGACTATTACCACGCGCTGTGAAACGCGCCCGATCGAATAAACTCCGAAGACCAAGAAAATGAACGAGGGAAGAGAAAGTAAGGAAGGAACTATAACCTAACGCAGGAAAAAAAAATCGCTAAACCATAATTAATTTTGGAAAAAAATATATATAGATTTATTGCTAAAACTAATTTAGTACAAAAGAAAAACACATAAAAAAAATATATAATAATAATGGAAGTAATACAAACGCACGCCAACTTAAGAGTAATTTGAACAAAAAAAAAATAACACTCAAGCATGGGAATTGAAAAGGGTTAAGGATAAAACTTTAGCTTAAAAATACATATAAAAAAAAACAACAAAATATATATATCTTAAAATTAATCATTACACTGAACTAAGTCGAAAAGAAAAGGAAAAGGACTATAGACATTTTTTTTCCCACAAGGTAGGGAATCGTCCACGTAGACTCAGCGGGACCTAGAACAAAAGAAAAACGGACAAAGATTAATAAAATATAAAGCTAGAACGCAAGATTAAATTCTCACAAAAAGGTACATACCGGTACGACATCAGGATATGAGACCGCGACGGGCGAACTTACGGCTCAATAGCCAACAAATCCCTGAAAAAAAGCAAGAAAAAAACCCCAATTAGTTAAAATATAAATCAATTAAAATACAAAAATATGAGCACATGGTTATACTTACAAATTCGGCAGGGGGTGGTCGTCGCCCTCTTCGCCGCCCCAAGCGCCCTCCTCGCCGTCCCAAGCGTCCTTCCTCCCCCTTCTCGAAGCCATCGTCCTCCTGGTCGATAGGCTCCTGTAACTGCTCCGCCGCCAATAACGCTACATTCCGATGATTCGGGGTCCATAGCTGGACGGTGCGAGTCGTCAAGTCGGTGGATACCGCGAAACGGGCAAACAAGCCATTCTGGGTGAATTCGCGAAACCACTGGGCCAATCCCAGAATGTCGTCCTGGTAATGGCGAAACTCGTGGATGACTGATGTAAAAGCCAATGCCACCACGGAGAGGTGGAAGGGTGCCGGCCTGTATAGATCCTGGATCTCCACGAAGGCCGCCAACCCAAAGTCCACCATGTACACCTCGGCGGATCCTTCGTCATCCACATGGGCAATTTCCACCCTGAGGAAGGCCCCGTTACGCCGCAAAATGCACGCGGTCCCCCTTGTTAATTCTGCCGCCGGGTACGGTTGCGCCAGGCCTCCATTGCTAAATAATAGCTCCATATTCAGCAGCAAGGTTTCATACACTCCTTGTAACATTGTGGGCCTCAGAACCACGAAACCCGAATCCTCGATGTGCAAAATGATGCACGACGTCAAGGTGGTCAGCGCATCACAACAGAACCGGGGATACATCGTAAAAGTTTTAATCTCTCACAGTCTGCACTTTTCACAATTGTTTTTTTCCTCCTCGCGATTTTTTTTGTCGAAAAAAAAGAGGAGAAAAAAAATAACGCTCACTCGAACCGAACACTACGTAGATTCGAATCAAAAAAGAAAGAGACCAAACCACAAAATACTGCTTTCCTCCTAATAATTACTGCTGTCGTCGAGAAATTTTACAAATATAAACTTTCAGGACAACTCCTCACTATTCAAGACACAAAACCGTAATGAGAAGATCGGGACCAAAGTCTCGCATGAGGCCCTCCTCCAAACTCGTACACGGACCCCCACTCCTAAAGATCGCCAACGTAGACATTTTACTGTTAAAAGACACAGAAACTCTATCGGACGCCACACCCCTACCCATTTTTTTTAATGGACTTTCGAGTACTAAGGGAGAAGGAAGGCAGAGAGGGAAAAACAAGACAAGATGACCATTTTTTTCCCCTTCTTCTTCTCCTCCTCGTCCTTTTCTATCTTTCTCCTCTCTCCCTTAAAAAAAAAAAAAAAAAAGAAGGAGAGAGAAAGCGAAAAAAAAGAGAGGAAAATTTTAAATATATATAGGAAATAAACTAATTTACTATATGCATACTCATAGATATATAGACATACAAAAGTACATAAATATATACACATATTACATCACTATAAAAAAAAAGAGAGAGAAGGGGAAAGCCATACACTTAAAAAAAATGGAAATGCACGATGTGAAGGAAGAAAAGAGGAGGGGAATTGATATTTCTCGCTATTTCGACACACTATCTTGCAGAGGAATAAGCCTCATTGGAGTTATCAAGGGATGCTGGACGTGTTCCCGCAGATAAACACACAAAGGGAAATCGTTGTCACGTTCATGAGATGGACGGTCCCCAGATAGCTGTAAAATTTTCTCGAGTCCGTCGCATTTCTGAGCATGATTTCGTACGCGACACACACCGGAACATGCGAACTATATTAACAAAGTATATAATATCGAAGATGAAGCGTATTCTTTGTTTTGTTGTGCTCCCTTTGGTAGGCTGATTCATATGATCATCTAAACTCATATGTACAGCCGATCGAAGTCAGGACGATATAAAATCACCGACCTTCGCTCATATAATATAGAAGATGAAGCATATTCTTTTTGTTGTGCTCTCTTTGGTAGGCTGATTCATATGATCATCTAAACTCATATGTACAGCCGATCGAAGTCAGGACGATATAAAATCACCGACCTTCGCTCATATAATATAGAAGATGAAGCATATTCTTTTTGTTGTGCTTTCTTTGGTATGCTGACCCATATGATCATTTAAACTCATAGGCACAGAATGCCAAGGTCAGGACGATATAAAATCATCGATTTCCGCCCTTATATAATATAGAAGACGAGGCGTACTCCTTGTGTTGTTGTGCTTTCTTTGGAATACTGATTCATATGATCATCTAAAACTCATCTGAAGGGAATGCCGAAGTCAGGACGATATAAAATCATCGACTCTAGCTCTTATATAATATAGAAGGTGAAGCGTACCCCTCATTTCTTGTGCTTTCTTTGGAATGCTGATTCATATGATCATCTAAAACTCATCTGAACAGAATGCCGAAGTCAGGACGATATAAAATCAACGACTTACGCTCTTATATAAAATAGACCACCGGTCCAGATATACCCAACATTACCGTCGGAATAATTAATCGTAATTATGTAAAATAAGTTAGTTAAGGATTAGACAATCGACTAGGAGAATGGATAAAACAACAATAGAAAAGACATATAAACAATCCTAGTTCTTTAAATACCGCGGGCAGGCATATAAATAAACAAATAATCGGGTAGAATTCGAAAACATTGAGCATTGACCGAGGCATAAAGAAATTATTAAGTCATTAACCACCAGGTTACCGGAGAACCGGGAAAACTATACGCTAACAGTATCAGGAATACATGAGACACGAGACAGGTCCGAGCTGAACGATAGGATAAAGGGAAGCGGGAAGCCTGCAGACTCCCGTAATTCACTCACTTCTTTACACAGCCGCAGGAAGGGAAGAAAAAGTATTTATTCGAAATCAGGAAATAGGGATAAAATATTAATCATTGCCCTGGGAATAAGTTACGTTTGCACTCTATTGTTCCCGTTAAACTCGGATTTATAAATTAGTGACATTACAGATGAAACCGGAAACTCGTCCACTTGCTTGGCTTATCCTGGTCGCGATGTTACTACCCGCCTGCCACGGATTAATCGGATACGATTGTGGGGGAGCGGCCACTAACATCACCACGGTATCTCTATTGGAAGTAGGGGAATGCAATATCCCTCAGCAAGAAGTCAATGTTACAAGAACGCACGTTCAACTGATACAAATAAATCAGTACACTACCATCCACGTGTTACAATGCAAGGTGGAAATATATCGGGAAATCACTAGGTGCGGCATGTGGTCGCACGGAATGGACGTGCCAAACGGGAAACACTCGTACATCGATACGGTATCCCGTGACGCCTGCCGTCGGATGTATCAGGAGCACAAAATAGCCATAGGGAATACCCTAGTCGATGGGATCCGTCCTAACCAAACCACTTCCCGACCAATAGCCATTGCTGGAAGTATTAATGCAAACTCCGCGTGCGAAGGAGTCTCGTATTCTGACCTATATGGAAATTACGACAAGGTATATGTGACGGGCCACGTGAAAATCTCCTTAAGGGATTACAGGGCTCAAGTCGATGTAGAAACAGATAAAATTCACCTTCGGTCGGGTACAAGCTGCGAGCTAAGCGAGTCATACTGCGTTGATGTCGACGGAGGAAATACATTTTGGGATCCCCTCCCGGAGGATAGTTGTAAAAGTAAAAGATACGGACTCTTATACGAGGGGTTCGCCGACAGGGTAACAGACACCGACACAAGTTTCCGACAGACGGTGTACTCTATGACCGAAGGGGATGTAGTGTTTGCTCTTACAGCAAAAGACAGGACCATGGTATGTGGATACGCGCTCATTAGAACCGAACACCCAAAATTACTGATTGTCGAAACAACCGCAGAAAATCCATTTATTACAAAAGACCCTATTGCAGTCGAGAACCTGGATATTTTCGCCTACGTAAACTCCAAATTCGTATACGTAGAAAAACACATTCGAACCGAAATAAAACGCATGTATAGGGATATACTTGTGCAACGGTGCAATCTCGAACGCCGGATGCTGCAAAACACCTTGACCATAGCTCGACGATCTCCGGACGAATTCGCTTTTAATCTAATGAAGAAACCAGGTTATATGGGATTATTAGCAGGAGAAGTAGCTCACATTGTTAAATGCATCCCGGTGGAAGTAAAAATAATGCGTACTAAGGAATGTTACAACGAATTACCCGTCTCCAGAGGGAACTTTACATTCCACCTAACTCCCCGGACTCACGTACTAACACAGACAGGCACTCAGATTACATGTAACCGACTAGTCGCACCCATGTATTTGTTGGACGGGGAATGGTACGCCGTCGGACCGACCCCTATTCCGGCCGTACCCCCCACGGTCATTCAACCGCTCACAGATCCGACCTGGACCTACACCAACCCACACAACCTGGCCTCCAGCGGTATATATACACAGGAGGATCTAGACGAGCTACGCGCGCACATTATGTTCCCCGCTGAACGGCCAGCCATTCTTAACTCCCTTGCACGAGGAATTGCGGGCCAACCTACCATCGCGCAAGGGGGATCAATCTCCAATTTGCTCGATGAAGAAGCCCTCAATAAATTAATAGAATCTACCTGGGGAAAAACCTGGGGAGCCTTTACGACCTTCGGAAACGTAAGCGCGGGGTTAATCGGAATACTGTTAATTATCAAAGGGATAAAGCTTACGCTCGACACAATTATCCACGGGTACGCTCTTCACACGGTTTACGGATGGTCAGTATATCTAATTGGAGCTCTGTGGGATTCAGTCACACACCTCTTGTTGCATTTGAGTCGTCGGCCTTCCCCAGCGAAAGAACCAACAGTAGTATACACACGCAACCGAGGCGATAACTCAGACGAGTCCAGTAGGCCGCCCAAATATTCCCCATTCTACACTCCTGATAGTCGCTCGCCGAACTATCCTCTCGAACCGCCTCAACAGCCGTTTAACAAATATATACCTGAGTGTTCCGAACCGATACCGATTCCACAAACATCCACCAGTAATACTTCACCCTTCTATTACCCTACGGGAAACACCTTACCATCTCGACTCGAATCTTTTCTGCCCCCAATAAAGCCCATGCGCCCTTTGACGTTCATTTGGAACGCCGAAACTCACTCCTCGCCCAATACAAAATCTACTCCTGACAGAAACCTCAGACCACGATCGATCATTAAAACCAACCCAACGAACGAAGAAGACACCGAGGGAACCTCCCCCATCCTTGATCCAGAATCCCCTCAGCCAGTATATGATAGGGTTCCAAGACCACGACCTATTGCAAGGGAGAATACTGCACGGGCAAGAGAGGAAGAACATAATTCCTCTCCCTCCTCAGGCGAATCCACCGACCCCCTGAATACCGCTTGCGCTTATCCCAACCTACCCCCAATAACCGAAACCAACATAGAAACAACAACTCAACAACAAACAGGGACCATTAACAAACGTACTAGTACTGATACATCTTATTTTTCATTGGAAAAACGTCACCATAAATAATCCCTCCCTCTTACATACACACATACCCCGCACAGGACGATCAAAATAATCAACAAGGAAATAGAAAAAATACGCTCAGCATATTATAAACCATTAACAAATTATCTTTAAATTTAAACAAAATTCACCAATTCACCATGTCGCAATGCACTCGTGGGCGTGAAAATGCTTCGTCCGAAAGAAATAGGTGTTCGACACCAATGCCTCCAGCCGAAATTCTGGAAATACGTATTAACGTCCCCAGGCCCTGCGCTCCTGTACCAGGGACGACCAGGTTATACTGCTATTGGAGAATCACTTTCCTCGTGCCTATTGCGGATAAAATTCTTGAATTATACGTACCGCCGGAATGGAGATCCGTCCTACCGAACCGGCTAGAAAAATGGATCGAACTACTTCGAACACACCCGTATGAGGATATCGTCCTCGGGCAAGTACCTTATCAATGGAAAGGATCGATACTCCTCCCTCATGGGCAAGATAACCACAGCGTGCCAATTCACGGACGAAACGGATGGCCAACACTGCACGAGGGAACCCCCTACTGGGACGCCCCGCCGATGAAACTGAGATCCGGAAGAAGACTACCGATAGCAGTGAATCGTCTTCCGCTACCACCCTCCCTGGGACTGGATAAAATAATTTGCTACTGGCCGATCAACCTTCCACCTCCCGCTGAAGAAGGACAAAGAGTCTGGGTACCACCTGAATGGAGACGTTTGAACGAACGCAGTTTTAACCGGTACCGCAAGGAATTGGCAATTAATATCCGACGCCCCATTACCCTGGGAAAAGTGAATTACCATTGGGTCGAAAATACGGTAATGCCACTGGATCAACGACCCGAGCGTATAGCTTACATTGACGGCGAAGTCTCCGAGGAAAGCGGAGACGACGCCGAAGAAGCGATAGAAGCCCTTTCCCCGCCTCCTCCATCGCTGAGCCACGAAACCACCGAATATGTGTGTATGATAAGGAGGAACCAGGCCACCAACACACCCCGCAGGCTCTCCCAAAGGGAGGTGCTGAACATACTAAACCTTCCAGATGACGAAGCCAGTGGATACGAGCTCCTGAAGGAAACCTTCGTATAAAAAAAAGGAGAGAGAGAGAAGGAAAACGAGGTGAAAAGAGAGAGAAAGGAAGCAAAGCAAATTCAAAATAATAACCAACTCCCGTAGCAACATATCTCACACACACAAAAAAAATATAGTAATAATAATAATAAACCCTTTCCTCCCTAACCTTAACCTATTTCCGATTTCGAACCCAGAAACCTATCGGCTAGGATGAAAAGAAAAAGACAAGGAACATCGAGCAAAAAGGTATGGAACTCTTTTTATAAAAAAATATATATATATATATATATATATATATATTGTAACGGGACAGACCCCCCCCTGGCAAAGTCTGGCACTTTGCCGCTAGATGGCCGGCTGGCGTCCGCTTTTCACAAGCGAGACTGCCCCGGGATGGCCATAAAGACTCTACCTATCCTCTCCTCGGGGTTCCTATCCCATTCCCGATACCGAACCATTTCCTACAAGTCGCCGTGCGGTTGAAGAGCACGGCGCCATTTTATTATTTTCATGCTTCTGAAGTAATTCAGAAGCATTGAGTACTGTCTTTGGTTATTGCAACCTGAGATACAGTGGCTTCTACGGGATGTCTTGTCTGGTTGACACCTTCTGTTCGCAGACTGTGGGAACGGTGTACCTCGACCGTTTACACTAGACAAGTCTCCCGGCCTCCCCGTAGCTCAGGGATAAAGGATTAAGAAGCATTTTTGTGTTCTAGGAGAGTATTTAGCCGTGAACGCCGGGTCGATCCATGGTCCCCGGATTGCAAGACTGAAGAAATCCACCAAAATTAAACCTCCTCCGCACCTTATCCAGCCGGTCCAGTACCGAACTCTTACCTTCCACTCGGAAGAAGACGATCTAAAAAATCGTGAGTTCGATATTTCGCTCCCACGGAATATCGAAACGTTTCATTGGCGCCCGAACAGGGACCGGCGATACTGGTGTGGCTTTCCCCCCGTTCCTACTCTTACAAAGAGTGCTCTTCGAGAAACGCTCTAGAAGGCGTTTCGAGATCACACTCTTTGGGGGGCTATGTAACGGGACAGACCCCCCCCCCCCTGGCAAAGTCTGGCACTTTGCCGCTAGATGGCCGGCTGGCGTCCGCTTCTCACAAGCGAGACTGCCCCGGGATGGCCATAAAGACTCTACCTATCCTCTCCTCGAGGTTCCTATCCCACTCCCGATACCGAACCATTTCCTACAAGTCGTCGTGCGGTTGAAGAGCACGGCGCAATTTTATTATTTTCATGCTTCTGAAGTAATTCAGAAGCATTGAGCACTGTCTTTGGTTATTGCAACCTGAGATACAGTGGCTTCTACGGGATGTCTTGCCTGGTTGACACCTTCTGTTCGCAGACTGTGGGAACGGTTTACCTCGACCGTTTACACTAGACAAGTCTCCCGGCCTCCCCGTAGCTCAGGGATAAAGGATTAAGAAGCATTTTTGTGTTCTTGGAGAGTATTTAGCCGTGAACGCCGGGTCGATCCATGGTCCCCGGATTGCAAGACTGAAGAAATCCACCAAAATTAAACCTCCTCCGCACCTTATCCAGCCGGTCCAGTACCGAACTCTTACCTTCCACTCGGAAGAAGACGATCTAAAAAATCGTGAGTTCGATATTTCGCTCCCACGGAATATCGAAACGTTTCAATATAATAAATAACTAAATAAAAATAAATATAAATATATATATTTATATCATAATAATAATCAAGACGACATATTTTATCGCATGATAAATAATCACTACCCTTTAATCCTCAAGTAGAATCGTCCAAAAAAAAAACAATAAAAAATAAAAAAATAAAAGAAAAAAATACATATAATGGAACGTTCACTTATAACTTACTACCTCTATATTCTTATAATACCTAATAATTAAATGTCGTGTTTCCCCTCTTACTAACACCCAATAAAATCTTAATGAGGTAATAATCTATTTTTTTTTTATTATAAGGTGGAGATGTATCATCGGACTTGGATTACAAAAAAAAAAAAAAAAAAAAAAAAAAAAACACCACGACTCCGATGCTGTTCTTCGAGACAAACGGGGAAATACGGGACCATTGGAAGATAACAGGGATCAAGGAAGCCAAGTACATCCTGACTATCGATGACACTCCCAACAACAGGGATGAAATGCTGAGCTCTTCAAACATGGTAGACGGATACCCAATCTCAAAAGAACGCCCACATTCTAATGCCGAGCCACCAGTATGACACCAGGGGAAGAACCTGCCAACGCTGCACACCCAACGGAGGCTACAGCAGCAATGAAAGGAGGAGCCCGTCAAGAAACAAACAAAACGCCCCTTCACCCAACGACACCGTAACCCCACGATTAAGTCTAGCCGTAAGTCACATTAGGCTCCATGCCCACTAAGTAGTTAGACGGATTAGTATCCACATGTAGGAATACCGGGACTTAAATATGATGATATATGTATTATCATTTATAAAAAAAAAAAAACACATATAATACATACATATATATATATATATATCATAAAGTTAGGATAAATAGGTCTCCGTAACTTTAATCAGGGTAGGAATCGGGAAAAATATATATACTAATAATCAACATGAATATATTCATGATGATACACATTTAGATCTAGTGCACTTACTAATTATACAGACAATAATCAACATGCTAGGATAGAGATAGACGCGAATAATCTAGGAAAAGGGTCTGAAAAAAAATATATAGAAATAATAACAAAACACGGAAAAAAGTAAATAAGGAAGATGAAAGGAAAAAAATTTTTTATTAATACTAATAATGATATTAATATACACACATACATATATACATGTAAGAGGTAGCGACTAATAGGGAAAAACCACACATTGTCAACTAAGTAAATACACACACGCGAATACCAATACAGAACGTAGGGAAGAAGATGTCAAGAGGAAAAGGAAAATGTATACAATAATCATAAACACTCACAATGATAGGAACCAACATTAAGGAAAATGACTATGTAAGAGAATCAAGATCACACCACGATAACAAGAAAAGCGAGACAATGTCGGGTAAAATCATGTACACACACACAAGCCATACACGTTATATGTAAACCATCAGGAAGAAAGAAATAATAGATTCCCGAACGAATTAATAAACCAAATTGACTACGTGATTACTTCTCGATTACATAGGCTTCACCTAAGTAATCGTTTTAAGGGGGGGAGGTGTTACGTCCTGCCGTAACCTCAACCTCACAAAATTCGAATCCTAATCTCCTAAAGAAAATCGAGTTTTACTACCCTCGGCTTATTCACGATTTTGGGGACGAATTAAGCGTCGAATGGGAAACTGATAAAGACCGATGCGATTCTGTTAGAAATCAGGCGCGAAGCGGTTAGATAAAGCGGATTTTTATTTGTTAAAATGATATTAAAAGAAACTTATACTAAATGACATGTCATGGAAGACATGGGAACGCATAAACTGAGAAACCTCCGCAATGAATCTCAGATCCCTGCCTTACCTACGACACACTAATTGAGTCTTTTATCGACCTCGGCTCGTGGATCACGAAGAGGCCCCAAATCTGTTATACCGCAAGCTCTGCCTAGATTAGGAGTCGATTGAGTCGCTACCGTCCCAAGAAAGAGACTGCGGCGCGGGCTGGCGGACGGGACTCGTGAACCCGCTACCCGGCCCGGTCTCATGGTACGGCGCGCCAGGTGCCCTACAGAGGCCTGTGGTCCGAAAGAAATCTAACTGACCCACATACGGTCCCGAAAGTCGCTGGGTAACGCCAGGGAGTAGAACTCGAACAAAATATTACCCTAACAAAGATCTTTCCCAAAACGTGATAAAACTGAACCTGGTTCCGTTAATACCCATCTCAAATTTGAACATGAAGTAATCCATCCAGTTAACTTTTGACGTTCCAAGAAATGTCACCAAATTGACAAGCAGAGAACTATAATAATTTATTTCTTTCACACGAAGGTTAAAAATTTAATAATCGGTAATTAAGATAATTTTACTTGTATTAGTTCGTTATTGATAGATTAAATAATTTTAGCAGACTATACAATTAACCACTACAGTGAACTGGGTCCTAGTTCAAAACAAGAATCCATATGCATCAGATCGTATAAAATATTTGATAACCTGAAACCTCGAATAATCGGGAAAATTACTGATTTCAATTAAAACTCTCCCTCCGTCAAGGAGGAAACATAAACGAAGGGATAATATTTAACGAAAGGTACAAAACTACGCCTCTTGCACATGGATACTTCGATTGCCACGATAGATGACGTCAAGCCAATACGTAGAGTCGACTGCGACGCATTCGAAACCGACAAGGAAAGCTTAAAGAAAGAAAAAAAAGAAAGAAAGAGAAAAAAAGAAAGAAAGAAAAAAAAGGAAATAAGGGAAGACGCATGAGAGAGCGAGACAGACGATTCCACGGAAACTCCTGGCCAGCCCCCGCGCGCTCTGCCACGGTGCCGCCGCTACCAGGAGAGTCCGCGGAACAGGGGGAGGGAAGCTGCGAAGAACTATTCCACGTGACGCCTCGATGAATAAGGAAATTTATAAAAATCTAAGTTCATTACCATATAAAGTTGCATAGAATTATTAATCCACTTCCAACAAATGGTTGAGAAAGATCGGATAATAATTAGTTTATAAGAGAATTACTTATTAAGCTACGTAGATTTACAAAACGAATAAGACCGTCACGGGCACATTGTACGTGTCCCCATTTCAGGTGAGAAGTTTAAAGGCTTAAGTATATTCCTGGAAACCCTCTCTCAAAAACCCCTCTAAGAGTGTCGCCCTAGCAGCGAACTCTCGTTACAAAGTCTGACCACCAATAAGGGTGGCCTACTCCTGACCCAAGCTTTCTCCCTCCATGACCAGCAAAACGCGCAACAAAACTATACAGTAGCGACACTTCGATGCCGCCATATTTGTAAGGTATCATGGAAGGGAAAATCTGATAAAAAGCGGAGCTCATGCACAGGAGCACACTCAGACACGCAGACATACAGGGAGAGAACCGACGTCAAGGGTCGAAGACTTAGAAATTTTCGAAACTTATATCGTATCAACCATTTTCGAGATCAGTTTAAGAGAAGTTGCGACAAATTTTCAATCTTTTGTAAAAACGAATTATTTGACCACAAAAAAAGTTATTTTTCTTGAATAAATTATAATTTCGGACCAACATCCGTCTGAATTTACCAAGTGTTCTACTCCACCATCCCGACGATTGACACCCGCGATTCCAACAAGTTCTCACCGTAAGTACATTTCATATTTTATTCGCAATATCGTATCTAGGCATCCCGCATGCAGATGGCTCATCTCCGTATTATCTCAACCCATACTGTATATTGGATTGTCTTACAACATTTTGCGAGGACCCACAATTATTCTAAATAATTGTCGGTCAAAATTTAAGGAGAGATTTCGGTCATTTCTCCACCAATAGATCAGGAAGTAAATTCTTTCAAATATAGAAACAAAACCTCCAAACTGGTCTGGGGCACGAAAGGGCGGTGTACGTTCGGCGCCATACATTCGGTCGGGGGCTCAACACGATCATTGTTAGCGACGTCCAAATTGGCCACTTGGATTCCTAGAGTGTCCAGGTCGATTTGTCATAACATTGAACGTGAGCATCCGTCAAACCGAAACGTCCCTCGCGTCCGATTTATATAGGCGCTCGTTCCGCAGTTTGGACGTAACATTCCGAAGAGACTGCAGAATTTGAAGGCTGTTCATAACAACGAGCAGCAACAGCCGAGGGTTTTTTGTCTTCGTTGGCGCACTCTGTCAACCCGACCCTCCAGCTAGTAGTGGTACGATATTCCCACAAAGAGTCGAAGCGATCACTATGGCAGAGCCACGCTTTGATCCTTGTCACATTGTCTAGAGCGCACTTGTATGTGTGGTTTTTGCGTAAGAGTCCGTGATATATGAATGACGGTACCTCGTCGTCTTCTTCTAAATTTATGATAAAGCATCCTGTCAAATTTGTCAGGTACGATGCTTTGTCGGAGCCTCTCGTGAATATTCGATCAACTTCTGCAGCAATTTTCTTCAGAATAAGTTCGATCGCCTGCACAGATGTATCGCCTTTAGACCATGCAATACCGTGATAATTACTCTGCAGCCAGGTATTTTGTCTCTTTATAGCAGGTGATAGGTCGTCATGGGTACAGACTGGTTTTATTATCCAGTGGCCAAAGTATTATATCACCTATTTTATTTAACGTGTCGTCTCCGCCGTTAGGCCTACGGCACGGCACCCAAGTGCGAGGGGCTGGGCTACGCCACAGCCAGCGCGCCACGACAAGCGCAGCTACCAATTCCCAGAAGGGTCCCTTGGTGGGGTACTAGCAGCCACCTCTGCCAGGAGTACAAGAAGGAAAAACTCCCGATCTCCCCCTTGTATTTCAAAGAAATACAACGGTTCATAGATCGGGAGAAGAGGAGCCGCCCTAAAGGGAACAAACTCACTTAGCCGACTTCTTGTGGCCGCCAGAATAAATTCCGACGCCTAGAAGCCGTTATCAGCGGGGGCCTCGGGAAGGCGGAGTTTGTCAGTACAAGTACTCGGCTCATTCTCGCCGACAAGCAGGCGAGTTTGGTTGACCGGGAGCATTTGCGAAGCAAAGAACCCGGCCCCCCATAACGAGTCCCAAGCCAGTCCAGACCCGTACTCGGGCCGCAGGGGCGTAACTCCCCGATGGTATGAGTAGCAGCCAGGCACATGAGTGGGGTGTTCCATCTCACGGCCCAGCGCACCACCCTATCCACCCCGTGCGGGTAGTGGCCAAAGTATGTTGAATGCACTGAGGTGACAGCCACTTCTTTAGGCGTGAAATAATTGAATTTTTCCTTTAGACCCTGTATATCAATTACAACAGCCATGATTCCAACCTGTCGTCTCAAGTTCTCGGCGAATACTGAAGACCCGACAGACGGAGCCTTCGCGCGCCCTACCCGCTGAAATCTACAATAACTTGTCGGGACGAGTCAATCTCCAATACATTATCATATTCCGCATACACAATACAGTAAACCGTTGAGTTTAGAGCTTCTTCGAAACGTACTTCCATTCTGACACTGCTGTGTTTCACCAAATTCCAATGAGTATTACTATTTGCTGAACGATCGGGTGTTAGATCAAATGCAATTGTCGAGCGTAGATCTGCGAATGCACCGTCAGCACTATTGCAGCTGTTCCTCGAGGCCCATGGTCAGGCGTGGTCGATGAAAAAAAATGATTATTTTAACTTCACTTGAAATATTTAATATACGGAAATTAAATCGTTCGTTCGTTCGTTCGTTCGTTCGACTTTTTCTCATCAAAGATTTTTTCTTATAGAACGTCAAAGTTTTAGGATTGAAGAATTTTGTGTCATCGAAGATTTCTTCATCGGCGAATTCTTCTTTGTCGGAGATTTTTTATTATCTAAGATTTTTTCATCTTCGACAAAAAAGAATTCGTCGATGAAGAAATCTTTGATGACAAAAATCTTGGATGAGAAAAATAGTTTGATGAGAAAAATAGTTTGATGAGAAAAATAGTTTGATGAGAAAAATAGTTTGATGAGAAAAATAGTTTGATGAGAAAAATAGTTTGATGAGAAAAATAGTTTGATGAGAAAAATAGTTTGATGAGAAAAATAGTTTGATGAGAAAAATAGTTTGATGAGAAAAATAGTTTGATGAGAAAAATAGTTTGATGAGAAAAATAGTTTGATGAGAAAAATAGTTTGATGAGAAAAATAGTTTGATGAGAAAAATAGTTTGATGAGAAAAATAGTTTGATGAGAAAAATAGTTTGATGAGAAAAATAGTTTGATGAGAAAAATAGTTTGATGAGAAAAATAGTTTGATGAGAAAAATAGTTTGATGAGAAAAATAGTTTGATGAGAAAAATAGTTTGATGAGAAAAATAGTTTGATGAGAAAAATAGTTTGATGAGAAAAATAGTTTGATGAGAAAAATAGTTTGATGAGAAAAATAGTTTGATGAGAAAAATAGTTTGATGAGAAAAATAGTTTGATGAGAAAAATAGTTTGATGAGAAAAATAGTTTGATGAGAAAAATAGTTTGATGAGAAAAATAGTTTGATGAGAAAAATAGTTTGATGAGAAAAATAGTTTGATGAGAAAAATAGTTTGATGAGAAAAATAGTTTGATGAGAAAAATAGTTTGATGAGAAAAATAGTTTGATGAGAAAAATAGTTTGATGAGAAAAATAGTTTGATGAGAAAAATAGTTTGATGAGAAAAATAGTTTGATGAGAAAAATAGTTTGATGAGAAAAATAGTTTGATGAGAAAAATAGTTTGATGAGAAAAATAGTTTGATGAGAAAAATAGTTTGATGAGAAAAATAGTTTGATGAGAAAAATAGTTTGATGAGAAAAATAGTTTGATGAGAAAAATAGTTTGATGAGAAAAATAGTTTGATGAGAAAAATAGTTTGATGAGAAAAATAGTTTGATGAGAAAAATAGTTTGATGAGAAAAATAGTTTGATGAGAAAAATAGTTTGATGAGAAAAATAGTTTGATGAGAAAAATAGTTTGATGAGAAAAATAGTTTGATGAGAAAAATAGTTTGATGAGAAAAATAGTTTGATGAGAAAAATAGTTTGATGAGAAAAATAGTTTGATGAGAAAAATAGTTTGATGAGAAAAATAGTTTGATGAGAAAAATAGTTTGATGAGAAAAATAGTTTGATGAGAAAAATAGTTTGATGAGAAAAATAGTTTGATGAGAAAAATAGTTTGATGAGAAAAATAGTTTGATGAGAAAAATAGTTTGATGAGAAAAATAGTTTGATGAGAAAAATAGTTTGATGAGAAAAATAGTTTGATGAGAAAAATAGTTTGATGAGAAAAATAGTTTGATGAGAAAAATAGTTTGATGAGAAAAATAGTTTGATGAGAAAAATAGTTTGATGAGAAAAATAGTTTGATGAGAAAAATAGTTTGATGAGAAAAATAGTTTGATGAGAAAAATAGTTTGATGAGAAAAATAGTTTGATGAGAAAAATAGTTTGATGAGAAAAATAGTTTGATGAGAAAAATAGTTTGATGAGAAAAATAGTTTGATGAGAAAAATAGTTTGATGAGAAAAATAGTTTGATGAGAAAAATAGTTTGATGAGAAATGTAACGGCCGCAGCCTAACTATTTCGACTTTAACCTTTCGACTTTAATATTTATTCGAGGGTATCGATACGGAGCGTTTCCGTTCGATTCGCTCTTCAAAGAAGCCCTTAAGGCTATCGAAGCATCCGGACCGCCGTGAGCGTCCACTTATCTAGCTTAGACTAAACATCCTTCGACTCTTTATTCCTTTGTAATAGCGAGCGCGAAGCCCTCAGCTTCACGCCCGCTTCAATCAGTTCAGCTCCGACGACCGACCAGTGCGGTACACCTCCGATATTACACTCCAATTATACTCCGAACAATTACACTCTTGCTACGACCAATAAAAGACTTATATTATTTAACCGATTTAAAGTTACTCGATACATCCTAAGACCCAAGCGGCCATCCGTCACATTTGGTGTCAGAAGTGGCGCTACCACGTAAACACGCCTACATAAAAGAAATAATAACAATTGAAAAAAAAAAGTTTTAACATTTTATATAAAAAAAAAATAATCTGACACCCGTGTACATCCGTCACATTGGTGTCAGAAGTGGCGCTACCACGTAAACACGCCTACATAAAAGAAATAATAACAATTGAAAAAAAAAAGTTTTAACATTTTATATAAAAAAAAAAATAATAATCTGACACCCGTGTACATCCGTCACATTGGTGTCAGAGTGGGCGTTCCACGTAAACACGCTCACGCTTCAAATTTTTCTTTTCTCAACTTTTTATAAAAAAATTTTTTTTTTTCTTAACTTAACTAAAAAATTTTTTAACACACCCGGAACCGACAACCGTGCTCGAGCCGTGCTCGCACAAAATAAACTAATAGTGAAAAAAAAACAAGAAAATACAGCGAACAGTGAAAAAAAAACAAGTTAACAGTGAACAAAAGTGACCAACAACCAGTGACAATCAGCGAAAAAAAAAACAACAACGAATAGTAACAAACAGTGAAAAGACACGAATAATAATAAAAAATAGTTACAGTGAAAAGACACTTATTAAATAATCAGCTAGACATTAAGTGAATAATAAGATCGTAACAAATAATTATTACATAAAAATAGTATAAAATAATTAGCAATATAGTGAACAGACACCTATTAAATAATATCGAAAAAAAAAAAACTACAACAAGTGTGACAAGCGAGAGTGCACGGGGCGAGCGAGCGACGTCGGGTGTACCGACCGCGGCATCGATCCACCGTGACACAGATCCGCCGTCGCCGTGACCCGCCGCACCGACGCGACCCGCCCGAATCGACTCACTCACCGTCGATCAAACGTCGACATCTCGACGCCTACCGTCATCCACCGTCCACCTCCACCAAAAGAAGGAAGGAAGGACGTCAAAAAAAAAACTATTAAATAGAAGGAAGGAAGGACGTCAAAAAAAAAAAAAAAAAAAAAAAAAAAAAAAAAAACTATTAAATAGAAGGAAGGAAGGACGAAACAAGGGAAAAATAGCAACAATAGCAATCGAAAACCGAATTCATGCTAATAGCGTTCATTATCGGTGTGGTAATGTAAGTACCAACATATATATATATTTTATTCTGTTTTTCAAAAAAAAAAAAGCGTAGCAACAAATTTTTTCAAAAAAAATATATAATACTTTTTCTCGGAAAGAGAATTAGTATCCCGCGGGAACCGAGCGCCGACAGCTGACGCGACGCGTGTCAGTGGCGTACGACCGACGAGAGCATGTAATATACACACAAAAAAAATAATAACAATTTTCCTATTTCCTCCTTAATAATTACAAAAAAAACACACACATATTAATATAATAAATAAATAAAAAACAATAACGCGCCTCATAACAGACGGCAGCGAACACACATATATACACATAAATAATCCCTTTTATTTGTAATTGAATAAATAATTTGTTTTTTTTTTAACTTTCAAATTTTGTAACAAAAGTCGAATCTTACTCACATATAAATAATAATAGTTAATTGAATAAATAATTTGTTTCTTTTTCTTTTCTCTCTTTCTTTCTTAAAAGGAAGGAAGGGGAAAACAAACACAAAAAAAAATAATAATAAAAAAAAAGAAACTCAAAAGCGAACAAACAAATAAGTTTTTCAAATTACTTTACACGTTTTTTCCTTTTCAAAAAAAAAAACAAAACAACAATATATACTATATAACAATACAATACAATAACAACAAAAAAAACAACAAGAAACAGATAAACAATTAACTTCTTCAGTCCATTCTTTTCTATTTAATTCAAACAAAATAAAATACAAAAAAAAAAGGGGCAACAAAATCCAGTATAAAAAAAAAAAAAAACGTCATTTCATGTTTTCTCGCGATTTTCAAAAAAAAAAAAAACAAACAACACTGACAACGTTTAGCTATTATTATTATTAAAAAAAAAAAAAAAAAAAAAAAAAGGAAAAGAAAAGGGAAAGAGAGAAACAACAACCATTAATAACAATTCGGTAATTTTTAAATATATACATAAATAATAATAATAAGGAAAAAACATAGGAAGGACATTTCTTCTTTCCTCGCTTCTACTCGGTTAAAAATAAGTCCGCCGAAACGGCCTCGGCGCACACGAACAAATAGTGCGAATAGTTTTTTCCGCTCAGCATTGTCTGAGGGATCAAAGGTAAGAATGGCCAACGATCCCCCCGTACCTAGCTCGATAACGCTCCGCGACGTACAAAATCTTATACCTAATTTTAACGGGAAAAATGTACCGCTCAATGATTTCATACGCGCTTGTAAAAAAGCCGCGAAAATCATCTCAGAGCACGACCAATCGCAGCTCCTCGAAATCATCCAGCTCAAACTATCAGGTGTCGCCGCCGATATCGCCGACGCGAAAACTTATAACACACTAGAGCCACTTCTGAGAGATCTCAGAAATGCGCTCGAAAAACCGGTAGAATTATCGGATCTCGAATTAGAACTAAAATCAAATTCTCAAAATTACAACGAATCAGTAGTCGATTACGCAACCCGGACGCGAAAAATTGCAACACGAATCGAAAATAGACTAAAAGAAGTCTACCGAACGGAAGCCCAACAGCAGTATCTGCAAAACCGCACCGACGAAGTTCGACAAACCGTCATAAGAGCCTTTATTCGCGGTCTTTTCGACCAAATTGCGAATCTTATTATGCAAAAAGATTTTATAACCCTCGACAGCGCAATTGACGAAGCACTAAACATCGAAAACGAACTCGTCCGTAGACAAACGGTACACCAGGGACGAAAACGCGAAAAATCGGAAACTAGAGACAAAAGCCCAGAACAAGCGAAAGTTCGGTTTACGCAATTAACCGACAACAACGGACTAAAATTTTGCGAAGTCCATCGCGAAAATCCTACACATTCAACATCAGAATGCTACGCTGTGCAACAATTGCGTGAAAACACGAACACACGCATCAACAGCCGTCAATACCGTAGCAACTCACCAGGAAACTTCCGAAACAATTCTCGCGGAAATTTCCAAAACAATACTCGTGGCGGTTATCAAAACAATACTCGTGGCGGTTACCAAAACAACTCACGCGGTAATTATCAAAATAATCCGAACAGCTACTATCAAAACGGTCCACCCGGGAATTACCCAGGTAATTCACGTGGGGGTTACCAAAACAATTCACGCGGATCCTACCAAAATAACCCACGTGGGGGTTATCAAAACAATTCGCGCGGAAATTATCAAAACAACCCGCGAAATAACTATCGAGACAATTCGCGCGAAAATTATCGCAATAACTCGGGCGATTATCAAAGTAATCCACAACAAAGCAGTTCGTGGGATTACAATTATCAGAATAACCCGCAACAAAACAACTCGTGGGATAATAATTATAACAATAGAGACAACCGAAATAATTCGCGAGATCGTAACTATCGCAACAACTCACGCGAAAGAGACAATTCGCGCGACCGAAACAGTCGAGATAACTCACGAGACAGACAAAATCCGAGCAACAGTCGAAACTCGCGTAAATCGGATCATCAGTCGAGCCTCGATGCAGCGCAAATCGAGCAAATTTTCGAGCGCGTGCTCCAAAAAAACGAGCGACCCGCCTCTCGCGACAGCGCAACGAGAGGCAGGACACCGGAGCGCTCGTCCAACCCAAACTAAGAGAAGATGCGAAAATTGCGCACACCGAGCCCGAACTCCTAAAACACGTAGGATCGGCATACGTGAAAAAAACAGACGGGAGCGTAACAATTAGAAAAGCTAAAATAAAATTAGGATTAACTAATAGACATAAGCCACCAAGCGTAACCCTGGAGTCACAAGATCTACATTCGAACCAAGCTGTATTTCTTGCTGACACTGGAGCAGAGATAAATCTCATAAAAGACTCCATTGTCGCCCGAAGTACGGAGATAGACCCGACGCTCATATATGAGCTTAGCGGTATCACCGACGGGACAGCAAAAACAATTGGTAGATGTTATATCCGAATCAAGGAATTTAACATTGAATTTCACGTAATCGACGATTTATTCCCGATTATGCAAGACGCCATACTCGGTGACGTCTTCTTTAGAGGGACGCCAGCCGATATACTCTACACCGAAGCGTGCATCAAGTTTGCTGGTCATACAGTCCCGTTCGAAACGTTCGAGCGAGTGACGATACCAGGCAGATCGAAACTCATCATACCCATCAGACTGAAACCGACCGATCTCGAGGAGGGATACATCCCGAGAATCGACGGAGGTCCACGTCTCTACATGGGTAACGCTTTAGTAAAAAATAACAACGGAATTGCGTACCTTTGCGCAATTAATGCGCAAAACAGCGAAATAAACCTGATAGTCCCGACAGTAGAATTAATACCAGTCGAGATTATCAACGAAAAACCAATCGACAACTTCACACCGAGCGACCTTCACGGTTTCTCAAACGTAGACCGTGCAGAAGTACGCTCGGTACAACTCGACAAGCAGAGTAGGCTTGAAGCTCTTCAAGCTCTTCTGCAACTAGATCACCTCAACGAAACAGAGCGAGATCACGTTCTCCAGTTGGTCTCAAAATACCAACACCTGTTCTGTCTACCCGGAGATCGATTGGGCCACACAACACTGGCAAAACACGAAATTCCTACAACAGACGACAGACCAATTAACACCAAACAATACAGATTTCCACAAGTACACAAGAGAGAAATACAAAACCAGGTTAACGATATGTTAAACAAGGGGATAATAAAACCATCTCTCTCCCCTTACAACTCTCCAGTTTGGGTAGTTCCCAAAAAGCCAGACGCGAAAGGCAACAAAAAATGGAGAATCGTGATAGACTTTCGGAAACTTAACGAAAAAACTACGCCAGACGCGTACCCACTCCCAAACATCAGGGACATATTAGATCAACTGGGAAACGCCCGGTACTTTTCAACATTCGACCTAGCATCCGGTTTTTATCAAATAGAAATGCATCCAGCAGACAGACACAAAACAGCTTTTTCGACCCCGAATGGACATTACGAATATCACCGAATGCCATTCGGACTTAAAAACGCGCCAGCAACCTTTCAAAGGTTGATGGACGTCGTGCTATCCGGTCTTCAAGGCACAGACCTATTCGTCTACCTGGACGATATTGTAATATACGCAAGAGACATCACCGAACACGAAAATAAATTTAAGAGTTTAGCGAAAAGACTGACTTCGGCAGGTTTAACGCTACAAACCGAAAAATGCCACTTCTTAAACCGAGAAGTGACATACCTAGGGCACATAATTTCAGCCGAAGGCGTCAGACCGAACGCCAGTAACATCTTCGCAGTAAAAAACTTCCCAACACCAAAGGACAAAAAAGGAATTAAACAATTCGTAGCACTTGCAGGCTACTATCGACGCTTCATCCGCGACTTCGCAAAAATTGCGATTCCTTTAACCCAACAACTAAAAAAATCAGAGAAATTCGAATGGACAGACGAATGTCAATCAGCGTTCGAATACCTAAAGGCAAAAATCATCGAACGCCCAGTCCTAAAATATCCGGACTTTGACAAACCGTGTACGCTTACCACGGACGCATCAGACTACGCCATAGGCGCAGTTCTTAGTCAAAAGCACGGTGACTTCGATCACCCAATAGCTTTCTATTCGAGAGCATTAAAGAAAACCGAGATCGCGTACGACGCGATGAAAAAAGAGCTCTTAGCCATAGTGAACGCGGTAGAATACTTTAAAACGTATCTATACGGGAAAAAGTTCACGCTTGTCACAGACAACAGAGCACTAACATATATAAAAAACAAACCCGACATCCCGCAACAGCTACAACGATGGCAAATAATACTGAACGGGTACGATTACGACATCGTACACAAACCTGGAAAACTGAACGTCGTTGCCGACGCTCTATCGAGAAATCCCGCGGAAATCATGCCAATCAGGCAACGCGAGGATAGCTCATCCGAAAACCAAGAGACAAAAAAGCAAAAATTGTCTCCCGAGTCGCCGCATCAAACTCGCGGACGATCAACAACCGACACGGGTTCTGGAAACCCAGCACCTAGAAAAAAGCAAAACACACGGGAACTGTCGACCAACGAATCGGAAGACAGTCAAGCCGCATATCAGAGAACATACCAATCAGACTCTGACGAATCAATGGAACAAGTAATGGAACAGAAGAAACAAACCCAACAAGAAACAAATCAACCACCCAAAAAGACAAAATCAAAACAAAAAACGGAGAGTGTACCCAAAACAAAAGATTTAATAATAGATACCGAAACATCAATCACCGAGTTATCGGAAAACGAAGGTGAATTTATGCAACCAATAAAAAAAATGGTTGAGGAGCTGAACTCAAAGCAAAATACGAAGCCACAATGGCGACTCTCCAAAAAACGTCCAACCGACACAACGGATGACGAGGAGGATAAACGACAACCACGCAGACAACATAGGAAACGAGATGATACTGAAACGAAATATAAATATACGGACATAGATGATAGCACAACGGAAGAAGAGCAAGAAAACGAAAGCCCAATGAGGCCACAAGAAAACAAAAGCCCAATGAGGCCACAAAAAACGAAAAGCCCAACGAGGCAGCAGGGAAACAAGAGCCCAACGAGGCCGCAAAAAACAAAGAGCCCAACGAGGCCACAAAAAACAAAAAGCCCAACGAGGCAACAAAAAGCAGGAAGCCCAACGAGGCCAGATAAAATAGAAAGCTTATCGCAGCTAAACAAAAACGAGTTTCGTAAAAAAGTCAGCCCTGACGGGGCAACCGGCTACTTATACGGTGACAAAAAGCGAAAAAACAATGGAACCCAGAACAAAAACGACAACTCTAAGGCACGAAATAGTAACAACGAGACGGAACACGAAACAGAATCCGAGAGTGAAAATTTCAACAAAGGATTCAAACCGTTGCTGACGAACATCGGAGAATCGTCCAGCGACAAAAATAGTGGTAAACCACCCGTCCAACCAACTTTTAGATCACCATCCACAGGTACAAAACGAAAAACAAAAAGACTCAAAAATGACGGAAAAAGCGCGAAACGGAAAGTACCGCCGAACTTTCGTTCACCAGATTCTCACAAAACAACACGTCAACGATCAGGGAAACGATTGCTTATACCAGCGAAAAAGCGAACTCGAAAAACGCCAAAAGAACCAACTAGGCGTAGCGAAAGGTTAGCTAATAAAAAAAATCCGGAAGTCCCAAACATTCCACCTAAAAATCAACCCACTACAAAAGAAATAAACGACCTCAAAAACCTGTCACCCGAAATGACAGACCAATATTGGGATTCTAAAATCACACACAGCAACCCTAAAACAAAAAATCCACAATCAAAAACAAAAACTCCATTCCAGCCTCTCGACTCAACATCCTCAGATCCAGAATTAAAACCATCACCAGAATTAACAACGGAATATTGGGATTCTAGAATCACTAACACCAACGACACTCCAACTCACCCAGATCCCGAAGAAACACAGCAAAAAACAAAATCATCAGTGCCAATGTCACCCGAAATGACACAAGACTATTGGGACTCAAAAGTCATAGACATTCCAGATAAAACACCATCAATAGAACAACCAGCTACTCCACAAATCAAGCAACCAATCGCAGTGCCGAGCACTTCCAAACAGATCGAGCAACCAGTCGCCACGCCAGGGTGCTCATGGCAAATCGACGACTACACACCTGAACAACCAGTCGCCACGCCAGGGTGCTCATGGCAAATCGACGACTCTACACCAGCAATGGATATCGAACCAACGTTCAGATCACCACCCTGGATTCCACACGAAACAACAGACTATTCGAAATCGGATGAATCGCGACCAACTACACCTCGAGAACCCTCTCGAGCGTTAACAAATCAATACCACAATATGTCGCCATCGTCAGAAAGTGATTCCGACGATTCAGCGTACCAACCATCGCAATATCAACGAAAACGTCTAACACTGCAAACTCCACCAACAACAACATGAACAACACCAAGCACAGCAACTCTACCAATACCAGCAGCAGCTGCGTCAAAAACAACAGCAAGAAGCACAACAACAACAACAACCAACACCCAATTATACACCGCACTCACCCGAAGGACCACCACCACCACCGCTAAAAGACGATGACACAGAAGAAGACGACACAGAAGAAGAAAACACAAACACTCAAAACATAAATACAGAAAACACAGATACCCAAGACACAAACGATACGAACGGAAAAACAGACGAGACAAACGAAAAACCAAACGGAAACGAAAACAACGACAACAAGAACGAAACACATTTTGACCCGAGGAAATTGACCTTCGAACAGGGTATGGAGTGGATCAACATCCAAGAGCTCGAGACCTTGCGAAAAATTAAAAACTTAGCTCAAACTAACATCTTCCTCGCAGAGCTAAATAAGGAAAAGAGAAACCTTTTCAGACAACCAACAAAACTCCCTAACACCGGAACACCAAAACGAACGTAGATTCAGACCCTTACCAAAACGAACTTCAGTACTTTAAACAATATACACAACAACATACCTCATTTTAATCATGCATATACAATATAATACACGATAGCTAAACACATACAAATATATATATATACACATAAATAATAAGCATAAGCGCGACACGCGTCGCGCAGCGTCGGAGAAAATAGAGGGAAGCAAGGGAACCCTCCTTATTGTTGTCCTCATTGGAAACAAAAAAAAAACATTTCGGTTTATTTCTTTCTTTTATCATTTTAGCCTTTTTTTTTCTTTGTCAAACATTTTTGTAACTCTCTACGACCAATATATATGCAACGCTTTCTTTTTCTATACTATAAATACTCGTGTTAATCATTTTACCTATTCCCGAAACAATTTCCATTTTTTTTTACCACCAAACCACTTCCAAATAACATACCTAACCCACTAACCACCACTAATCAGAACTTAGAATGTTACAGGCATTACAACCATCAAAATTCCAAATTATAACCGAAATACCAGGGAAAAGAAGGAACATTGGAATACAAAGAATTTACCAAAAACGGAATAAATATTTTGGAAAATCGAACATGGAACTTCACCAACCGAACGAAACAGGATAACATTTTAATTTTTCTTAACCATTTTTAACACCAAATTTGAACCCATCCAATTTAACCAAACCATTCCCACTAACACGAACAACTAAAAGTTTTACTTAGTTACAGATATCAACGACCCTCATCTATTAGAAAACAACAGGAGTGTATCGCAACAACCATAAAAAACCAGGGGATTTCAATCATCCAAACCAACATGGACAACGACCAGGAAACTTTACTTTCTCCAACAACCAGGAGCTTTACCTTTTCAACAATCAACAATCAACAATCAACAATCATCAATCAAATAACAACACAATTTACACAAAATGAAAATATCTTAGAAAATCAAATAACTTTTTAATTATATCGAGTCACACTTAACAAATCATGTCAAATGTAAAATCCGTAATATCCGATGCGGGGCATCGTTTCCTCCCAGAGGGGGAGTGTAACGGCCGCAGCCTAACTATTTCGACTTTAACCTTTCGACTTTAATATTTATTCGAGGGTATCGATACGGAGCGTTTCCGTTCGATTCGCTCTTCAAAGAAGCCCTTAAGGCTATCGAAGCATCCGGACCGCCGTGAGCGTCCACTTATCTAGCTTAGACTAAACATCCTTCGACTCTTTATTCCTTTGTAATAGCGAGCGCGAAGCCCTCAGCTTCACGCCCGCTTCAATCAGTTCAGCTCCGACGACCGACCAGTGCGGTACACCTCCGATATTACACTCCAATTATACTCCGAACAATTACACTCTTGCTACGACCAATAAAAGACTTATATTATTTAACCGATTTAAAGTTACTCGATACATCCTAAGACCCAAGCGGCCATCCGTCACAGAAAAATAGTTTGATGAGAAAAATAGTTTGATGAGAAAAATAGTTTGATGAGAAAAATAGTTTGATGAGAAAAATAGTTTGATGAGAAAAATAGTTTGATGAGAAAAATAGTTTGATGAGAAAAATAGTTTGATGAGAAAAATAGTTTGATGAGAAAAATAGTTTGATGAGAAAAATAGTTTGATGAGAAAAATAGTTTGATGAGAAAAATAGTTTGATGAGAAAAATCTTTGATGAAAAAGTTCTTTGATGAGATAACGTTCGTCGATGAAAACGAATCCTCTAATGAGAAAATTGTCGATGATGAAAAATCGGAAAAGTGTTCGATTATTAAAAAATCGAAACACTGACATACGATGAAAAAAAAATTCTTGGGCGTTCGATAAGAAAAATTTCTACTGCGTGAAAAAATTGTTTGACGTTGCCGATGAAAAAAAATCTTCAGTGATCAATTATATAGACGGAACAAAACATCAATCACGTACGAGTATATGCAAAAATTAAAAAATCTACCAAAACAGATGTTTATCCGAACAATAAAAAAATATATGTGTGTTAAAATGTAAAAAAAAAATCGAAAAAAATCAAATCAAACCAGCCAAGTAGTATTACAAAAATCTAAAAAAAAAATACAAGTTGTAAAAAATCTTGAACAAAAAAAACTTGGCGTGCCAGTTTTTTTTCCAATCACTGTCGTACGTAGTTCATTCAAAAATTATATAAAAAAAAACTGGCACGCCAAGTTTTTTGTTCAAGATTTTTTACATCTTGTATTTTTTTTTTAGATTTTTGTAATACTACTTGGCTGGTTTGATTTGATTTTTTTCGATTTTTTTTTACATTTTGATACACATATATTTTTTTTATTGTTCGGATAAACATCTGTTTTGGTAGATTTTTTAATTTTTAAGAGGTTTTTCCATAAACATATTTTCTGAACGTTTTAAGTACTTGGCGTACCATTTTTACTTTTTTGAAAAAAAGTATTTTGTGGTTGATTTCACCAATTTTTTCCTGCAAATGCGATTTTCTTCTTAGTCTTAATCTCGAGGAGGAAAGCATTTTTTTTACCGAAAAATGTTTCCATTGCTGCAATAACAATATTGACCAAACTTAGTGTCAATCAGTTTATATTTGATATAAAAATACTCCCCAGGTCCATCGTGAAGATTTCCGAAGGATCCGAAGAATTTTTGCGTATAGCACGTATCACCTCAGACCTGTATTTCAGGTTCACCTCATCATATCTCGGGAACCGCTGGACGATTATGATCGTAATTAGGCCCATTGGAAAGCTTGGGTCCGAATTATATATAAAAGTGTCCTTAAAAATTCGATCCGATGCTTCGTTGTCGATGTACTTGATCACCTCACACCCGTATTCAGGTTCACGCACAATCGAAAAATTTTGGATCGATTCCTGATCGCGATCATCGTACACAAGAATCCACCGAACGAATGTGTTCGGAATTAAGCAAACTGGAAAGCTTGGATAGACATTCTATAGTAAAATTTTAATATCATTTCGATCCGTTGATTTATTTGTGAGGTAACGTAGTGCAAACAAATACTTCGGGCATTTTGGAGTATAACTACTTGGTAGCGTCCTTCGCACACTTAAAAAATTTCTTTTAAGTACTTGGCGTCGAGACGCTACCGCGTCTTTTGATTTCTCGCGTATATTTCGTTCGGAGAAGCAGCGAATTAAACTAAAAAATATTGTACTAAATTAAAACGAAACATTTATTTAGCCTAAATGATCTTTATTTCACGACCGCTAAAATTGCATCATTCTGTTCTCCGAATTCGTTCATGGTCAATGCGACATGCATTCCATCACGTTCGGCTGTGAGCCTGGAGAACACCTGGAATATTGCTGACGATGCATTGACAGACTCGCGGCGTGCGACTCTGTGGCACGTGCCGCCGCGCTCACAGCATGCATGTCCCCGAGCGTTCAGGGGGGTGAGCGGCTCGCACTTAGGGCACGTGCCGCCGAGCTCGCCCCATACAATACAATGAGCGACTCATCGTTATTTCATTTCCGTATATTAAATATTTCAAGTGAAGTTAAAATAATAATTCGTTTATAATTCTATTAAATATTGTAAGTGAAGTTAAAATAATAATTTTTTTCATCGACCACGCGCCTGACCATGGGTCTCGAGGAACACCTGCAATAGTGCTGACGGTGCATTCGCAGATCTACGCTCGACAATTAGGCGGTTCCTCGCGAGCATGTCTTTAATATTCAGTTTGTCTTGAGGCCGTCCCAGTTATAGAAGTCAAAGAAGTTAAGTGAAGTGTTAAGCAAAAATGGAGTACGGAATTGATCTAAGCATCGTGAAGGAACAGCTGGAAATAGCAGAAGAGGAACAAGACCCTCGAGAGAAGGAGAAAGACGTGGTGCATACCCCCGGTCACCGTTTACGTAAGTAAATCAATCTCTTAAGACATGACAAATCTAGTAGTTATCATAGGATTTTTCTCCAAAGGACTTTACGTTAGTGTATTTATTTGTTATAGAGGATGCACGATCGGCTATTAAATTGGAGACGCAGCGGTGCCGTCTCCAAAAGGCTGATTTTCTACCGTCACCTCCGGATCCATTGGTGTTTCTACCGATTACTCCTGTTTGCTACGACATGTGGTTTGTACACCGAATACGATATATGAGGCACCCCCCTGGTCGTAAGGCAACAACATACGAAAAAAATCAGGCTCCCTGATCGGAAAACGAAGAAGATCCGGAAGAGAGCGGCGCACGCCGTCGTATCTTAGTGATTTTGAGCACCTCCCTGATCGTAAGCCAGCAACAGCCGGTCAAAAAACAGGCGGCTCCCTGATCAGAAAACGGACGCGAAGTCAAATGGGGGGCGACGGGGGTCACTCATTGTGGACGAGCGCTCGAGCCCTGAAAAGCGTTGACAGCGCGTTACCTCAATGAGCCCAAAACCGCTCTTTGGCTTAATGGGCGATATAAGCTAAACATATAGCCACTGTATGCCAAGTCTGTTGCCTGGCCTCCCAGGGGCTACTCGTCGTAAATCTCTCTTATGAGAGAGCTAGCTAGGGCCCCAGACGAATAAACCTAGGGTGCCCATATCCGCGTTGGCTGATGATGGAGCCTTTGGTCAACGTACGCTCATGGTTCGAATGTGCATGAGATGCGTTGCGGAAGGAGGCCCGGATGAAGCCAATTGTTCTAACGCCATCCTGATGCCTAAATCAGGTGTCCTCTCCCCCGCGGGGATATCAAACAACGGTTCTCGGCACTGCCTTGTTCCGAGAGGAGTGACCTGTGACGAGCTGGCCCACGTGGTGCATATATTATTGGGGACTGTACGTGTGGTGGAAGACGTAATTGGTGAAGCATTCGTCGGAAGCAAAGGGGACTTCCGCTTCGGCTTACCCCGGGTGGCTAACCGGCACCCGTTAGAGGTGTCAGTGAAAGGTATCGTAGGGGAGGTGATTGCCAACCGATCTGTGCATGGATCAGGTGCACCTCGATTGAGGTAGGCCTCTGCGGGGCATAATATAGCGCAACATGAAATTAGTTAGGAGGGATGTTGCGTTTGCTCTTAATTGGCGTGAGACCAAATGGTCGAGCATAAGAGGAGAGCTTCGTGCTTCAATCTTTATACATTATCTGATCGGAAAACGCCACGCAGGGTGGATAGGGTTGCGTGCCGAGCTGGGGTAGCTTGCCACTCATGTGCTCGGTGACGCTGCTCATTCCATCGGGGCGTAGCGACCCCGCGGGTACGAATGTCGCTTATAAAAATCCAGATTTATCTGGTGGCGTAACGGATTCGAACGGGCCGTTGTGTCTCGAATTTCCATAAAAATCCACTGCCTAATCGTGAGCATAATCAATGCAGGGATAGGAACCGTCTGACGTCAAGACCGCACGTCTGCTCTTGGCGGGCTCGCAATCAAGGCACGCGTAATGCTGCCTAATTTCGTCCCGCTGAACTCTAGAGTAGAGAGACGGTCGACGAAAAGGCGATCCTTCGTAACTGCTTGTGCATGCCACGAGGATGGCCCTGGTGCCCCGCAGCGACTCGTAAGAGGCGCGTGCGGGGCTTGAGTGTCCACCGCGATCTGGCTCGCGATCTCTATTGCTATGTCGCATGGTGATCTCGCTGCATGTGCTCGCACCGGACGTAAAAGCAGAGCCGGTCAAGAGGCCTCTGGCAAGTTTCATCCTGAAGGATGCTCTGGGTGCCCGTTCCCACGAGCATTCTTGCATATGGTTCCCGATTCCGACTTTAGTCGGGAGCGGGCCTGGTCCGTCGATGGTGAATACAGTGAAAGGAGACCGTATATGTGAAACGAACCAGGAGGTTGAGACCGACGAGAAGTGGAGGGCTCTCGCTTTGGTTTACCCCGTGTGGCTACCGAACCACACGTGAGACCAGAAAAGTGGCATTCGGTGGTCACTAGGTCAGTTATTGGAGCCTAGGGAAGGTGACAATTGCGTCGCCTCTATTAGAGGAGGATCCTAGGCTGGCACACTGTATCGCATGAGCATGGATAGGATGTTCGTTGCGTATGCTCTTGATGGGCGAGAGACCCTTGGGTCGAGCATAGAAGGACGGTCTCGTGCCGGAATTCTTATACATTCACTGATCGGAAAACGAAGCTCTGGAAGAGAGCGGTGCCCGCTGTCGTATCTTAGCGATTTTGAGTGTTATTAAGTGATCTTATTAAATCGCACTCCTGAGGGTCTCCCGACTCCGAATGAAGAGCAACAATAAATGGTAAGTTGTTTTGTTACAACTGGTAAATATGATTAAATATTAATAAAATTAATAAATATCATTTATTTTACAGGCTACTTCGATACACCGGGAGCGCATCGATGAAGAATACTTCAAAATAAACTAAAAACTAACACTAAAAAATAATCTTATAACTGCAAATTTAAAAATGTTAATAATAAAATAATAAAACCAATATTTCTTTATTCTGGGTGCAGCATTGTATACAGAACTGTTGGCCTCGTAGACGTGTATTCTAAATATGCTTAAAAAATAAAGAATAAAAATATTTTTCCGTCTTCTACCTACTCTGTATCGCATACATCCCAAAGCCACGTGCGGATAGCAGCCTTTCGAACTGATGGCAGCAGATAACGAACGAACGAACGAACGAACGAACGACGAGAAAAAATCTGATGAGAAATATCTTTGATGATCATTGAATGCCAAAGAATTTTTTATAACCGAATTTTTACTATTATCGGCAATTTCTGCAGCAAAGGGCATTCCAGCGTTTCCAGATCAAGGATGGCTGGCGATGATGATGATGACGTATCCATAAACTTTGTCAGCCATCTTGTTTTATCCATACTTTTCACGTTGATTCGCTGTACGGATTAAAGAAAAGCTCTAAGAAGTCGTACCGATTAAGTGTTAATCCAGCCGTTTCACAATCACAGCCACGAAGACTCGATCTACCAAGGAGTGTGCACAAGATAGGGGACTTTTTCTAAATTCAAGCTGACATTAATACACAGTAAGAGATGGAGGACGTCGCGGAGCCGTCTTCACGAGTATCACTGACAAGTAGAATCCCCCTAAGATAGAATGGCCGGTTGTCCGAGCGGTCTAAGGCGCCGGATTTAAATTCCGGTTTCCCAATGAGGAATCGTGGGTTCGAATCTCACACCCGGCAAAATAATTTTTATTATAAATCAGACTCATTGATCCAAGTATTGTGAGATTTGTCAAAGCCCAACCATTCTACATAAAGTTTCTTGGATTTTTTCTTCAATATTTTCTCAACTAAATAAATATAAGGATATTTAACCGCGAGAAGCTCTTGCTCATAAAAACCACCGGAGATTGATCGATCCTGATAATCTTTTAGCTTGTACGTTGCAGGTGTAGTTTTGCAGATCGTTCTGGACTTTAAAAGACTATTTTTTGTTTGAAAAATATTTCGCGTGTACGAAGAATGCTTTCAGTCGTATTGTGTCGGAGGCGGCGTGGGTTCGATTCCCGCTCCGAGACATATTTTTTTTCAAAAATATTATTTTTCCGAATAAATACATTTTTTAATTATTTCAAACAACGATATTTAATTAAAAACAAATGATTTTTAATTAATTAAAATTTTATTCATTTTTCGTTGACTGTCGCCTTGGCGAATAATCGGTGTGCCAATCACTGTGCATTAAAGCCACACCTGTCACACCGTGATATGCACCCTTCACAGTCATTGACCTACCCAATTATTGGCCACATTTTTTACATACACACAGCGGTGCGCTATGACGACTCCAATGGAAACAAATGTTCGAATAAAATTTTTTAAAATTTTGAACGAACGAACGAAATTTTGAAGTGTGGTGCTAAAATAATAATTGTGCTAAAAATAATATTTGTCATAATTCAATTCCCCGAATTCGGCCATGGTCAATGCTGCATGCATGCTATCACGCTCGCCCGCAAGTGATCCAGGAAGAAGACCTGGATTACGGCTGACGGTGCATCCGCAGCGTGCGACTTGGTAGCTCGCGAGCGGCAGCCTCCTCCTCCCGTGCGCGCGGCTGCGATCTCGCGCGTGCAGTTGTCAGTATGCTGCGAAACCTCAACCGAGTCAGTGCTAAAAAAAATGTGTTACATTCGGCGCCCAACGAAGAGGCGACAGCAGTACCCCTTTCGGGACCACCTGTGATTGAACCCGAGGAGGAGCAACGGCCGCGTCCACCCCGGAACAGTATTTTATTTATTTTATTTATTTTATTTATTTTATTTATTTTATTTATTTTATTTATTTTATTTATTTTATTTATTTTATTTATTTTATTTATTTTATTTATTTTATTTATTTTATTTATTTTATTTATTTTATTTATTTTATTTATTTTATTTATTTTATTTATTTTATTTATTTTATTTATTTTATTTATTTTATTTATTTTATTTATTTTATTTATTTTATTTATTAGAACGCGTGAGATACGCGGGAGAGGAGGAGGAAAGGAGGCGCCGGCGTCCGCAACTTCGCTACGAAGATTATGTCAACATGCAGGCGCCGGAGGCTCCCATACGCTGTGTGGAAGTACGCTGTGTGGGAGCGGGAAGGGCAGGAGCCACTCCGCGTCCCGATATTCAATGATCGGCCCTTTATAAGACCTGCAAAAAATCTTTGACCTGCATAAATGGTAAGTTGTTTTGTTACAACAGGTAAATATTATTAAATATTAATAAAATTAATAAATATTATTTATTTTACAGGCTACTTCGATACACCGGAAGCAAGCGCATCTATGAAGAAGAATACCTCAAAATAAACTAAAAACTAACACTACAAAATTTTATAACGGAATTTTTTCAAATTTATAATTTTATAACGGAATTCAAATTTAAAATGTTAATAATAAAATAAAACCAATATATCTTATTGGTATGTCTTATTGACCCAATTATTGGTCACATTTTTTTATATACACTCAGCGGTGCGCTATGACGACTAACACCCTATCCCCACTTTTACCCCCACCACCGCGAACTACGCTCTCAACGGGGGGCTCGAGGAGTGGGGAATAGGAGTAGGGATAGGAGTGGGGGTCGCCATAGTGCACCGCATACTACTGATGACAGAAATCGGCGTGCATGCAATATTATTCTGTACGACGTTCCTGATGCGCAGGACCAAGGTCTCGAGTCTGCGCGTACCATATTGGAACCGCTCGCTCTCCCCATGACCTTTATACGTGTAATTAGAATCGGTAGCAGCGCGGGCCCCTCTTCACGCCAAAATCCTCGTCCGCTACTGGTCACGCTGGGCTCGAGATCTGACGGCATGTACGTGCTTAAGAATCGATCGAAACTAAAGCTAGATGGGAAACAAATCAACGCAAAGGCGGATCAAACGTCGCTTCAGCGCAATCAACTCGCGGCAGCTAGCGTTGTGCTCGAAGAACAAAAGAAAAACGGGGATAGTGAGCTAACTATTAAGTTCGTGAATGGTGTACCAAAAGTCGTAAAAAAAAGTTGAAAAAAACTAGAACAGTCCCGGCCGCTGATCATCTATTATCAAAATGTTCACGGGCTCCGTACAAAACTCTTAGATCTTCGGACAGCCATAGAAACGAATGTTACCGCGTATGATATTATCGTGTTTACAGAAACCTGGCTCGAAGGGGGGGATAAGCACAGCTGAACTAGGCTTTAGAAACTATAATGTATACAGATGTGACCGAAACATATATACGAGTGCCTCTTTACGCAGAGGGGGGGTTCTAATTGCCGTCTCGCGATCGCTGAGCAGCCGTGTAATTCCGTCGCCGGTCAATACTATCGATCAACTCTTCGTCCATGTGACTTCACCTGACAGCCAACACGTGTTTTGTGCATTGTATTTACCTCCGGTGTCGGCGTCGGACCTATATCAGCAGCATGTGGATTCTGTGAAATTGATTGCGGAAACATTCAGCCGTGCTCAGCTGCATATTCTTGGAGATTATACCCTGCCCCGCACACAAAGGGGTTCCGATGGACATGCGTTATCGGCAACGTTCGATCGTGGAGCGACGTTAAGTGAGCAGCAAGCAACTTTCGCTATAACCGCGGATTTCGCTGCATTGAGAATTCGCCAGAATAATAATATTGTTAATGAATACGGTGCTATCCTTGACTTAGTTTTCTCATCGAATGACTCTTGTAAGGTAGCTCTTGCTCTTGATACGCTACTTCACTGTGATTTATGTCATCCGTCCCTGGCGGTGACTGTCGATATTGCGCATTGTCAACGTGTATTGGTTGGCCCAAGTGGCTCTTATGATTTTAAAAACGACGATTGGGAATGATTAAACTTTTATTTCGCTAATATTGAATGGGAGGAAATATTTTCGCACGGGTCGCTGGACTTTGCAGTGAGATAAATCACCGAGATTATTAATTATGGTATCTCTCAGTTCGTACCGTGGAGGGAAAATTCCAGGTCAACCTTCCCAAAGTGGTTTTCCGCTGAACTGAGACGTACAATACGGAATAAAAAACTCGCGCATGCTCGATATAAATCCTCCAAGTTGCTCGAAGATTACCGCGAATTTTCAACTCTTCGCGCGCGCTGCAAGGTCTTAGCCGACCAATGCTATCGTGTATTTATTGGTAGAGTTCAAGTAAACCTATGTATTTGGGGAGGGTAAACAGGTAGACTCGGTATATACGGACTTTGCGAAAGCGTTCGATCGAGTAAATCACCGTATCCTGCTCGCCAAGCTCTCTGATCTCGGGATGTCTGGAAACATCCTCAGTTGGATAGAGAGCTATTTGGCGGACCGTACTCAACCAGTCAAAGTCAATCCTGTTTACTGTCGTACATTCCCTGCTGTGTCAGGGGTACCTCAGGGTTCTCACCTGGGCCCACTTTTATTCAACTTATTTATAAATGATATCATTAGTATTATCCACCACTCGAATGTATTATTATTCGCAGATGATATGAAAGTGTACAGGGTAATCGATTCAGTAGGGGATGCTATAAATTTACATAGACCTAAATGGTATTGCTTCGTGGTGCGAAGTGAATGAGATGCAACTGAACGTCTCAAAGTGTTTTGTGGTGCATTTCTCGCGCAGCTCGAGCACTCGTCGCTCGCCCTACACGATCAATGGTGCGCAACTGACTGTGATTACAACCGTGCGAGATTTGGGAGTTACGCTCGGCGACACGCTCTCGTTTAGTGCCCATATATCTAAAATTATTAGCTCGGCGCTTCGGATGCTAGGTTACATTCACCGACTTGCAGCCGGTTTCGAGTGCCCACGTGCTCTCCTAACGTTGTATACCCCACTTGTCCGATCACATCTTGATTATGCGTCAGTCATATGGTCCCCCCATACGCAAGTACATACGCACTTGATCGAAATGGTCCAACACAAATTCCTGCGCTTCGCCTCGTTTCGTCTTGGTCATCCGATGGCGGTGGATGACCATGACTACAGCCGTATGCTGACTTTTTTCGGCATCCTCTCGTTAGAACAACGGAGAGTTGTTGCAGATCTCATTTTTATATAACATCTTAAACCGTCGTTTCTCATCGAATGCACTCTGTAACTTGCTACGTATGCGGGAGAATGCTAGACCCACCAGAAACGTAGAACGCTTTATTGTTCCTTTCTATCGGGCTAATTACGGAGCTTTTAACTGGCTTCCTCGTATAACAAGACTTGGAAATCATTATGTCGAGATTATTGAGCGATCTGGTGGGTCGTTAGATAGATTTAGAATTCTGGTGTTCGGCATCGTCCCGACTGCCTAGTTTAGTCCAGTGCCTATTTTTGTTAATACCAGTATAAAACTTTCTATGTGTATGTTATTATTGATTTATGTAGACGAATTTCTATTTTTCCTTACCAATTCTCATGTTGTGACAAATTATTATATTTCTGTAACTTAATTTTGTAAGCGATTATCCACAACGGCAAATGTCTGTTTGCCCGCTGGTCGGTCCGTAAATGGGCATTGCCCGTGTATGTACCAAATAAATAAATAAAGAAATAATCATAAACAAAACGCTTCGAACCCCTCAACTTGACGATATCCTGAAAAATCAGTCCATATCCCTAGAAGACCTACAGCTAACGACACTAGGACGGCCTACCCACATTGACGTGAGTCAACTGAAATCTCTGGGACAGACGTTAGACGAAATATCAGACGAAGCTGAAAAAATTGGGCACCACAGACGAAAAAAGACGATATTAGAAACCGCGCATGATGGGTTAAAGTATCTCGGGTATGCGTGCATATGTATCGTGGCACTACTATTAGCCGTTAAGATAGGACTGTGTAACTGCCTGGCTGCCTTAATAAGTAAGTTCACCTCATGTGTCTTTTCACCCTGTACCAATGTCTATAACAATTGCTTCCATTCGAATACCACCGATCGTATTGACTACAATGTACAATACCCCCAAGACGAACTAATAACCCTTGCCGACATAAGTCGACCTCGACCCATACAACACTCCGTAAGACGTACTAGTAGACATAATCTTAGTCATATTAAAGCCTAGAAAATGCTCTTAATATTGTAAGGATTTTCTAATCTAAGGGGGCAGGTGTAACAATGGTCCAGCCCGAGTATCATCTGTTCCCTGCGACTTTTTCTTTCTCACGCGATAACCGCACGGTTGTAGCTGCCGCCGATATCTCTCCACCCGCCGCCGTTGCTAGTCGCATCGCCGTGCGTCCCGTCCTTCCTTAGAAGGACCCGAATGCCTATTCCTTATTTCCCCCTAAAATACACAATCCTACGCTCGACTATTGCATTCCCTTTTTCTCACCACTGACAGCCGTCCAGGAATCCGAAACATCTGCCTTTTCCAGTATTTTCCGACTCCCAAATTCCTTCCCCACTAGCTGAACTTTCCCACGGGATAGATCTATAAGTACGACCCTCCACCTAGGCTAGCTAGTTAATAAGTCACCGAAGTTCTGTACGACAACGTTACTCTGCCAGTTTGTATTTTCAATAAACGGTTCGAGCAGTTCACCAAGTGTAAACCGAGTCTTTCCTTCCTAAAACCGTATTCTGTAGTCGAGTTGGCTACTCGAATAAAATAAATCAACGTTAGGTAATCAACCGCGACGTCGCAATATATTCAAAGCCCTGCATACTCAAATATAAAGAAATAAATAATAAATTAAATATACAAATATCACATATATAAAAAATCACATAAATACAAAATTATTTAGGAAAACATGTGCAAGGAAACTCATAAGTAACTAACTTTCCTATAGTTCAATCATGGAAGACCCCGTCCCATTGGCAAGGACGTCCTTATCATCGATACAGAGGGATTCCGCAACGACGCGGGCTATCTCATTCCCAAGGAAATCGCTGTAGTTTCGCTTTTTAATGAAAGCTCAGATCATTGGATCTCAGATGCTCCGTTTTACCGGCAGTCTGGGAAGAATGACTCAAGAAGGGAACGACTTTCTTAAACTAAGACACGGACTGAGCTGGGACACCGGAAATGTCCCATACTCCTGGCTATTCGAGCGGCTGAAACGCATCACCAAAAACACCAGGACGCTCTACGTCCATGGAGAACTTATAGCAAGGTTTTTGCAAGACTTCTTGACCTGCAGAGTAGTCAACCTGGTAGACATCTCTCCGTCGCTCGAGGAGATGCCAGGACGTAAAGAATACTGCAATTGCCACGGATTAATGATGACCAAAAAGCGATCCTGGGCCCGTAACAACGCCATGGTACTAAAACAATATGTCGTAAACCTATTAAAGGTCGAGAGCGAAACTTCATCCTCACCAGATACGGCTGAGGAAGGTTCCATTCGCAGTGAAGATACAGACGCTCGACCCCCGAGCGAGCCCGAAATCGAGGAAGACAAACAACACGATGAACCAAATGACGAGCCAGGGACTTCCAATAGCACCAGAACCTCTAAACGACTGAAGAGGAGGAAAATCGAGGACAGTAAAATTTCGGGAGCAATAATAGCGCTACTGACTCTCGCTATGGTAAATCGAACGGGAGCCGTAATTGGTTAAGATTGCGGGTCAAGCCGGCTGAATATTACCACTTTGCCATTACCGGATGTAGAACCTTGCGATATACTAAAGATCGAACCAACTGTCAGCAACACGTTCGTGCAATTACTACAGATTAGCAAATTTACAAAATCTCGGGTTATGCAGTGTAAGGTCTTGATAAAACGCACGATATACCACTGCGGCATGAATTCACAAAATTCAGTAGTCGAGCAAGAAACCATGAAATATATCCACGACATCGAATATGAAGAGTGTAAAAAGATGCACCAGACCGGGATACTCCGACTTACACCTTCTTCACTATTCGTCGCTATCAAACTAAACGCAACGAACATACGCAGCGCAACGCTAGCCGGACACATAAAGCAAGACGGCGCGTGCGTAGGGTCCCAGTATTCTGACCCTTACGGTACATGGGACGACGTTATAGTACAAGCTGTAATCTATATAACACTTCAAGACTACTTCGCCACCGTAAACCTTAATACCAACCAATTGATCCTGCGCTCGGGAATAACCTGCAGCGTATCCGAGTCCGAATGCATTGATTTGGACCGGGAATTTACATTCTGGAATGCTCTCCCCGAAGATAGCTTCAACTATAATAAATATGATGTACTTTACGAAGGATTCGCCAAGAAGCAAACCAGCAAACAAGAAGACCATCCTCTCACTATATATACAGTAACCCAGGGCGATATAATATTCGCATTAAGGAAAAAACGGAAACTAATAGTATGTGGCTTACCGGTTCATCGCACTGAACACCCGAAGCTTCTCATTTACGAAACGCACAGAGACGCGATTCACAATGCAAAAAGGAAAATAAAAACAGAAAACTTAGACTTATTTACATATGTAAATGCCAAATTCGTATATCTCGAAAAACATATACGAACCGAGATGCGCAAACTATAGTACGATGTATTGGAACAAAATTGTAATCTCGAACGCCAAGTACTGAAAAACACTCTCACGATGGCCACCCAAGCACCCGACGAATTCGCTTTCCAACTTATGAAGGGGCCAGGATACATGGCCGTCGTCGCGGGAGAAGTCGCGCATGTGATAAAATGCATTCCCATCGAAGTCAAGGTTCGTCATACTGAACACTGTTACCATCACCTACCAGTGTCAAGAGGCAACGAATGTCTGTTCCTGTCACCGCGTACACGCATACTGTTCCAAGCGGGAACACAGATCACTTGTAACCCAATGGTACCATCAATGTACCAGCTGCAAGGGTCATGGTATAAACTAGCGCCTATACCAATGAGCTCGGCGGCACCGCCTCAGATAAAACCACTGACGAAACCCACATGGCAGTACTCGAGCCCCGCAGAGCTAGCTACGAGCGGGATCTACACTCAAGCAGACCTCGACAACATGAGAGACCACATCATGTTCCCCGCTGAAAGGACAGCTATACTAAACACCCTTGCTCGAAGCCTCACAGGACACCCCACACAGAATCAGGGGGCATCTTTCATAAATTTATTGGACGAAGATGCACTCGAGAAAATTTCCACAAACACATGGGATAGAATGTGGGGTAGTGTTCTCACTTTCGGGACTGCCAGTGCTGGAGTATTTCCTCATAGTTCGAGGAGTCAAGCTCATTGCTGACACTATCATACATGGCTATGCACTACACTCAATTTATAGATGGTCTGTGCATATCTTCGGCGCTCTGTGGAGCTTAGTCACACATCTGCTAATGCATCTCGGTCAAAACGAGGAAAGGATCAAACGCAGGGAGGCCGACACAACTAAGAAATTTGATGTAGGAAAAAATGAAGACCCACCGTTGGCCACAACCAGCGCTACTACATCAACTATCTACCCCACACTGGGAACAGCCCCCAAGGTCACTTTTGACGGTCCTACTATACATTACTCCCCACCTAAGTAAAATCCAGGATCGAGGAAAATATATATAAGAACTAAGAAAGCCTAAACTGCATCTCATTTTCCGAAAAGTTTTAAGCCCGTCAACAGCTCATCCCACACCTAACAGTTCTGCTTCAGATGAAGCCACCGTCAGAACCAAAAAGGGAACTCGACGGAATAATTGCACTAACAGAATACTACGACATCTTACACGACTCTCATTGCATCATCGGAGTAACGTATATCAGCGACGCCGACAACAAATTAGTCTGTGAGGCCTGCTACAACGGACCGCTTAACAGACCACGAGAATACCGGGCAATCAACCACCACACGATCATCTATCAGCGAGGACACTCGAGGCTGTCCTGTCAACACTGCGACAGGGGACATTTTAGCATCCGGAAAGCATTTTTGTGTACAAGGTGCACAGAAGTTTACCTGGACGCCAAGGATCGCCTAATTGCCGGTGCAATAATACACGTCGATTTACACCGCCGGCCGCTGCCTTAAAAAGTAAAAAGGGGCTACAACAACCACAATGACCGAGATCGAGAATCCACCCTTCACCCTGGAGTGGGCCACGGGAAACTTAACCCAAATCGTGGAATTCTTAAACACGGTGAGATGATGTCGGGGTATGACTCAGTTGGAGCACAGGATCTTCGGGGGAGATATCGGCGACATTTGGCGACGGCGACTCGGCGTAATTGTGGAAATGGAATATCAAGCCCTCGTCAGAAATCTTATAGAGAAAAATGACGACATATCAGACAGCTCGTCAGGTACTTCTTGCGACGAGGAAGTAAGGGACATCAGCAGTCACTCTCCCGTGTCAACGATGGAGCCACCACGCACACCGAGCTGTGTGCCCTGGAGCATAATACCCATAACCCGCAACGAGCAACGCCCAGAGACCCCGACTTACCGAGGCATGGACACCTGGGACGACCAGACAATGGCTATGCATCAGTTTGCCGACAACGAAGGTCGAGACATCTTCACATGTCCTCGAGACTAGACGCATTTGGGCAACACACTCACGGACATGGGCGTGGCAGCCACCCAATCCGGAGAAATGGTCACCGAGTTCTTTAGGGGACTCAACAACGACAACAGTGACCAGGCCAAAATCACCAACACCACTTCATGGCTCCGCACGGTCCTGGATCAAGTGGACGACAGTGAATTCCTAGCGGAATACATAGGGAGCTGATAACATTCATCGATTCCGTGTGAAAGTGAAAAGAATAAAAAATAAGAGGACAATATTAGGAACATTAAGGCATAACAATATATTGTGACGTGACATTCCACGCCCCGACACTCCGCACGGTTTTGGTCGAGCAGTGGGCCGGATTTACGTCCCTGAGGACGCCGCTCGTCGAACCGGCTCGATCGTCGACTCGCCTTGAGAGGATCTGATTTTAATTTTATTTAATTTTATTTTAATTTTGTTTCATTTGTTCGTAATTTCGCGTTATTCGCCTTGTTTTTTTTTGTAAGTTTGTTATAGGCCGTAGAGAGTCTTGCGACTCTTCGACCCGACCGTCGGGCGGTTTTGCCCTCGGTTGTGTTCGCTTGGTAGTTGGCCTAAGGAGGCCGGCGAGTACTTCGTTCGGTAAGCAGGCGGAAGCCGAAGACCAGCTTCCGCGGAATAGGAGGCCGGAGGGACGAGGGTTTGGACCAAGATAGCGTGTTTCCCGTCCCTCCCGACTACACGGCCTGGAGCCGTTCCTGTCCCGTAGTTTCTCCGGATGACGCGGACCGCTCATCACGGCGCCTCCACTTGCGGGGATTACGAGGGAAGGATGGACGAGGAGGTGCAGTAAAGTGGCGTATCGAGTGGGCCCACCGTGAAGGATAAGGCCTTAACTTCACGAGGGAGGCCTCCCCTCGCGTTCATCTTACCCCACCGGATCCTGGGAGGAAGGAGTCCGGGGAAAACTACAAGAATTCGTTGCGGACGGAAGATTCTCGCGGGGAGCGGGGCACGGCCGGCGGCCGAACCGGTTTTCCGGCGTCTTAGCCGGCTAGCGTAGGCTAGGTTTCGGGAGTCGCGAGAGAGGGGGAAGCGCTAGTGCGAACTACCGGGAGCGCGTTAATTTATTCGGCAGTCGGTGATCGAGTGCGGTGACGAGTGGCAGCATTAGTTTTTGGAATAACCTCCCGGGCTGTTCGCACACCGGTAAGCTTCCGTCTCTCTCTATTGCTCTGTGCTCGCCGGAGAGGCCGAGTCCGGACCCAACTATTTTCTTTGTAATCAAGTAATCTTGCGTTGTCGTTAATTATTCTCTTTATTTTCTTTTGCTTTCGCCTTTGTCGCTCCAGGCGACGGGTTGGGCCCGGCGAGGCGTTTCCGGTGGGATTTTGCGCTGGTCTCTTCCTTTTTCTTTTATTCGTGTTCTTAATTCTATCTTCCATTCTCTCTCTTGGCTAACCTTTCCGTAGCCTAATTATGGTATCCCAGTGCCTATGGTCGTTTCATGAATTCCGTGTGCGTTAGGGCGTTAATCTGCCCGCTTTTGGCTCTGTATCGCGAACCTCCCTACGAACCTCAGGTCAATATCGCGGTCGCCCTTTCGCGTCGTGCCTTTGGCTCTGTAACGCATTTCGGTCGGCATTTCGCGTCGTGCCTTTGGCTCTGTAACGCGATATTTTCTACGAAAATCATGTAGACGAAATTCGGCCTTTTGCGTCCTGCCTTTGGCTCAGTAGCGCGATCGCCCTTACAAAAATCACGTGGGCGAATTTCGGTATTTCGCGTCCCGTCTTTGGCTCGGTATCGCGATATTTCCTACGAAAATCATGTGGGCGAAGCTCGGCATTGTTGCGTCTTGCCTTTGGCTCTGTATCGCGATCGCCCTTACCAAAAATCACGTAGGCGAATTTCGGTATTTCGCGCCCTGCTTTTGGCTCGGTATCGTGGTATTTCATACGAAAACCATGTGGACGAATGTCGGCATCTTTTGCGCCTGGCCTTTGGCTCTGTATCGTTCCGCCCTAGGAAAATCATGGGAGCGATTTGGTTATCGCGCGTTGCCTTTGGCTCTGTTTCCCGAGACGTATGGCGAATACCCGCGCGGCGATAATCGTCGGTTTTCGTGCGAGGTGTCGGCTGGCGAGACAAAGGGACGACGAGCGCGTCGTCCAGCGTTCGTCAGCCGTGCGGCCGCGTGATGGCTATAGAGCGCGTAAAGGTCACGGGCGCGCCGTGTTTACATCCAGCGGCCCGTTCCGAGAACCTTCTCGATTCCGTTGGCTATCTGTCGATCCCGCTCTATTCTCGCGAAGCGTTGGGGCTTTGTTGATTTCTCGTTCCCGGGAGCGTTAAGTCGATCCTCGTTCGGGTAGGACGTCCTGGCAATCGCAACTACCGTATTGCTTTCTTTTTTTGTGCGTGTTGATACGTTGGCGTGTTTAGCGGTATTAGTTCGTCGTTAGGGACCTAAGGTTTCGCGTCTGTTTACATTAATTTTCACCGACGGTTCGACTTTGGCTTCGTTCCGTTTCTAGCAATAATTATTTTCCGTGCTCTCCCTATTGGCTCCGTTTATTTTTTTTGGCAATAGTTTTCTCCCCTTGGCTATGTCTACCCTCCGGCAATAGTTTCGCTTTGGCTATGTTCCCTCCTCAGCCTCATTTTTTTTTCATACGCCGCGGTCATATTACCTTTATTATAGTTTGGTCAGCGAGTATTGTTCGCTAATTTTGGTTACTGAACGACGAATAATAAATTCCACTATTTGAAATTATTGTGTTGGTCACTCGCCCGTCCACCCCCTCTGCCAGTTTCTCCCAGGTGGGTTGAGCTAGTCGGAGTCTCGCCGGCATCGCCTTCCCGTCTCCCTCGCTCGCCCCGTAACTCGCCGCGAAATTCAAATAAATGCCGCTTCCCGAGCGGTGGTACTACGGTACCTGGCGCCCAACCGCGGGCGATGACGTGGCTTCCACGCTGCCACGCGGGGGCGGCCTTGCTCGGTCGGTATCGGAAATTCTTAAATCTCGTCGTGGGTTCGAGCCCCGAGATTCGGTACCGAGTAAGGTCGTGGACCGAGCAGGGAGTTAGGGCATTGGGAGTTGGGCCAGGATGTACGTGAGAAGAAATTCTCGCTACAATATATATATTGTAACTGTTTGGCTATCGGCGAGCGCCCGACGACGAGCTAAACCCGATATTATTGGCATAAAGTGAGATAGCACGAGGTGTAAGTGGCGCCATCTGTCAGGATCGAGCGGTGGTTCGATTGATATCGAACCGAGCGCAAGCGTAGACGAGAGATCGGAAGCACCGCGGCGCTGCCGAGCGGGCTTGCGGCGAAAGCACGCTCAAGGTCGGAGAAAGGCGAAAGCGAGGGAAAATCGTGTTGTACCCCGGATAGGGTAGTAGCACCCTATTTGTAATACAACATAAATTAAGTAATATATTAATACGTCATTAATATATTCTTAATTTAATTAATATAATAATGTAGTAATATTAAACATTAACATTAAACATTATTATACGTTCTCGGGTAACAACATAATATTATACTATATTCGTATAATAGTATAATATTATAAAATAGTCGTAATAATACACCGTCATATATTATAGTATTGTAATAATACACCGTCGTATATTATAGTATTGTAATAATATACCGTCGTATATTATATTCGTAATAATATATCGTCGTATATTGTAGTATTGTAGTATACATTCCAGTTCGGACAGCGGTGTCCGAAAAGTGGAGCAACTCCGGTTGCACAATATCGAGGTATGCAGCGGCACGCGACGAGCGCGCGTCGCTGCAACGAAATCCACCAAAAACCTGAGTCAGCCGTTAAGCAATCACGGGCGACTCGGTAATTAGAGCATCGACTCGAGAATCACCGAGTCACTTATGTCGAAATAAAAACATGCTCCAAATCCCGTTCTCGAAGAAGCGAGGATTTGGAAAGATAATCGTTTACAGAAATAAAGTAAACCATAAACATCTAAACAATATTAAGCTGACGTGCCTGCTCTCTTATTCGTATATAAGGGATCGAGAGCAGACACTCATCAGTCTCTTCGGAACTCCTGATTCTTACGGTTGACTATACGGATACACTTCGAGCACAGCTCAAACACGATAATTGGGTCGTGTAATTGTAAACCCCTATCGTGAAAGATTAACGCCGGAGTGTCGTTAATCTAGAAAGTGTATCAAGCGTACAGAGTGTACCGGCGGTTGGTAATTCAAAGGACATACGTAAGCATAACTAGAGCTTTAACCAACGAACGAAAGTAACAATGAATAACATATAAACAGCAATATCCAAACGATGGAATAATCAAACATTAATAATAAAACATCGAAAGATAAATTAATGGAGCATTGTTGGATAACATAAGGCAGCTCCGAGAGAGCTGTAACCAAGAAATAAGTCTACGTCGAGTTGAACGTAGTGCGGGCAAAAGAAGGGAACCTCAATCAAAGGTTCCTGATAAGCATTGTTATATAGCAAATATAACAATGCCTTACTAAACAAATTAACTATCTAAATATCCTGTTTCGCCGAAATAAATTGTTACATAAATATTGTTAATTGAATAAATCTATATTTGTACTTCACTTGGGTTCCAACCCTTTACTGAGCACATCCCCAACCTTCCGAGCTAACGGCTCGCGCACAGACCTCAGATTAGCTACCTGAGTTTCTGCGGCATAACATTGGTGGCAGCGGTGGGATGCTCAGAGTGAAATAAAAAATTAAACCACGAATTACCAATCGCGCCAACCTCCGCAGAATGCGGTAAAACTGTAGCTCCACGTGCGAGCAAGGAAAAGAGAGTTCCGCGAACCAGGGTCGACAAGTGTTCAGGCGGACCACGGGTGCGATCATCGGAGCACCGTGGATCACGTTATCCGGGCGCGATAACGGAAAGATAGTCAACCGAAGTCTTCGGGGATCGCTGCAGGATCCCGAAGAGCGTCGCCAGATATTGGGACGTAAACACAGAATCAGTAAGGGAGTGCGTAAAACACGTGTAGCACTGTTAGAGCAAGTAGGACGCTACTGCTAAATAACAGGGGTATATATACCGCCAAAATAGAAAAAGTGAATACAGCATACACCAGAGTTGTCGACCACAACGGGACAACGTGGGACAACTGCTGGGAAAGGGGGTGAAGCGCTGCAGGTCGCAGCCAGCCCCACGCAAGACGTTTCCAGACCGACTGAACGGACACGGGGTAGTGGACACGGAGCCACCCCATAGGAGCAACCTAGACCACGGGGATTCCGCGAGACCGCCATACGAAGAAAGTGCGCGGCAAGGATCCACCGTCAGGGTACGGAGTTGTAAACTGAAAGGCCGAGTGATGCAGAAAATGCATCGCGACATAATTGACATGCCTCAGGGCTCAAGGTCGGGGTTGGAGACGTGCTCTGGGAAACATGAGTCGTCTGCCTCCCTACAGCGCCAACTTGTTACGTTGCAGCAGGGTGCGGGAGAGAGCGTGAGAGCATACGCTGCCCGGGCCGAAAAAATCACCGTACGGATAATAGGGCAACTGTGTGAGGGAATCGACGCACGAGGTGTCGGCTACGTAGCGGAAGCTGTCTGGAAGTGTGCGCGGATAGATTTTGAGAACGGACTAAGGACGGGAAAATGCCGGTCGTCCGAGCACCGGCGTCCCCCAGCATCGAAATCAAGGGACCTCGATCCCACGAGTAAAGTGTGCAATTATTGCAAAAAATCTGGGCATATCTGGAAAGATTGCCAGCAACGTAAGCAAGTCGAGAACAAGAAGAATAAACGTGAAGCCCAGCGAGAGCCGAAAATGAGTGAAATCTCCGCGCAGCGGGAGACCATCGAAGTATCACACGGGGGTACCATCACGGGGACAGATGAGTCCACAAGGGAGGCCCACCAGGGCACTGTGGGGGAAAAAATTCGAAAGGAGCTATACGCTCCGTTAACCGCAGCATGGGTACACGGGCGTCGCGAATCGGACAGCGGGGATCCCGGAATCACCACGACGGAAAGCATGAAATCGGTAATCACAGAAGCTGATACCACTTCACCCCGGGGAGGGTCCTCGGGCAGGGCATCGCCCGTAACTGAGAGTTTGGGCTACGAACAGCCACATCTGGAAGCCTTCGACTGGGCCGAGGAAGTCGAAGCGCACCACTCGAAGCACACTACTCCGGAGCTGCCGGCCTCCGATTTAGAAGAGCGTCTGGCGAGATTGGAGCAGAAGATAAAGTTAATTCGACTCGAAGGATCGAACCGTCAATCCCAAAAAAGCACGCCTGGGATGGTCAAATCCATGGTAGCAAAGAAGCGTGAAGGGTTCACCGCTACAGGACATTTCCCGGACCCGAATCAAAAACACAAAAAAAAATGTTATGTGTGCCAAAGAGCGGGACACCTTGCACGAGGATGCTCGCAGGGTTCAATCCCAAATAAGAAAATCGAATCGGCAGGTATGATATGCAGTTACTGCGAACGACCGGGACATATGAGGAAAGTGTGTAGATTCCGACTCCGGAATTCAGAGCAGCGGTAAATCTCCGCCGTAACAACCGGACCACGAAGGGCAACAACCACGGCAGAACGGGGTTGAGGAAACCGATAAAGGAGAAAACGGGAGCGTCGAGAACGCAGAACTCCACGCGTGAGTATAAAGGAGGCTGAAATCGATAGAAATTTAAAAACAACGGATAACTCGATTTATGGCAAATTGATCGGAACGATACGATCCTCACGTCACATGCAAGTTTGGGAAAAAAAAAAAAAAAAAAATTTTACCCGTGCTGGTTCATCACTTGTTTTCGCGTGTTATCTGCTCGACGGACATCGGTCAGGTGGACTGAGTAGCCTGACCGACCCGGTCGGGAGGTTTCATTTCGGAAAAGTGAGAACCGAAGACCCTCGCTTGCTGATCCTGATCAGCGAGGTGGTACCATTCAGCCAGCTCACGGGGTGAGTCCAACGCCGGACAACGCAGGGAAGACAACGGTCTTCAGGAAACAACACGAGACTCCACGGGGCACGGAGACGCCATGGACCAACAGAACTGCCAAGGCCAAACTCCACGACAAGCAGCGTTAGGGCAAACGCTACCGTAAGGCGGCTTTTGTTTCAGCACCGTATACCGTATGGGAGAAAGTCCGTAAGCAAACAAATAATAAGTCAAGCGAACATACCGCGTTCGAGGAAAAAATGGTAAAAAAAAAATAGGTAAATAAACAAAATAACCTCACCATTATGTTGACATAACGCAAATTATATAAGTCCAGGATCGGGAATCAGAATCGTTCTCTTATTAGTACCAAATTTTGGGTGAGAAAAACCGGAGCGTCTGCACGTATACGGAATATGGTAGAGCTGCCGGACCAGCTGTTGAATACCATGGGGGGGAAACCCTTCTAAGGGGAAAAAAACCCTCCGCTTGGGGAAAGCGAACGGCAGGGAAACGATTCAGAATTTTGAAGGAGATATTTAAAATCCCAAACGAGGCTTAATTTAAAAAGGGGAAAATTTGTTCGGCGAATATATATAGCAAATGACAAGTCTCCGCGAGGGAAAAAAAAATATAGCATTGCGTATTCCGTATACCAAGCTTCGGAACGCATATGGGGAATAGTCATCTACCTCGAACACGAAAACCGGCGCAAGGGTAACGGCCCTTATCGAGGAGATGACGGAATTAAATAACAGTCAATTCACTTGGGGACTAGATATTTTTACGACTAAAAATGCTTCGGGACACTGCACGTCCCTTGGCACGAGGCGAAGCGGTCAACGCAGGAACGGTGACGCGCACCAAATTAGAACGAAAATTTCTCGGGAAGAGTTGACCCGAAAATTACTTCTGACGTAAAGGTTGAGGAAATTGGCCACGATCAGAATATCGCCCAATATCGCATTCAAGTACGGGGAAAAATTATTTGTCACAGGAAAGGATGTCACACCTGTGACCTTCCTCGATTCATATCACGAATGGTAATTCGCGACAGTATTAGCGGGATGAAGGCGACCAGGCTTAAGCATCCGAACGAACAACCATCGGCTCTGTAGGGGAATCCGAAACAGTTCGAGTCGAAAAGCGGAAATAAAATTAGAAATAAGCAGCCTGGGCGCGATGTCACACGGCTGTGCATCACCCCGCAAAGCCCGGAATTCTACCTCCGAGATTCATTGACAGACCCACGAGGGATAACCTCGAGTGAAGTGACGTCGAAAAGAAAATGTTTATACCGACCAAAATGAAATAGAAACGGAAATTACCGGTGGCACCAAGTGCACGGCATTTCAAGCATGTACCTTTAAAATATTGATACCAGGGAAGTTCTCTCGGCCAGGGGATAATACTAGAAGTGAAAGCCCAAAGGGAAGAAGGGAGCATACGTTGCCGCCTAAAGGGCAGAATAGGGAGTACCCGTGGCAACGTGCCGAAAATGACTAATTGTCTCAGACGTTCTTCCTGAAGCAAGGTAAATGAAATTGGGAATCGGTAGCATTTTTAACCCCCTCGTGATTGCATGCCGACGGAACATTGTAGTCCCATTTTTGGAGGAAAACGAAAAGGATGCATCGTTTAAGTATAATCTCGACGTCAGAGAATTGTTACCGGCAAGGCAATCTGAATCCACAAATATATACATTTATGACGTCACGCAAAAGATGGTGTCAAGGAAAAGGTAAAAGTTGTTCATGATTATCAGTCGTAACCATCCCTAGGTCGACGTATTTTTCCCCAAGAGAATACTTGCTAAAAAGAAAACAAAAATTACGATGTATCCCTATTACCGATCGAATCATCGGATCGAATAATCGTGCCGCGGGCACTCAGGGGAAAAGCACGAGGTGAGAAGGGATGAAAAGAAGCAATAGGGAAAAAAACATAAGAACAACGAGGAGCAAAGAAGCAATAGGGGGAAAGCTGTAAAATCACAACTGTTTGATAGAGAGCAAGGAAATCTGGATGGTTGAAATCGATCATCGTGGCGAACTAATCAGTGCTTGGACGCGCTATTATCAAAAAGAAAAAACTCCTCGAATATTGACGGTAAAATAAATCGGATTGCAGTCACAGGAAAAAAAAAGAAAGAGAAAATCTCAATGTCAATCCGAGGGTATTTAGAGACAACAGCCTGCTCGGAAAACGACAAGAGGGAAAAATTCCCGCATAAGTCAGTCTGCTTATACGCCATGAGGTAATCCGACGCAAGAGAACCGTGCCGGTAACAGCAAGACCGGCGGCGGCGAGTTGCGCTCGCCCGAGCGCCAAGGAGCTGCAACCGGCGCGGCGGGAGCTGTGAGTCCGGTGCGACAGTAGCACAGCCGGGCGGATGGTCAGCCTGACGGGCAGGAGTACAAGCGCAACCGGTCAGGCCGCGGACATCCGAGCGTAAGCGAAACGTAAACCGCAGCGGATCTAAAAAATATACTAACACTGTTTCGACATACTTTGGATACCCGCGGATCTATTTAGAGTCCAGCTGCGAACCCTTAATGCCTCAAAGAGGAAAAAGGGGGTTGGAAAATGGGTGCCCGAATCCATGGAAGAAAAGAGCAAATTCGGGTTATGCGCAATCCGTAAATCCAGCGGACAGTTTCATAGGTTCCTCGGGAAAAAAAAAAACAAATTTCAAACTTTGAAGGAATCTTTGGTGAAAGACATGGGTGCAAGGGGTAAATTCCCAATTGTTCAAAAGGGGAATGTTAGTGAGGAATCCCAGCGGGCTAGGGAATTTTTATAGTAGGGATATTCCCATCAAAATGGCTCCCATGTTTAAGCAAAATCTATTGCTAAAAACCCAAAGCAACCTATACGGTACAAGAAAGAGGCTGGACAAAAGGGAGTAAACCAGATCCCCGGGGGGAAGAAAAAGGTCAACCCGAGAAAGACGAGAAAGGACAGAATGGAAAACTTGAGATCATGTCATACCAAATGTCTAGATAAACCGGATTTGGGAGAACTAGAACGCGGACATTAAAAGGGAGAAACCCCTAAATTAGTTCAAATAGTTTCCAATCCGAAAAAGGGTTAAGGAAATTTCGAAGAGGGTAGGGAAGCCGACAAGAAATAATAAAAAAAAGAATAAAGAAAGCCGAATATGTACATACTCCATTACGTGCATATTCAACGCCATTCGTAGCCGGCCACCCCTATCCCGGGCGATGGATTGGAAAATTAGAAACGGGCTCCGGAAAAATGAGAAAAGGGGAAGATAAATCCAGGGGAACCAGAAACATGCAAAAACATGCGCCGCATGCAGTGACAGCTGTACGTATCTCGCAGTGACGTGCCAGGGTGCATCGGCCGCCAGAAAAAGCCGACGCAGTAAAAAAAAAAAAAAAAAAAAAAGAGGGAAAAAAATTACGAACGTGCGCAACGCGGTCCGAGGTTAGTGACCCGCAGCGCACGGAGGTAGCCGGAAACCGTCCGATGATGGAATCAGCGCCAAGACGGCTCGGCTGCCTCTGTAAACCGACCCCGACATCCGTCGGGAATGAAGCGATCATATGCCGAGACCAGGTGCGCCAACGAGGAAAGCAAGCACGGAGTCAGCAAATTCCACGGACGGGAAACGTTCGGACCGCGGAATAGGAGTTCGCGGTCCCCAACCCTCCGGAGAAGGGGGCCGTACCGCCCCGAAGTACTGGAACCCCCCGACCGCACCGAGGACGACTCGGACGCATGACCACGGACCATCCCAGGGAAAGGAAAGTAACCAGGAAAACACCGGAAAAATTCCGACAACTCTTTTTATTCAAAAAGGGGTACACGAGGGGAATGAGGTCCGTTCAACCAAGGGCGTCTACGCCCACTCGGCTAGCCGCCAATTCATCTGGCCCCTCGCAGCTCGCCATCGCCTTGACGCCGGAGTTTCATCATCCTCGCTGTCAGAGTCTGAGGCACCCGCTGGTCGTATATTCGGCCTAGGACGGCCGCCAGGCAGGGTGTCGAGACGTCGGGGCACGAGTACCTTCCCAAACCTTTGAAGGCGACCCCCGGCAGCTCGAAGGTTTATCTCTGCCGGACACAGTACCCGGATCCGTGGGAACGGGGCGGATGGCACCGAGCGAACCCTCTCCGGGAAGAAATCCCGCTCGGGGGACCCCACAATAACCACGTCAGGGCTGGGGGACCGGGCAGGGCCAGGGAACCGCTCCAGGGATGACGCTCCGGCCGGCTCGACCAACTCTACGTCCGAACTCTTGCGACCGGACCCCAGCGGGCTACCCAAAGGGCTGTAGGACAGCTCGGAGTCGGACTCGAAGCAAAGGCGACGCCTCTAAAACGAAAAAATAGGGAATAAGTAAAAGTTAGTAAATTATAACCGAGGGGAACGGGTTAATCAGTCGTAATACCCGGGAATAAATCGTAATACCTGGGAATAAATCGTAATACCCGAGAATAAATCGTAATAACGTACCTTGGCCACCGGACCCGAGCCGTGACTGTTGCTCATGCTGGATAAGGTGAAGTTCGGCAGGGACACCGTCGACGATCGAGAAATGATTGAGTGACAGGCCCGGGCGACGGTGCGATTAAATAGAGGAAAACGTGCAGACGCGGAAGACGACCCGTGGGACATCGACTTCGGCCGACCGCGAAAGTCGCCACCGAAGGCAAATCCGTCCTCGCATTTCGCAACGCGTGCAAACACACGAAGACAGTTGTGTGGAACCCCACACTGAAAACACCCGTAAAGCCGCATTCTTGGTGCAGTAAATAACGTGCTAATATAAAGATAATACAGAAAATGCTGTAAACCGTAACGAACGGTACACGGGGTTCCTACTCAAAGCATAAGTAAAAAATTAAAGGCTTACCTTCACGGGTGGGTTCGGGCTACGTCCTGAGCCCATTCCCGATGTCCAAGGTAACGTATGCAATAGCCGGAAACAAATAATTAGCCTAAAAAAGTGCGAACGCGTCGAGCCACTGGGCATCGACCCCGGCCATCAGCAGAAAGCAGTAGCGGCGGAGGCCTTCCGCCTCCGGGTTCCGCAACAGGGAAGAACATTATACTCCCCCGTTCGGGTGAGTTAGAGTAACTCGGGAGAAACTTTTTGGGTAGATGGTTATAGATATTTACACTTCTGTAATTATATTACCTCTCCAGTAACACGAAACCCGGGGTACACAGATCATAAAAATCAAGCCCGCCAGAGACGAGCGAAAAGAAACGAAGTTTCTTTTCTTTTTAGGGGGGAGGGATGTTGTACCCCGGATAGGGTAGTAGCACCCTATTTGTAATACAACATAAATTAAGTAATATATTAATACGTCATTAATATATTCTTAATTTAATTAATATAATAATGTAGTAATATTAAACATTAACATTAAACATTATTATACGTTCTCGGGTAACAACATAATATTATACTATATTCGTATAATAGTATAATATTATAAAATAGTCGTAATAATACACCGTCATATATTATAGTATTGTAATAATACACCGTCGTATATTATAGTATTGTAATAATATACCGTCGTATATTATATTCGTAATAATATATCGTCGTATATTGTAGTATTGTAGTATACATTCCAGTTCGGACAGCGGTGTCCGAAAAGTGGAGCAACTCCGGTTGCACAATATCGAGGTATGCAGCGGCACGCGACGAGCGCGCGTCGCTGCAACGAAATCCACCAAAAACCTGAGTCAGCCGTTAAGCAATCACGGGCGACTCGGTAATTAGAGCATCGACTCGAGAATCACCGAGTCACTTATGTCGAAATAAAAACATGCTCCAAATCCCGTTCTCGAAGAAGCGAGGATTTGGAAAGATAATCGTTTACAGAAATAAAGTAAACCATAAACATCTAAACAATATTAAGCTGACGTGCCTGCTCTCTTATTCGTATATAAGGGATCGAGAGCAGACACTCATCAGTCTCTTCGGAACTCCTGATTCTTACGGTTGACTATACGGATACACTTCGAGCACAGCTCAAACACGATAATTGGGTCGTGTAATTGTAAACCCCTATCGTGAAAGATTAACGCCGGAGTGTCGTTAATCTAGAAAGTGTATCAAGCGTACAGAGTGTACCGGCGGTTGGTAATTCAAAGGACATACGTAAGCATAACTAGAGCTTTAACCAACGAACGAAAGTAACAATGAATAACATATAAACAGCAATATCCAAACGATGGAATAATCAAACATTAATAATAAAACATCGAAAGATAAATTAATGGAGCATTGTTGGATAACATAAGGCAGCTCCGAGAGAGCTGTAACCAAGAAATAAGTCTACGTCGAGTTGAACGTAGTGCGGGCAAAAGAAGGGAACCTCAATCAAAGGTTCCTGATAAGCATTGTTATATAGCAAATATAACAATGCCTTACTAAACAAATTAACTATCTAAATATCCTGTTTCGCCGAAATAAATTGTTACATAAATATTGTTAATTGAATAAATCTATATTTGTACTTCACTTGGGTTCCAACCCTTTACTGAGCACATCCCCAACCTTCCGAGCTAACGGCTCGCGCACAGACCTCAGATTAGCTACCTGAGTTTCTGCGGCATAACAATCGGCCTCGCTGATTGGACAGAAATGGCGACACTCCCGCTGCACACGGCACCAACCGAGCACGCCATTAGCTCAGCGGGTAACACCGGATGATCCTCACAGCAATACCGACCCGGGATTGGAGGGCAAAGAAGGAACAAGGCCCTTAGCCAATCAGAAAATTAATAATCGGGCGACCGCACGCAGACGCGAGTCCGCCAGAAATCTGCCAAACCGACGGAGTGGGAGTCCAAAATCGGGGTATAAAGGACGGCGATTTCGGCAGTCGGTTAGTTAGTGAACGATCTACCTTACCAGCGGACAACTCTCCAGGACTAAAGTGAAAAAGTGAACAGTGAAAAGTAAAAGTGAGTCAAAAGTGAATAAAGTGAAACAGTGCCAAAAAGGACTTATAAATTTTGTGCTACTGTGGACTTATAAAATTTTGTGCCGAATTGGACTTATAAAATTCGTGCCAAAATCGAACTTATAAAAATCTTGTGCTAAGTTGGACTTGTAAAATTTGTGCCGTTCGGACTTATAAAAATCTGTGCCGATTTGGACTTGTAAAATTTGTGCCGTTCGGACTTATAAAAATTGGTGACAATTTGGACTTGTGAAACTCGTGCCAAGGGAACATATAATCAGTGTGCCAGGTCGGACTTAGACATTTGTGCCGAGTGGGAACTTAGGACATTTCGAGTGAGCCAGACTGACTAAGACTCCCAAGTGACGTGAGCCAATAAAAGTGACATTCGGAGAGAACCGGTAAAGTGACCAAAGTGACCGTCAGAAAAACCATAAGTGTCACGGAATAATATTCCAACTCCAAGGACCGGAAAAAGTCACATCCAGGGTTTAATTCACTTCCCCTGAAGGCTCATATACCATCAAAATAAGGTAAAAGCGTCAAATCATTGAGTAAACAACAATTGCAAATCGCGAGGTGGGCGAGCTTTCACCGTCGATCGCCGTGTGACGTCACAACGAGACAGCCGAGCACAGCAGCCAGCTGGACTTCGCGACGACCGAGAAGCTGCCCGCGCATGCGTAGTGCGGTTCACACGCGAATAAACCCTTTCGACTAAATATTCCGACTTCAAGAAATTAAATTATTCTAGATAAAGAGAGATAAGATCCAGGCATCAGAATAATCGTTTTTCACGAATGGTGTTATCAATTGACATAATATTTTGAACGATAATAAATCAAACAAGTTGATTCAAGGAATAGAAAGACGTGTAATCACATGCGAGCTTGTCATTGTATAAATAAAAATTATTATCGTTTCATATAAAAAACGTCTCTGACACACCAGCCCATAATTCCTGAACGCTCGAGTCCACGAATCCTTCCGTTTGAGTGCCCTTTCCGCATAAGGAGGCGCATAAATACGGAAATTATTGTACGAGGAATCTGCTCCTGTTACAATATATATTCCATTATAAGTAATCATATATATATATATATATATAACCATTGTAACATGAGCAAAGGCCTCGTACAATAATTTCCGGATTTGCGCACCTCCTTAAGAGGACCGGGCACTCAAACGGAAGGATTCGTGGACTCGAGTGTCTAGGAATTCTGGGTTGGTGTGTCAGAGACTTTTTTTATATGAAGCGATAATAATTTTTATTTATAAAATGACAAGCTCTCGTGGGATTACACGTCTCTCTATTCCTTGAATCAACTTGTTTGATTTATTACCATTCAAAATATTATGTCAATTGATAACAACATTTGTGAAAAACGATTATTCTGATGCTCGGATCTTATTTCTTTTTATCTAGAATAATTTAATTTCTTGAAGTCGGAATATTAAGTCGAAAGGATTTATTCGCGTGTGGACCGCACTACGCATGCGCGGGCAGCTTCTCGGTCGTCGCGAAGTCCAGCTGGCCGCTGTGCTCGGCTGTCTCGTTGTGACGTCACGGCGCGGCGATCGACGGTGAAAGCTCGCCACCTCGCGATTTGCAATTGGTGTTAATTCGACAATTGGACGTTTTTACCTTGAACTGTTGTTATAGTCGTCTTCAGGGGAAGTGAATTAAACCCTGGATGTGACTTTTTCGGGACCTTGGGGTTTTATTTTTCACCTTGACACTTATGACTTTTCTGTCCGGTCACTTCGGTCACTTTACCGATTCGTTCCGATCGTTGCACCGGTTGACACTTTGTAGATTATTGTTCGCACCTGACCATCTTCAATAACACCAATTATTTATAAGTCTCGCTCGGCGCAGTTTTTTACAAGTTATTCTTCACTTCCACAAAATGTATAAGTCCAATCGGCACTGATTTTTATAAGTTCACTTTGCACGAAATTTTATGAGTGCGAATCGGCATAATTTTTTATAAGTCCAAATTGCCACAAAATTTCACAAGTCAAAGTGTCACAAATTTTATAAGTTCTCGGCACGAAAATTTTCTAAGTCCACAGTATCACCAAATTTATAAGTCCGATTTTGGCACGAATTTTATAAGTCCGATTCGGCACAAAATTTACAAGTCCAAATCGGCACAGATTTTATAAGTTCACTTTGGCACAATTTCACTTTTATCTAACTTATTTCACTTTCACTTTTTACTTTTCACTTTAGTCCTTGAGAGTTGTCCGCTGGTAAGGTAGATCCGATGAACTGATGATTGATGAACCGATGATGGCCTTTTTATACCCCGATTTTGTTCCCCTTCTTCGTCGGTTCTGCAGGGTTTTGGCGGACTCGATTATTAATTTTCTTATTGGTTACTCGCGGGGAGCTCCCTTGGCCCTCCAATGCTGGGTCGGTATTCCCGTGACGCACTTCCGGCATTCCCTGCTGAGCTAATGGTGTCCTCGTTGATGCCGTGTGCTTTTTCCCGTGTCGTCACTTTTAGCCAATCCGCTGCGTCGGTTTTCCCTCGCTTTCTCCTTTCTTCGGCCTTGAGCGTGCTTTCGCCGCAAGCTCGCTCGGCAGCGCCGCGGTGCTTCCGATCTCTCGTCTGCGCATGCGCTCGGTTCGATATTGATCGGGCCGCCACTCGATCCTGGCAGGTGGCGCCACTTACACCTCACGCTCTCGTACTCGGTGCCGATAGCCGCGGTTTGACTCGGCATCCGGTGTTCGCCGATAGTCAACTCGTCTCACCATATATAATCATATAATCATATATACATTAATCAATCATATAACTTAACATTTAAGTGCCATATACGTGTGTCTTATTAACAAATAAAACTGTAATAATCTCTATCTTCGTGTTAGGTCACTTACCTTCCCTAACACTCGTCCTAAGGAGGGAGGTGTTACGTACTACGTACCCACTTAGCATATTTTTTTGAACGTAGGCTCTCCCGAGCAACATCTGTGAATGGAAGCTAGTACGCGCCTCCTCGCGCCCGGGCACTACGCGTTGAATGAATCTCATAGGCCCTCCCAGGCAGAAGCCATTCATGCTGAGCAGCGTACGCTATCCCGAAACGGAGATACACATTTTTTCTAGCCACGCGCCTAACCACTACCAGCCCGCGACGGCACGCGACACTTGCCACCGTAGCATAAGCGTGGAATGCTTCCATCTAGCCGCGGCACTGCTGTTGAAAGGTCAACGGCATCCCAATTCTTTCAGATCAAAGCGTGCCGCCCGAGTGCATCTATGCATACTTTCTTATTCCTTTCCCCGAATAATATTTGGATGGTCATAATTAATACACAATATGTGACACTTGTCGCCTCTGTACTAGACCAAAACTCTAGACCCGCCGCGATCAAAGGGTACCGCTACCAAAAATCTCCTACTACTTCCTTCAGCGCAAATGCACCGCCTTGTCACACCTAAACTTTATTAGGAAGCTGCATTAACCCCACCATGCTACATGACTAACCATAGGAAGTATAGGGAACGAACTAGTATAAAAGCTAAGCCTTTTCTGACTAGAGTCAGTTATTCTACCAGCCTCGTAAGCTGCAATACTTCATCTATTCTGTGCGGAGCGAGCAAGGCTCTGTTCGACGGAAGTTCCGATAGCCCTGCGCGGCTAAGTCTCGACGCTCTCCCGGAGGAGCCCTGCGCGGCTAAGTCTCGACGCTCTCCCGGAGCAGCCCTGCGTGGCTGAGTTTCAACGCTCTTGCGGAGTACGATCTAGTCTCTAGTGTCGCAACACCTGTATCGGCGCACATCGACGTTTAATAAAGATAGACATTGTGAGTACTTAAGACGGTTCTACAACTCTTCGTATATCCCTGCATGCTCTCCACCACTTGCTACAAAACTTTTAGTCTCAGGTACCCTGTCGACGCATCATATACCATAAATCTTAGGCAGTAGAAGGCGAGGTCTTCGTCCCCGATGTAAATAGCCAACGCCTTGACTCGAAAGAGAGACCGACAGAGAGACATAATTTCTAACTATCGGATTAACAACGCGGGCGCTTTCAGATCACACCGCAGTTTCAAAGAGAACGGTTTTGGAAATTGAAACGTGAATTTCTATTCGAGTTGTCAAACAAGATTTTTTGAAGCCATGATCACGACCCTAAAAGCCCACCCACTATCCCTCTATTTTTGATAAGAAGTGAAAGGGCCAAGTTGATAAAAGCCGATACTCGAGAGCGAACGGGCAAAGAGGAAACAGAACAGGCAGAAGTGGAAGTAGAGGCAGAGATAGAGAACAGAAGCGACGTCCCAAGTAGACCAGTAACGATAATTTGCGAATTTGTATCAACCGCGATAATTATTCCTTCTGTTCCACCACTTAATAACCACTTAATTGGACCAACATTTTCTTTCATCGAAATAACATCCTCCTGATCCTTCGACACCAACGATTTCAACGTAAGTACATTTTCATTATTCTTCAAATTTAGTTTAAGATAATATTTCATTTATATTTCTGTTATGTATAGAGTGATTCTGTTCCCCGAATTTTTAAAATGTGTCTGCAACGAAACGATTATCCATTGTATCCCCTCCTGCAAAAACCCATAGAACTGTTGAGGTAGAATAATGGTAGAATCTCAACAAATCCGTATTCTCCCATAGTTAAACAAAAGAACTCTCCTCACTTCCTCAATTTCATCGTTCCTGCAAAGCAAGCATTCCCTGCCCCGTCCTTAGTAACTTTCCGCTAGGATTAGAGTAGAAAAGGGCCTATCGTGAACGCGATTGACATCTAGTGTAGTATAGGTCGATTTCATCGACTTGACTAGAGCGTGTTAAATCAAAAAGCGTTCCGATCCGTGGCAATTCCCAACGGGACAGACGCTATATATTGCTGATGCACGTTCGGCGTTATGTGTTCGAGACCCGAGGCCTAACGTAAGCAGTTTTACTGACACACAAATCGGGCCGGTGGCATCCCAGTTGCTTCCGATTGGTGTAACACTGTTTCCAAGCGTTTGGATTTCGTTCATCTCTGGCGTCCGATTCATGCATCGGGCACTCGCTGTTTGGCCGTAACAAAACTATGACCATAACCATATGTTAACTCCTGAAGTTAGCTCATCACCTACGGCCGGACAAGTAGTTTTTTATTGTTTTTTTTGGTAAATAATTTTGTTATTATCTTGTTTTATTTTTTTAAAAATAATTTAAAAAAATATTTTCAAATACATTTTTTTTGTTTTAGATTTATTATAATTTTTTTTTTATATTTAAAAACTGAATGTACTTGGCAATACATGTGAAGATCGATTTGAATATTTGTCTACTTTTTGCAAAGTAGGAACAACATCTATGTACTGCAACGATAGAGCTCCTGCTTCCTTTCTTAGAACCACTAGCCTACCCTCGGAGCGGGGGGCAGGTCTGGGACCGTTCCCCGTTTCTCCACACGCTGGGTACAGATCGTCGGCCGTTGCCCGTTGTGCGTCCCTATAGTCCCTGGGGGGGGGGGGGGGGGGGGGTTTGTGCTGGAGCAGGCGTGTTTCAATGCCTTTACCTCCCTGCAGCTCAGCGTTGGGTTTAACGTCCGTTGCCCGTTGCCCGTTGCCAGTTCCCCTTCCAGGCCGTGTGGTTGTCGGGTGCGGTTGCGATAAAGGCCGGAAAGAATTGATTTGGGGAATGGTTTTCCTCAACCCAGAGACGACTTCCAAGAAAGTCGGTGTAAAATAAAACACTTTCTTTCCAAGAAAGAAAGTGTTTTATTTTAATATTATTACAAGCCCTTTCTTAGGATTGAGAGAGCCGCGCTCTCCGGCTTCCCGGATCCTAATGCCGTTCCATAGCTCGTACTCTCCTAAACCACGGCCGGCGGCTCGATAGTGGAGGGGCGCGCCCCGGCGCTGGGGTCGGTCGCGGTGTCTCCAGGAGCCTCGCCTGTCCTCGGAGCGTGCGCGTCGGGGTTCGGCGCGGCGTTTGAACCGTTGCAGTACATCAAGTTTTTTTGGATCAGTTCTGGTGTTTTTGGGATTATTAATCTCTTGAGAAACCAATGTGTTCGAGAATCAGCGCAGCTACGTGCGCTAGCTCGAGCGGCCGCTGTTCGGCAGCACCTCCTGGCCGAGTCCGGCGAGGACAACGCGCGCTGTCGACGCACGCGCACCGGCTCTCATCCGAGGCGGCACGCATTCGCTGTCGCTCTCAGGCGACACATCGAACGCTCGGACAGTGACTATTGTGTGCTCTCTCTCACTCGCGCTCGAGCAACTCGGACATCTCATCGGTCTCTCACGCAGTGAGAGCTCGCGCGTCGCACTTCTCTCTCTTACACATGGTGACAATGGAACTTCTCATCGGTATAGAGCACGCTTTGACGTCGCTCTCTCGCACTCAAATATCTCACCGGTTCCGTGCATTACGTTTCGTTTGCGAGTATGACAGTTCACGACCATCTGAACGGGTTTTTCGTGCATTGAGAGTTCGCGCGCTGCGCTTCTCTCGCATTTTTAGTGGCTGTCAAAAGTATTATCAACTCAGTGTTCGATTAGAGAGCTCATGTGACGCGTAACAGTTTCGCTCAGTGCAATCGGACAACTCTTCGGCTGACTTGGGCGGCGAGCCACCACGTATCAGTGTCTCGCTCTCGCGGTCGGCAATTGGACATTTTTCATCGAACTTTCGCGTGGTGAGAGCTTGTGTGTGCGCTTTTCTCGCGCTCACACGCTTCGGACAGCTCAACAGTGTAGTGCAGTGAGTGTACGCGTATCGCGTCTCTCACGCACAGTGACATTTGGAAATCTCATCGGAGTCGCACGCGGTTAGAGCTCGCGCGCTCGCGCCTCTCTCGCGCTCACACCGTTCGGGCATCTCATCAGTGTTCTCGTGCGGAGAGAGCTCGCGTTCGCGTCTCTCTCTCGCTCTGTACCTCTCGGACATCTCATCGGCCGGCTCTTATGCAAGGAGAGCACGCGCGTTCGTCGATCGTTCGCGCGCTCGGCCATCTTAGACATCTCAACCGGTCGTACGAGTTCCCCTCAGGCGTGGCTCACGCGGTTGGGGAACTGGTATCGCACAGCTCATTCGGGATGAACGCTATAGGACGGGTTATCGTCGGTTCATGGAGGAATAAGAAGAACTTGGTCACAGGGACAAGGTGCCAGCTACTTCCTCTGCCGGCACAGTGCACTGCTATCAGCCTCATCACGGAGTTCTCATATCAGATCGAGATCTCATTAAGGTCGACAGATTCAAAACTCGGTCGTCATCACCTCCGGACACTCCGGAAACGAGCTCATGCAGCAAGTGCGAAGGTTCAGCTCAACATCCCGGACGTTCTCATCTGGATCCGACTTCACCTGTGTCTCGTCGCACACAATCATCAAGCATCCTGATGACTGGCATCTGCAACGAATGTAGTAGACCAACGAACAGTTCAACACGGTGCCTCAATCGACAGCACAGGTGAAGGAGTGGACACATCGGCTCACCTCATCAGTCGGTTCACCGACTAAAGGACTTGTGCTATGCGGGCGGGGTCTCGCTAGTTACATTGCGTTCATCGATCAACTCGTGCTGGTCACGGGTTCTTTCGCACTCACGGGCACGCTCATTACGTGGATCATCATACAAGTGGGTGTTAACGAGGGAGAGGATTAAGCTCCCAAGTTAGACAGAGAGCTGGCCTTGTAGAGGCTAGCTACGGGTTCCCCGGGGAGAGGGGCAGGAGGGAGGGCACGGAGGCACCTCGCCCCTGTTTAGACAGAGTGTTGGCCTTGAAAAAGGCCTTTTTCTGCCAAGTGGGTTTTTTATTCGTGTGCCGGGTGCGGGTGTTCCTGTGAAGTGAGCATAGGGTCGAGAGAGCCGGATGGAGCAGATCTGGCGGCGGGGGATTCGGAGGAGTGTGGAGCTGAGGATGGGATCTGGGGGATGTACGGTGAATAAGGTTCCGGAGGAGTGCCGAGGAGGAATTTTATCCGGGGAATCTGAGGAGAGAAGGAAGTGGGAGGACTAGGTTTTAAGGCGGTAGGCGGGAGGGTGCGAGTGGTGGAGGAGTCAGGGCTAAAATGGAGGTGGATTCGTTTGGCCAGTTGTCGAGTTCGGAAACTATGGGTGGGATCACGGGGGAATCGAGTGAGGTGGCGAATCTTCGGAGGAGTCTTGGGTATGGGAGTTACAGGAGATGGAGGAAGAGGGAACTCGTGGAGGATTGCCGCGATCTCTGGATCATGACGGTGCTGTGGGGGAATAGGTTCTCGAGTGTCGATCCGGGGAAGTTTCGGGGAGGATGTTGAGGATGGAGGATCTCGGAGGAGGTCGATGAGCGGAGGAGGAAGAGGGAAGTCGCTGAGGATAGCCTCGATCTCCGGGTCGCGAAGAGACGGCACCGAAGAGACGGACGGGGTGGAGGACTAGGTTTCGGGTGTAAGGGAAGTGGAGGAGGCGTCGGCTCCTCGATAATTTTCTTGAGGTCCGACTCGGAGAGGACGGGGGAAGGAGGTGGACGAGGAGGAGTCTCGTGAGCAGGCGGTTCGGTCGCTCGGGCCCGAAGCCTGGGATCTCAGGAGAGGGAGGTTGAAGGTGGTGGGTCCTCCGACTCCTTTGCCCTGTGCGCCTCTAGTACTACCGGGGTTAGAGGATTTTTATCTATCGCCCGGGCGGTGGTGAATTTGAGCAATGAGTAACGATCGTTACCATAAGCTCTCGGAAGTTGGAATTCCGGCGGCGGGGACACTCGTGGGGCCAGAGGTTCCCTGGGGTATCCGGGTTGGGGACCGAATTGTCGCTTAGGGAGCGGCGGGAGATTCTCTTTAGAAGGAGATGGAGGACGTGAGTCCGGGGTTCTGTCCGGGGGTTCAGCCTCGCGGGCAGCAAGCGCTTTCTTCTGTTCTATGAAAGCGAGGTGTTTAATCCGTCGCTTTTGGCCAGCTCGGTGCCTTGGCATGTTGATGCGGAGTCGGGCAGCTGAATGATGCCCGAGCCATGGTGATGCCGGCCTTTTATACTTTCGCGGAGACAAGCTACCCGGGTAGTGGGGATGGTCGCCAGGCGACGTCGAAGTGAGGTGGAGGGAGGTGCGGCTCCACGCTTCGTTTGGAGGGGGACGTGCTTCGTGCCACGCTCTCTACTCGACGGTGGGGAAGAGACCGCTAGTGCCGGCGTTGGTTAAGTTGCGTCACGGTCGGCAAAGTAGGGAATATGTCCTAGGCGAGGAGGAATTCTAGGCGCGGCGTAGAAAAGAACGTCGGCACCGGTGTTCGTGCCTTAAGCTCGAATCTCCGGCAGGGAAGCCGCCTGGGGACTATCGCGAGGGAGCTCCGGCACGTCGTCCGTGCCAGGAGCGTCTGAGGGTCTATACCTATATAGCCTAGCGCGGACCCTGGAGAGAGGCTCCGGGTCGAGAAGTTTCCGGATGGGAAGGTTCTCGGGGTAACGTGAGTAAATTACACATGTTAAAGTATGAAGCAAAAGTCAAGGCTTTATTCGGACAGAGTTCCGTTCTGGACAGGATGAGCCGAGCGAATGCTGCTCTCTGGCAGATCGAGCTGCCTTATATAGGGAGACCCGCACCGGCCGGCAAGCGTGAGCGGTAGTGGGCCTTCAAGGCGGCTTTCCACCGGAGTCTAAGGCCGCGACCGATGCACCAATGGAAAGCGAGCGGCCGCGGTACCCCGGCTCCGACGGAATAACCAATCGCGGCGCGCGAGGCCAGCCGCCCGATGCGAGTCCCGTACAATATATTTATATTTTTATTATTGAAGTGAAACTTCTATGGGCGCGTTTGAGCGCGAGAGCGTTACGGGCGGAGCGTTACGGCCGAGCGTCACGAAAAATTGTCATATCAATCAATCAATCAATCAATCAATAAATCAATCAATCAATCTCCCCTCTCTCTCTACCTCTTTATTTTTAAAGTGAAACTTCTTTAAGGACGTTTTGTATTTTTAGGGTAGAGTAAGTCGCGTTACTGGCAGAGCGGTAACGCGTTACACGTTACGCGTTACACGGATTCCACAGTAGAGTAAGTCGAATTACTGAGGACGCGTTACGTGTTACGAGGATTCCACAGTAGAGTAAGTCGAATTATTGGGAACACGTAACGCGTAACGCATATTTTACAGTAAAGTCATATACTGGCAATGCGATAAGCCGTTACGCAAATTTCATAATACATTATATCATGTTATTGAAGTGAAACTTCTTTAAGGACGTTTGGCATTTTTAGGATAGAGTAATTCGCGTTACTGGCACATCGGTAACGCGTTACCCGTTACCTATTACGCGTTACACGTTACGTGGATTCCACAGTAGAGTAAGTCGGTTTATTGGGCGTCCGTAACGCGTTACGGGGTTTCCACCCGTTACGCGTTACGGGAATTCCCACCGTTACGCGTTACCGGAATTCCACAGTAGAGTAAGTCGAATTATTGGGAACACGTAACGCGTGACGCATATTGAAGTGAATCTTTTTTTCTTTTCTTTTCTTTAGGGTACAATAAGTCGCGTTACTGGCACATTGGTGACACGTTACGCGTCACGCGAATTCCATATTTGAGTAAGTCGGTTTATTGGGAGTCCGTAACGCGTTACACGGATTTTACAGTAAAGTAAGTCGAATTATTGGAAATCCGTAACGCATAACGCAGATTTCACAGTAGGGTAAGTCACATTTTTGGGAACCCGCAATGCGTAACGCTTAACACAGATTTCATAGTAGAGTAGTAAGTCACATTATTGAAGTGAAACTTCTTTAGAGACGTTTTGTCCTTTCAGTGTAGAGTAAGTCGCGTTACTGAAACACGAGTAAGTTACGATATTGGGAATCTGGTAACGCATTACGCATTACACGTTACGTGTCACGTGTAACTCGTCATATGACAATCTAATTATAATACAAAGGTAATTTACATACAGTTAGGGTAAGTCGGGGTAATACGGTCATGGCATTTTAAATAATGAAAATTGTACGTTACAAAACCTTTAAATTTTTGTCACAACCAACTCTGGAAACATCAAACTGAAGTAATTCACTTAGAATTTTCGATATTTTCGATGCGTGATTTAATTACAGCTCCATAAATAAATATTTGCGATCGGCCATATCACCCGGACACTACGGATGACATAGTAACCACAGTAACAATGGTAGTCGATTTAGATCCCGAGAAGCATAGTGGGATCGCACAAAACATGTGTTAGTATATTTTATGTTGTGTATATGAACTACAGAAAGACAATAATTACCTCCGTCAAATGTTTCAGATGCCAAAACTAGAAAGAAAACCATTTTATTGGCCATATCATCTGGCGTATCACGTGGCATATCGTACTGACCCTGGCACTTACAACATTGTAACTTTCGGTGCAATCATATTGTATGGAAATTTAGTTGTATTTAGTTACTGAAACACGAGTAAGTTACGATATTGGGAATCTGGTAACGCATTACGCATTACACGTTACGTGTCACGTGTAACTCGTCATATGACAATCTAATTATAATACAAAGGTAATTTACATACAGTTAGGGTAAGTCGGGGTAATACGGTCATGGCATTTTAAATAATGAAAATTGTACGTTACAAAACCTTTAAATTTTTGTCACAACCAACTCTGGAAACATCAAACTGAAGTAATTCACTTAGAATTTTCGATATTTTCGATGCGTGATTTAATTACAGCTCCATAAATAAATATTTGCGATCGGCCATATCACCCGGACACTACGGATGACATAGTAACCACAGTAACAATGGTAGTCGATTTAGATCCCGAGAAGCATAGTGGGATCGCACAAAACATGTGTTAGTATATTTTATGTTGTGTATATGAACTACAGAAAGACAATAATTACCTCCGTCAAATGTTTCAGATGCCAAAACTAGAAAGAAAACCATTTTATTGGCCATATCATCTGGCGTATCACGTGGCATATCGTACTGACCCTGGCACTTACAACATTGTAACTTTCGGTGCAATCATATTGTATGTATTGAAACGTATTTGAATTTTACCCGTGGGAAATTCTTTTTTACGTGGGTGACTCGGGAGAGGAATTTACTCGTTCGATTGATTGGGTAGAAAATTATCCTCAGAAAGGCTCTATACAGTGTCCGAAGACAGAGCTCTGTTCATCATAGGATGAGGATAATTAAGAGGAAGGGATTCTTTATTTAATATTTTCGGTAATGAATACAGGGCTTCTTCGTTAATTCCAGTCCCTCGGAGTTACGGCTAGGAGGGTCTGTTAATCGAAGGTCGCGGTCGTTTTATTTATGCGGGCCTTCGCCTACCCGCCTCGGCCAAGAGGAGAGAAGCTCCTTAATGAAATACGATTAATTCACGATTTTAATGAAGCGAAGCTAAGTTCGTTTTGTTTAACTCGGTGTTAAACAAAACGTTAAAGAGAAAAAACAAATAAAATAATTTTATGCGCGCGAGACTTCTATTTAGTGGCTTATCCTATTTTATTGGTCACGTGGCGGCAGTGGATGCAACTCCCCTGACGGCACCAAGGTAGGGTGTTTCTGGTTACACGTGGTGTACCTGGATTGGCACAGCACCAATAAAGGGATTCTTATCAGTGGAGCTGGGCTAGCTCAAGGTTGCTTAGGTGCCGAAGCTGTATCGGGACCAAAGCAAGATCGAGATGGGCTGTCTCAAGGAAAGCCGAGGTGTCGCAGCTGGAGCGAGGCCTCGTGGCTTTTTAGGATATTGGCTTTTTCAAGGAATTCTTCGAGTGTCAGAGTTATACTGAGGCTCTCGGAATGTGAGGAGAAGGTTCTTGGCGAACGGTAGGATGATAAGAGTCCTGTGCCGTCGCGCACGGCTTTATATACCCTGGCCGCGCGACGGCAGCGCTCTGCGGCGTCGACCGCGGTGTCGCCTCACGCGGTGGCCTCGCGAAGTCGCGCTTGAGTCGGCTCCCCGAGTTCCTCTATTACCGACTCTCGTCGAGACGGCAGAGTCGGTATACGTTCCGTTACAATAGCCCTCCTAAAGAATTGAACTCAGACACATCGATGTTGGTGATCTGAATTAAATTTCTTTATTGTATAAGAATTTCGAGATCGGACATGATTTCTAACAGTTCTTTGTCTGATTCGAGAGTTGTCGGTACGTTCTGGTTATTTTGTTGTAATGTTATTGTTTGGTTGCGTGGCTGTCGTGTCGCGTTGACGAAGCGGCGTTCCTTGGCCTCGATGGGCGCTCGGCGTTTTCCCGTTTGCGGGGCCGTGCGGGAATGCTTCCTTCTGAAGATGTCCTCATCTAATTCGTCCACAATTTGTCGCTTCACTGGCTTCGGTGGTTCTGGTTGCGGTTTTATTATGAGCTGGTCGGGAAAGAAGGCCTGCTCCGTGGTTCCGTTGGTTTTCAAGTCCTCCACCTTATCTTCGTTAGGAATCCATTTGATGGCAATCCGAGTCGTCTTTCCTTTAGTCTGTGTATCTGCGAGAGGTACGTTAAGTTTACGTGTAGGCTTTATTCAGGCCCGGTTTAGTGGGTTAGCTTACTTTGTGGTGTTTCCAACAGATCTTCCAGCTCGAGTCTCAGTTTCAGGTATTCAAAATGGTACGGCTTGGCCTGCGAATGCATCTTCCTCGTGATGACCGTCTTCCGTGGCCGATTTCCGTTGCGGACCGGTATTACTTTGTACTCCCTCGGCCAAAGCGTCTTTATGCCGTTTTGGCAGTCTAACTCGGATGTTTGTACTCCTTTATCGCACATGGTGTCGATGATAGGTGATCCTCACGTTATGGAATTTCGATTTATACTGAAAGCTCTTCGCTGATTTCCGAATATTCCATCGTATTCGTCGCTTCGATCGAGAGCGGTCGGGAGGTGTTATTTGTTTTGATTTTATTTCGCCTATGATCGTCGCCCTTTGTTGTCGCGTGCCCTCCTAGGTGAGTTGTCATGCTTTGTTTTTGTTTTGATTCATCGTTCACTCGCCTGCTTAGGTTTGTTGTGATTGGGCCGGCTTATCTTCCGTATAGAATGGGCGTAAGTCCTGGGTGTGAAATAATCCTCTTTCCTTTTCACTTTGCAGGTACTTGAGCCTGTACGAGGTACTGCCACATTTTTCTTTAATCTGGTATGGGCCCTCATATACCGGCATGAATTTTGCTATTTTTTTCATAGTGGGATTTGAGACGTTTAATGCCTTGACAAGTACTAAATTACCTTCTTCGAAAGTGGTTTTCCGGTGCAGGTTGTTATATTTTTCGGCCTGTTTTCCTCTTTTTCGTTTCATGTTTGATCGTGCGGTAAGTATGAGGTTCTCGTGTGTGTCTCCGGGTTGTTCTGGTCGATTTAGTAGGTTTTGCCAAGGTTTCTTTGGTTTCGTGCCCGTGTGTAAGTGCAGCGGGATGCATCCCGTGGTCTCGTGCGGGGTTTCGTTGAGACAACCTTCAATGGATTCTATCCAATTCGCCCATTGGTTGTGTTCTCTTAAGAATGTTCTGAAAAATCGTGATAATTCCCTATTCGTTCTCTCAACCGGATTCGCTTGAGGGTGTCTAATTGAGGTGAGAATAGTCCGAATGTCGTTTTCTGCCAGTGTTTTTTTCCATTGAGCTGACGTAAATTGGGTTCCTTGGTCTGATAGTACTGCCTTTGGTTTTCCAAAATTTGGAACGTAATCTTGCAACAGGCTGCGTATGGCTGCGCTTGTGGTTGCTTTACGTAGAGGATATAATTTTGTAAGTTTAGAGAAGACGTCTATGACCGCAAGTATGTGTTTGACTCCGTATTTTCCAGTTGGTAAGGGTCCATAAAAGTCTATGGATACAAGGTCACCCGGTTTGTCGGGAAGAATATTCTGCATTTCTGCAAAAGATCCTTGGGTGAAAACTTTATTCTTCTGGCAAGATTCACATGTCCTTAGTGTCTTCCGGGTGATCCTGTAGAGGTGTGGGCAATAAAAGTCATCGCTCAGGATGAGATAGCATTTTCTGGATCCAACATGTCCGTACATCTGGTGGCACTCGTTGATGATTTGAGATGCTTTGGATAGGGGAATCACCGCTCGATATTTTCCTTTTATCAGTTTGTATAGAACGTTATTAATGAGATCGTATCCGGGCGCGTTCTGATCTTTGATTATCGATTTTTTTATTTGGCTCAACTCTTCGTCGTGATCCTGTAGGACTCCCAAGCCCATTATAATTGTTTTTAATTCGTCAGAAAGGTCTGTGGCGAGTTTTGCTATGACAAGATGCTGTTGTGATGGAGGATTTTCCTCCAGTGCTGGACGACTTAAGATATCGGCGATGATGTTCTTCTTCCCTTCGCAATGTTGCAGTGTTATTTGATAATCCTGGATCGCAAGTGCCCATCTTGTTAGTCGGCCATGATCTAGTTTGCATTCCTTTAGGAACGTTAAGGCTGCATGATCGGTAATCGCATAGATCTTTGCTCCCAGGAGGTATGATCTGAATTTCTTCAAAGCCCATACGATGGCAAGAAGTTCTTTCTCGGTCGTGAAATATCCTATTTCGGCACCTTTTAACGTTCGACTCGCAAATTGAAGCACTTCTTGTTCGTTTTGATCATTTAGTTGGTAGAGCGTTGCTCCTAGTGCGTAGTTGCTAGCATCGGTTTGTAGGTAGAATGGTTTGTTTTTGTTTGGATAGGTTAGTATGACCGAGTCGCAAAATTTGCTTTTGATATCGCGGAAAGCCTTTTCTTCTGTATCTCCCCATTTCCATTTTACTCCTTTGTGTGTCAGAGGTAGTAGTGGTACGGTCGAACTAGCATGTTGATTTGTAAATTTACTATAGTAGTTGACCAAGCCTAGGAAGCCCCTTAATTCTTTGACATTTCTTGGAGTCTTGAATTCGTGGATCGCTTGCGTCTTGCTTGGATCAGGTTTTATTCCTTGACGTGTCAATATGTGTCCTAGGAACTTGACGCTGTCCCGGAAGAAAAATGATTTCTCTAGATTTATAGTGAGCCCATGTAGTGCAAACCGTGCGAATAGTTCCTCAAGGTCTTCCAGGTGTTGTTCGAAAGTTTCCGATGTACAGAGGAGATCGTCAACGAAGTTTTGTAAATTATGCAGGCCCCTTAAGACTGGTTCTAATCCACGCACTAAACTGGCGGTACTGGTACTGAGTCCAAAGGGTGTCACACAAAATTCGTAACACCGTCCGCGATGAACGAACGCTGTGTATTTTCGGGATTCTTGTTTCAGCGGAATTTGCCAAAAACTAGCTCTTAGGTCCACTGTGGACAGATATTGGATTTTTTTGCACTCCTGAAAGAGTGATTCCACCGTTTCCATACACTCATTATCGGGTTCGAGGATTGCGTTGATTTTTCTTGCGTCGAGGCAGAGCCTGACTTTTTCCGGACCTTTTGCCACGATGGTCAGCGGACTCTGATAGGGACTGGTCGATTTTTGGATAATTCCTAATTCTAGCATGTTATTTATTTCCCTGTCTACGCTTTCTCGATATGCGAGTGGAATTGGATAAGCTCGCGTTTGAAATGGTTGATGCGGCTTGACTCGTAATTCATGTTGATATGATGTTAGTAATCCTGGTTTCTTTTCGAAGACTCCTCGATATTTTTTTAGGATTTGCTCGAACCTTTGGGCCTGGCTTTCCGAAGCCCAGTTGGTGCCCTTGATCTTGTTTGCTATTTCTTCGTCCGAAAGGGTGTACTCGTTGGTTTGTTCCTTTTGCATGAGCGAGTATGGGTTTTTACCGGTTTCGTCCTCTTGCGAAGCCAGGACGCGGAGATTGTAGGTTTTTGCGTATTCTTTCGTTGGCGGGTCCGTAAAGCGAATTTTGTGTTTCTGTTCTGGTTGGTTAGGTAGCGTAAAGGTTAGTTCGTATCGTTCTAAGTCGATTTTTGCTTTTATTTTGTGCAGAAAGTCAATTCCCAATAAGCAATCCACTGATAATCGTGGTATGATTAATAAGGTTGAGGCCTCTGGAGATCGTTCGATTTTTATGTTCGCAAAAATTTGCCGCGTGACTTTTGTCGCTTTTCCTGCCGTTGCTCCAGTGACTGTGACACCTGTTAACGGCAACGTTGGGCATTTTGTAAGTATCTCTTGGTGTAGTTGATACATGTTTTGTGAGATTGCACTCACTTCACTGCCGGTGTCGATTAATGCTTTTATTTTAATGCTTTGGACGTTGATTTCCAGTACCGGACATTTAGGATGGTGTGTGATTATAGATATTTCTTCGCTTAGGAGATTGTTTCTCACATCTTCCCCGTAACCTAGCGTTACCCTCCTCAAGGGGAAGTTTATTGGGGCAACGCTTCTTCGTTTTCCGTATCTGATTTGTCGTCTGCATCTCCGTCGTTCTCCGTCTCGGTCGGTTCGGCCTCTGTCAATGTTCGGATTTTTTGTGGATAATCGTTCGTTTTCTTTTTTATTTCTTCGCGATGTGGTTGAATTTTTGTGTGATGATTTGCAGGTTTTGAAAAATCTCCTTGTTTCAACGATTGTTCACGCCGGTCATTGTTTTTTGTTTGGCCCTTAGGCGTTTGATCGATACGCTTTCTTTGATGGTTTAGTTCCCCAGCTTGATCAAATTTCTCCAGTAAGTCCAGCAACGTGTTGGTGTCCCGAATGCCACGAGATAGTATGGCGCTTCTGATCTCTTCCGAAAAGTGTCTCGACAGCTTTTGGATGATGTGCTCTTCGGATAGCGTGGGTTTCAATTCTTTGGCGGTCCCGATCATCTGGATTGCGTACTGTAAGCGTTTTTGCTTAAGTGCGGTGTCATGCCACCCGAAGTCGAGTTTTTCGCGTATTTGATATTGAATTTATTCATTCCAAAATCTTCTGCAAAAGGCAGTTTCGAAGTCATCCCAATATTCTATCTGGTCTTCCACGAGTGTCCACCATTCTTTTGCTAATGCCGTGAGACTTTGTTCGATAATTAATTTGATGTTATACCTTGGTCCTAACGCTTCCCGGTAACGCTGCAGTTCGTGTAGGAATCTCATGGGGCGTTCGGTGTTGTGTCCTTTGAATATTGGGATTGTCAGTTTTGGTGCTCCCCATATCTTGGCTTCCTCTCTTACATTGACTTCGCGCGGATTATTGACCCGTTGTATCGGAGGTATGAGGTGCCCTTCGTTGTTGACTGGGTCCGCGCTTCTTTGATTCTCTTCTTCGTTGTTGATTCTTCCCGTGGCTCTTCCGTTTATCGCGTCTCCCGTAGCTATGTTGTGATGTTCTTCCTCCTGGTGGTTCTCGATGAGGTTGATCGTCGAGCTCAGTGGCGGATGTCCTGCCGCGTTGTTTCGCGTCTGTCCGTTTGTCCCTATTTCGTTTAGGTCGAGTCGAGTAACATTTGTCGGTTGTTTGGGAATTGTACCTGTGTTTCCTGTTGCTGCTTCTAGATGGGTGCTAGTTATTATTCGGGACATGTTCGCGATTTCTCGAGTTATTGTTCCGATGGATTCTTCCATGTGTCGCTGTAGGTTATCGAGACGGCGAGTAAAGGTTGCATTTATATTAATTATTCGCGTATTTGTTTTTTCTAAATCTACCCGGCGTTGATCGCGTATTTGCTCGAGCAGCTCTGTTAATGGGGTAGCTGATGACTGGATGGGATTCGGTGGTGTCAGTTCAAGCCACTGTCTTATTTCACGCGTTTCCCCCCGCGGATCTCGTGCTTCTGATAATTCTTGCGCGATGCTTGGTAGTGTGTATGCTGAATGAAATGCGCTATCGTGATTTTGGGTAGCTCCAGCGCTTATTGCGTTAGAGTTAGTCGGTGTTGCTGTAGGATTTGTCGACCCGCTCGTCGTTGTTACTCCTGTCGCGTTGTTTTGTAATTCGCTCATTTCGTTTACGGTGTCACGCCTTTGTTGGCGAGACCTATTAAATTTTGCTCTCCTACCCAGTTTGAGTTTTCTTTTTCCCGAGTCCCTGTTCGGGCGCCAATGAAACGTATTTGAATTTTACCCGTGGGAAATTCTTTTTTACGTGGGTGACTCGGGAGAGGAATTTACTCGTTCGATTGATTGGGTAGAAAATTATCCTCAGAAAGGCTCTATACAGTGTCCGAAGACAGAGCTCTGTTCATCATAGGATGAGGATAATTAAGAGGAAGGGATTCTTTATTTAATATTTTCGGTAATGAATACAGGGCTTCTTCGTTAATTCCAGTCCCTCGGAGTTACGGCTAGGAGGGTCTGTTAATCGAAGGTCGCGGTCGTTTTATTTATGCGGGCCTTCGCCTACCCGCCTCGGCCAAGAGGAGAGAAGCTCCTTAATGAAATACGATTAATTCACGATTTTAATGAAGCGAAGCTAAGTTCGTTTTGTTTAACTCGGTGTTAAACAAAACGTTAAAGAGAAAAAACAAATAAAATAATTTTATGCGCGCGAGACTTCTATTTAGTGGCTTATCCTATTTTATTGGTCACGTGGCGGCAGTGGATGCAACTCCCCTGACGGCACCAAGGTAGGGTGTTTCTGGTTACACGTGGTGTACCTGGATTGGCACAGCACCAATAAAGGGATTCTTATCAGTGGAGCTGGGCTAGCTCAAGGTTGCTTAGGTGCCGAAGCTGTATCGGGACCAAAGCAAGATCGAGATGGGCTGTCTCAAGGAAAGCCGAGGTGTCGCAGCTGGAGCGAGGCCTCGTGGCTTTTTAGGATATTGGCTTTTTCAAGGAATTCTTCGAGTGTCAGAGTTATACTGAGGCTCTCGGAATGTGAGGAGAAGGTTCTTGGCGAACGGTAGGATGATAAGAGTCCTGTGCCGTCGCGCACGGCTTTATATACCCTGGCCGCGCGACGGCAGCGCTCTGCGGCGTCGACCGCGGTGTCGCCTCACGCGGTGGCCTCGCGAAGTCGCGCTTGAGTCGGCTCCCCGAGTTCCTCTATTACCGACTCTCGTCGAGACGGCAGAGTCGGTATACGTTCCGTTACAGTATATATACTAAAAGCTGTGGAAACAGCAGCGCCATGCGTTTGTTATGTTAAAACATACTACCGGTGGCCATAACACACTGATTTACTCTATGTGGCGATACTAGCCCATATAAACGTATGCTTAGCAACTACGTTTATGCTGACGTAAATGTGATCGAATCACCGAACTTCGAATACGTTGAATGCCGACGCTACCCTCGCAGGTTCGATAACATCTTCCCCGATTGAATATTTGTGCGGCCCGTTGTACTGACAAAAAATATATTGATATATCTCCGAATAAAACAGTTACGAATTATCATGAAGTATCGATGATCATGGTTGGAGGTTTTATTAATATTTTACTCCAGACGATTTTCAGCCACTGATTCAATTTTTAAGGCAATAATTCAATTTAAAATTAAATAAAGTCCGTATAGAATCTACTACGCGGCACTTCTCGATAATTGACGCAGGTTCCTCACAATATTTGGAACACATTCAAAGTAAAATGCGTATTTTACGGAACGGAACGTAGATAGTAAAGAAGTTTCACTTCAACCGCGCGTAAAGGTTACACGCACAGTTTTTTTTAAAGAGGGATCTCGGGATCCTCGAACGGGGTGTTTTTAAGGTGGAAGTGGCGTATAACATGGGAATAATCGGACATCTTAACTTCATCTCGACGAGGAATCAACATCTCACCTGGATCATCACGATCATCTCATCATCAACCCCGTCGCTGATGGCGGGCGAAATGTTCGAGAATCAGCGCGGCTACGTGCGCTAGCTCGAGCGGCCGCTGTTCGGCAGCACCTCCCGGCCGAGTCCGGCGAGGACGACGCGCGCCGTCGACGCAGGCGGACCGACTCTCATCCGAGGCGGCACGGGGTACGTGCCGCATGCAACAGGTTTCGCGCTCATCTAAGCGTAATGGCTGATACGGGTTACCACGTGCTCCGGTAGATCGCCGTTTTCAACCGGCTTTTCTCATCACGGTTCAACTCACGGAACTCCCATTAGTCGCGCAGTATTTCCTGTCGGGAATTGACATCTCATCGCGGTGCTCTCACGGCTGTGCGTACTCATTTAAATCGGTTCTCGCGGGTGTTCTTTCGGATTCGCTCTTGGTGCGTAATCACATCGGATTACGCACCACGTACTCAGCGGCCACCTCGCGGCGATACAGCGATAAGGTAGATCTTCTCATTCGGTCATAGCGCGAGTGTAAGTTCTCAGTTACGCGACACACGTCGGTACACTGGAACGACTCGCGTACTCAACGGCTACCTCACGGCGATACAGCGCCGCGGGTAGATTTCTCACCCGGCGGTTAAGGCGATTAATATAATTCAATTGGCTCACGGTGAACCGGTGCGGTGGTCTAGTGGTTAGCGTACTCGCCTCTAGACCAAAGCATCGGCAGTTCGACGGTTCGATTCCCGGTTTCGTAGTTACGCCGAGAATAAAAATATGGGCCGGACGAAGCTCCAGATATATACATCCGACACTCACACTTAGAGTCACGTAGTAACTCTAAGTGTGAGTGTCGGATGTATATACCTGTACTCCATGTTTACATTCTCGGTGAAACGCGACGAAGCTCCGATGCCAGGAATCGAACCTGAGACTGGCTGTATCGGCATAGGTTTTGCCATGGCAAATGCGATACAGAGGGGGAAGTCGGATGCGGCCGCAAGAGGGGACTGGCTACTGACCCGGGCCGACCCGGAATAGGCGCAGATGCCTGAAAACGGGGGAAAATTCGAATAAAAAAAAAAAAATTCGCTCACGGTGAATCTCAATGAATTTGGTACAGCCTCATGTTATCAGTGCGACTAATATTTTACGGACTCATCGGTGCTTGCTCACCTCGAGCTTCTCAATCGTTATTATTGTTATTCGGTACAGCTCATGCGCAACGGTCTACTCCATTGTACAGTGTTTTTACGCCATTTTACCATTGTTTTCGTTATTTAATAAAGAGTTTATTTTCACTGTTAATATCGGCAGTGCTAATTTATCTACCCCCGTTCCGCTATATCTCATCCTGGCAATTCTCAAACACAATGCCTTACGATTTTACCCAAAAAAATGCTATAGACATATTTTTTTTCACTCCGCACAGTACAGCGTATAGTCATATAATAGATTATTAATTTTTTATTGCAAAATACAAGAAAAAGAATATGTTCGGCATCGTGATGAGTAGAACGGAGCCACATCATTTCGCCGAAACTACAATCGGCCGAAAGTCATTTATCCGAAAAGTCATTTATTCGAAAAGTCATTTATCCGAAAAGTCATTTATCCGAAAAGTCATTTATCCGAAAAGTCATTTATCCGAAAAGTCATTTATCCGAAAAGTCATTTATCCGAAAAGTCATTTACCCGAAAAGTCATTTACCCGAAAAGTCATTTACCCGAAAAGTCATTTACCCGAATCGATTCGCACTGAGTCGGTATGATAGTTCTCTATCATCTGAACCTGTACAATTTTATCCCCTGCGGTGAATAGATATAATAGCAGATGGTACGAATATTCATTCATACTATTTAGTTTCGTGATTCGGACGAATAACGATTCGGCGACTTGACATTTAGAAGTTTAACGATTCGGGAAAATGACGTTCGGTGAAATTATTATTCGAAAAAATGACTTTCGGTTATAAGATGATTCGGAATAAGAAAGTTTCGGAAATTTGACAATTCGGAAAAATAACGATTCGGCAGTTCGACTATTCGGAAAAATAAAGTGTCGTATATTTGACTATCCGGATGAAGCGCGTTCGGACCCATGACTTTCGGCCATACGACGATTCGGCCGATTGTAGTTTCGGCGAAATTATGTGGCTTCCAGTAGAACGATTACATCATTTGCGCAAATATCATGAAGTACGATATCACTGTCCGCATTGCCTTCAAAAACCGTTTCAAAATATATTGTTATAATCACAGCGTCGATTATACTATCGATCGTTACGATACGTCGAGATTGATAATCGAAATACGATCATTTTTACATACCGAGCCAAAGGTTTCCATCGACAGAACGTAAACTTTTCCGGCCGTAAAATAACAAGGTTTGTTACTTCGCGCCAGAATTGGTATGAGAAGCTTTTGAGTATTCACTGACATATCCTGCCAGCCCAAATTGTAACTAACGGGTAAAAAAGCGAATCGTAATATGACCTGGTAGACTTTTTCGCCAAGTAACTCGTTTATACGCACGCAGTTGTGTGAATCTTTCTACTACGATTCATCAATTCCTGTCCGGGTATGCTAATTATATAAAGATGTAATATTTGAGCAATTATCAAGGTTCCTTGTAGCAACAGCACTTCAGGATGTTTCAAATTTATTATAGCCTGCAATGACAAACAATCATCAATCAACAATATTTTTTCTGCATTGCAAAATATGTTTTAAAATCGAATTGTTTTTATTTACTTGTACTGCTGAGATGACTGTAACAATCGCAATAATGCCTAATGCCACGCCCATGACTCCGGATGACATGTCCTCGATCCGATTGGCAAATCTACGTTACACATAAATATTCTGATCCACGTTGAACGCGGACAGCCTAGCTATGCACGCTAATTCGTGTATCCCGCTTACCTTATCGCCTCTGTGTGAAGTATGATGCAGTCACAGATTTTTCTGTAATGCCAATCATTGCGAAGAGTAATAGCGTTTTCCTTAATTACCGTGTATTTATTTGCGATAAGCTCTAAATTGAATCTGCATGGGCAATGGTAAAGGTTTTTTCAATTTATTAATAATCGAATAACATTATCCCTCTACTGACTGGAATAAATACTATGGGAAGCAGAGTTTGGACGAAATGGGGTTAATCAAGACCAGGGTCGTTTTCTTCGACTTTTCTATGTATTGCGACCACTAAGTCCTAGGGGAAATTAAATTTGGCATCCGAAATTGTTCCGGGCTGGTCGAGGGTGCTTTATAGTAAATACCCAGTTGAAAGACTAAACGGTTCTCCCCATTTTTAAAGCTTAATCGGTAGAGGTATTTAACTTGAAAGATCTCCTCGCGGACTACCCAATTATAACTTTGGATTGGTTTAGAGTTGCTTCGATACAATAGACCCTACTAACTCAACCGACCGAGTTGTTGCGCCAAACTAAGCGGCGCCTTAATCGTACACCGCAAAATATATTACAATAAATAAGGAAATAAATCGTACACCGCAAAAAGTATTACAAACGTTCAGAAATTCGTTAAAATGTTTAACACAAATATCTGCCACTTGCTTAATTATTGGATCAACAACTGTACACCGCCATTTTCCTACACCACAAAAAGTTTACGTATTCAATGTATAACACATTTATAAGTTTACAACATTTTATCATTGTAACGGTCGCCATACGTTGCAACTTGAAAACCTAACGCGACTTGCCCAGCGCAGTAGACTACGCGGAGTTCAAGCAGGAAATTAAGGAGCAAATGCAAGATCTGCCAAGCGCAGCAGACTTTGCGGAACTCAAGGCTACAGTTGGCACGCTGAAACAGAATTAAGAGGTGCTTTCGGCATCGGCGGTTGCATCGGAGGGACAGCGAAACCGTGATACCAGCGAGGAAGAAATAATTGCAGAAACAGTGGATCGGCAGAAAAGAGCTCGGAACATTATCCTCATCGGAGTGCAAGAGTCATCGCAGGAGGCAATCGAAGCAAGGATCGAAGAGGATATCGGCAGATTGAAGGAGATCCTGGGCCCTTTGGGGGTTGCATCGGACAACCTGAAAGCGACTCGGCTTGGAAAGAAAATGCCAATCGCGTCCAGGCTCGTAAAGGTGATCTTCCCGTCATACGAGATAGCAAAATCCGCGCTGATTGCGTCGAAGAAGCTACCGGACGCGCTGCGCATGTGAAACGACATGACGCCGAGGCAACGAGAGTATCTCGCAGGAGCGCGAGCGGAGCTTGCGAAGAAACAAGAAGAGACGGTTAAGGAGCGTACCATTAAATTTCTAAATGAGAAGCCGACGATAATGGAGAAAGCGAAGGCCCGGGCCGCGAGGAATGTGGACCAACCGCCAAAAAACTGATTGGCCCTTTACTCTCCGTGAAGGCATTATAAACGAACTTGGCTTCCCTAATGGCAAAACTCGACGAATTTGTGAACACCGTGCACGATCTCAAACCTGACGTTATCGTAGTCACGGAAACATGGCTAAATAGAGATATTCCGCATTCTCTCGTCAACATACTAGGATATAACATATTTGAAAAGATCGTGAGCGGTGGCGCGGAGGTGAAGTCGCGATCTCCGTCGCTGAGGAAATCGCAGCGCGGCCGGCAACAGCAATGGAGGATCCCAGCATTGATAGCTGCGGCACTGAGAGCTTGTGGGTCGGAATCTCGCTGCTGGGGATCCATCTAACGGTGGGCGGAGTATACCGAAGTCTGAGTTCGTCGGAAGATGAAAATAGGAGACTAATCGAAATACTGGGTACAGTGGCGAGCGGCGGACCGGCTGTAATCTTGGGGGATTTTAATTTCCCGGGAATCGAATGGAGCACGATGCGGTCGACAACCTCAAACAGGCAAGAAAAAGAATTTCTGGCTTTCTTCGCGGACAGTAATCTCAGCCAAGAAGTGCAGCAGAACACACGGTTCCGGCAGGTACAAGCACACTCATGCCTGGATCTTTTCATGACCAACGAGACCGACATCATCGCCAAAATTGACTATCATCCGCCGGTCGGCACAAGCGATCATATTGTAATTCTCGGGGAGTTGCAAATCGATGAAATCGGGCAGACGAGAGTCTTTGAAAGACAACCGAGAAGAAATTATCGCAAGGGAAACTACGACAGAGTGGCGAACAGAGTTCATACGCGGGCCGAAATACTCACTAGAACAGCAGGAAACGCCGAAGAACTTTGGAATGCTTTCAAGGTCAGCATTTATCAACTGGCCGAAAAGGAGGCGCCGATGTGCGTGAAGAAATCAGCACGCGTAGAGAAACCCTGAAGGAACCGCGAAAACCGATCGCTGTCGAAGAGGAAAAAACGAGCGTGGGAAAATACACGGAAACGCAGGCAGACGCAGACTACGAGGCGTACAAGCAGCTACGAAACCAAGCTACGTCCAACAACAGAGAGGCAAGGATGAGGTTCGAGGAGGAGCTGGTTGAGCAGGGCCCGAAGCCTTTCTACGGATACATCCGCCGGTTGCTGGCAGGGAGATCCTCAGTTCCCTGATGCCTGCGGAATAGAGATGGTAGAGTGACAGAAAATCACGAGGAAATTGCGGAAATCTTCGCGGCACAGTTCGAGAGCGTATTCGTCAACGAGCCGGCCCTGCTGGAGGAGATCTGCGACAACGAGACAAGGATCGAGGCATCGTTATAAGACCTGGAGATTGGTGTGGAGAAAGTCGCAAAGATACTCAGGGAATTGAACAGCGAGTCCTCTCCGGGGCCCGATGGTGTCCACCCTTGTCCTCTGAAAGTACTAGACCGACAGTTCGGATCAGCATTAGCACACATCATGGGGAGCAGTTTCAACTCTGAAGAGCTTGCGTCGGATTGGTTAACCGCATCAGTCACACCGATATTCAAGAAAGGCGACAGGATGCAAGCGGTAAATTACAGGACAATTTCGTTAACATCCACGGCGTGCAAGGCGATGGAGAAGATCGTCACCTCGCGAATTCGGGGGTTCTGTAAGCGCCAAGGTATTATACCCGCCAACCAGCATGGCTTCGTGCCAGGGAAATCGGTGACGACGAACCTACTCCTTGCAACTCAAGAATGGGGAAAATCGCACGACGAGGGGGAGCCGGTGGACGTGGTATACCTCGACTACGCGAAGGCGTTCGACAATGTGCCGCACAAAAGGTTACTGAAGAAACTGGAGTGGGCTGGAATCCGAGGCAAGCTGTTCAGGTGGATCGAGGCCTACCTCTCGGGCAGGTAATTCAGGGTAAGAGTGTGCGATTCCTGATCCTCGGCGCGTCCAGTGACGAGTGGAGTACCGTAGGGGTCAGTACTTGGCCCCTTGTTGTTTATCATCTACGTCAGCGATCTACCATCGGTACTGCGGGCGGCCACATCGATGGTTGCAGACGATACAAAGTTTTACGGAAACCCCACGACCCACGATCTTCAGGACGATCTCACTGCGCTGCATGACTGGACCAAGAAATGGTTGCTCGCGCTAAACAGCGAGAAGTGCGTGGTTATGCACATGGCCAAAAAGAATCCGAGGAGACGCTATACGCTGGGAGACATGCGTCTGCGGGAAGTGGACTACGAAAGAGACCTTGGTGTGCTAGTCTCCAACGACCTCAAATGGAGGGAACACGTTTGCGCGACCGTCAAAAAGGCAAACACGCTCCTCTACGTGGTGAGAAAGGCGTTCAAAAACATCACAATCGAACTCTTCAGGAAAATCTACAAGACATACATTCGGCCGATCCTGGAATTCGCAAACATCATCTGGTCACCGTACTTCCGAGGAGATATCGATATGATTGAGCGATGCCAGAAGAGAGCAACCAAGCTGCCGGTCGCACTCAGAAACACCGAATACAAAGAGCGCTTGGCGAGGCTGAACCTGCAGACGTTGGAAGTGCGGAGGAGGAGAGGAGACCTTATCGAGACCTACAAGTTCCTAAACGGTCATTATGCAATAAGCGGTCTCGAGATCTTTCAACCAGCGAGAAATCCGCAACTCCGTGGGTAGAGGGAGAAGCTGGAGGCGAGACCCTTCCAATGAAACCCGTAGAAAAATGTACTGTCAAACAGGCTTGTTAGTGCGTGGAACGCGCTACCGGCAACGATTGTCGAGTCTGGGACACTAAACCAATTTAAGAACAGACTTGATAAACACTTGTCCATATAATGTAATGGTGTACAATTTTACAAATATTCTGAAGAAGATATAATAAGTGAAACTTTCTTTCTGTAAATATATTAATAATAATAATAATAATAAGGGTGAGCGTGGCCGAGTGGATCGGGGCGCGACTCACACGCAGTAGGCCCGGGTTCGATTCCCGGCAAGCCCCAATAATTTTCTGCGGTGTTTTTTCTGCGAAAAAGTGGTTCGGAACCCACTATAATAAGTAGATCCAGAGGAAACCAGGGCCTCGGTATGGGAAACCGAAAGGCTGGAAAGTGTCACGGGTTCGATTCCCGAGACTGAAGTCCCGTGGGTGAATGGAAAACGGACGAGGACATACCTCCGGAGATAGTCGTACGAACTACGACTATATCCGTATGTCCGAGACTACTGACACCTGACGAGGCGCGACGAAGCTCCGGACCCAAGAATCGAACCGGTGACAACGGATAAGGAAGGAGGAAAGAGAGAGAAGTGAAGGAGTCCGTAACCCTTAGGGGATCGGTGTAACCACACAATACCCAATAATAATAATAACGCTTCGAATATACTCTCCCCATGATGTATATATGTGGGATATATAATAGATACATTTTATATACCTGGTATATATCTCTTATCCGAGATATAGAACTTTTTGCCGATGGTATATTTCCATCATATTTGCAAAATATATAAAATATATATCCAGGATATATGGAGAAGTTCAAAAGATATATATTGTGACCGACATTTTTAGCACCGCAACGAACAACACAAATCCATATCCCAAACGGTACCGTAATCGACACAAAAGTCCGTCTCTCGATCGCTTAATTTATTTTAAAGGCGCCAGCCGAGGTTCGTACTCGACACGATCGGAGATCGATATTTATTTAAAAAGACGGATAGATTGCGAGGCTGCTCAGGTTGTGTATCGGTAGAATGGCGGTTCGGAACTCGTGAAGAGGTAGATTAATAACGTCAGGAATAGTGAATCGACAAAGATGTTATTTATTCGCAAAAACAAATAGGAAAGAGTGACTCTAAACAAGTGCCAAAAAAAGGATCCCTCACTACATTCTCCCCGGCTACTCAGTTCACCGAGTCGAAGTACTAAAATTTCGTTATACAACCATAGTGTCCCCGATCCCGCATTCCGCAACTAATATAATCGAAAAGTCGAACCTAATCCGGAAAAAGCGCAAGAGAAAAGAAAAATATCTAATAAAATAACTAACATAATAGAAAATCACGGTAGAATTTAGGTACGGGATCGGTCCCTACTTTCCCTTCTCTATCTTATTTTTATGCGCGATTGTACCACCTCGAGCGCGCGGCGACGACGCCGATGTGCCGATATTCTGCACTGATAATTTATCACGAGGCGTGCGTGTCGATCTGTCGCCAATATATACTCGATCGCGCTCACTACCGGTACCGACATAAAACCCATCTCGAGTCATTAAAGCATCACGAACGCGCTTCTCGTTACTTTTTGGCTAGCGCGACGCTCTCGCAAGACAGCCGCAGCCCCTTGCTCGAGCCTACGGTTTCCGTTGCACGTGCGAGAAACACGACTCGCATGCCTCGAGATACTGCCACTGTACTCCGTCACACGCAGCAATAAAACTAATTCGGCGGTCTCAAGGCCGAATCCCATCGCGAATCGAATAATCCATCCCGACGGCAACGCGAGTCCGTCCGATCCCCGGCACTTCTGATCCACGAACACAATAAACACAAAATAATCGACTACGACGGAGCGAACAACTCGAAAAACCCCGCGCAACTGCAGCTAAAGCGCACCACACGCAGCGATGCACGAGCGCGCGAAAGCAAGGAGGGCGCTCCAAGCACGGCACACGTCACAGGCGAGGTGCAAGCGAGACAGCGTGCACCTCGGCGGGTATAAAAGGCCCACCAAACGCAGCAGAAGTCACTCAAGGATCGGACTTCTTCTGCTGCATTCCCTGGACGAAGAGCCTGGACGCCATCTGCTCAACCAAGGATCCTGGAACCCGGTAGAGCACCGACTTGGCCACACCAGCACTCACGGTGTCGCAGGAGGCACGAACCTCGCGACATAGGACCGTCAGCAGTCGAAAAACAGCGCATCCGAGTCAACCCGTGGAGAAATTCACACCACGCCACGGACACACACACACACGTGTCGCGCAGAGGCCACGCGACGCCGGAGACAGGCTCTCACGCACTGAGCGCGAGCGTTCGTCGGTACGATCCACGAGACATCGTACACGAAAAGCGGCAGAGAGAGAGAGAAAACAGGGAGCGATCCGCATCGATCGGGAGATCGATAAGGCGATAAGGCGACGCACGGGTGAGCGAGCGGCAGGGCCGCACGCACTACAACAGACGGCGGCACAGCGACGCTGGGCCGGAGAACATCAGAACCGAAATCGACGATCACCTACAACAAATCACACACACAATTTACTACAACAAATTACTATCCCACATAAATTACCACCGCAAATAAACACACAAATGTTACAAATTGCTGCTGAATAAACCAATTTTTATCACATTTCTACGCACAATACCCTGCACGACGATAAATAAAACTCAACCCTTTTTCCCAGCGAATATCCTCCATCGGCAGCCGAGAACGTCCACGAAATTAAACGAGAAGTATTACGCCCCGTCGGTCCCAATACAAAACCGCTGGGCATCGCCGGCCTCCGCGAAGGCCGTGACGTAACATCTGGCGCCCAACGTGGGGCTCGACTACGAAGAGGTCGCTCGGGATAAAGGATAAAAATGCCGAAATCAGTAGAAAATATGAAGAAAGGGCTGGAACTTCCCGAAGGGGTAGAGAACACACCTGAAATCGGAAACGACACAACCCAGGAAACGGGAGACAATACCCTCGACGTGACAAACGACGAAATTGAGATGGACAGCACACCGGCAGAAAATGCGATGCGCGAGAAACAAAAACAAGACCGTGCCAACCTACGTCTCTCAAACATCCCGAGCGGAATAACAGCCGGAGAAAGACGCGACAAGGGGGTGGATGGCGCAGGGGCCAAAGACACGCCATCAGCAAAAAACAAGCACGGCCTCACCGAAGGAGGCGAGCCCGAAGGCCACACAGCAAAACCCACGAAGAAAGCGGACGGTAACCCACTCGAAGAAATCCTGGCCGAGTTGCAGAATCAGAGAGCTGCCAACGACAGACGAATGGAGGAGATGGCAAGGAGTCAGGAGTTAATGTGGAAGGAGTTGCAGCAAAGCGAGACAAGGACTACGAACGCGATCTTAAAGGTGCGCCGGGAGAACCGAGAGAGCATCTCCAGCATCCTGGTCACTACCAAGAAGGCCTACACCGAGCTGTTCCAGCACAAAGAAGAGATCATGACGGACGTGGGAGCCATCAACGAATGCCTCCGGGAGGTCCGGGTTATGAGCACAAATATGGCAACACTAACCGAAAGAGTAGGGCGGTGTGAGGCCCTACGCCCAAAGCAATTAGCAGGGATAGACACGCTGGTGAATGAGACCCTGGGGGACCGGGGGACCGGGGGCGATGTCACCCGGACACTAAACGACCAGCAGAGGACCCGAAGCAGCTCACTACATCAGGGAGAGGCACCGCAGGAGACCCGGCACGAACAGTCCGCGAACCGATACATGAACCTAAGTGCTAGTCGACTATACGCAGGCGCACAGAAGCCCCCGCCGTTCAACGGAGAGGGAAAGGATCGACCAATGGCATATCTTCGGGAACTGAGCCAGTTTTGTGACACCGCCGGCATCGAAGGAACGGATGTAAGATACGCGATCGGCCAATCGTTAAAAGGGAGTGCTAAGGACTGGTGGTATTTGATCGAATCCGAAGTCTATAGCTTTGAGGATTTCGAAAAGGAATTCCGGGAGCAATACTGGAACGACGAAGTCCAATTTAAGATTGTCGAAGATTTAAAATTTAGTTCGTATGCACACGATGGAGGCAAACTGACCAGAGTTGACTACCTCATCCGTATGTGCGCAGGGGTAAAGGACCTCACGGACAGGATTCCGGAACAGAAAGTCGTCAAGTATCTGGCACGACATTTCGGGGAAAACACGAAGGCAGCCATACTGACCCGCGGAATAACCAGCATCAAAGCTTTAAAGAAACTGGTGGAGGAATACGACCAGGTAGGAGCCGTTAACGACAAGCGGAACGGCTACGGAGACCGACGAAGGAGATACGGAGACCACCAGGGTACAACAGCCAGTCAAGGGGGAGAACACAAACCCACAAACACGGAAGAGCGAACCATGGCACAACCCACAAAAGGGGCCGCTCAACCTGGAGATCCACAGAAGACCGGGAGATCAGAGAGCGAAAAAAGGCAGTACCCACATCCAGGCGGGTCCTCAGGGCGAGGGAATTATCCCAGCAGTAGACCCCGGACAGTGAACACGGTGAAATCCGAAGCCACCGAAGACTCCGATGATGACTCGGAGCAGGCGGACCCCGAAAACGTCGATGAGTCGGGAAACGAGTAACCGTTGCGCCTGCCAAGGAGCCACGGGGCGCAACGGGAAAGCCGGCGACCATCCGACGAGGCACGATCCCTGAAAGACAAGGGGAGCTGAAACGAGCCACGGATGAATCTAAAAACCGAAACGGGCACCTGACCGAAGAAAAACAAGATGACATCTGGGGAGTGAAGTACGAGGCAACGGTGGGGCTCCCAGACGACGAGAAAGAAACCGTCCTCAGAACCTTCACGATCTTTGAGGATCCCCGAGAATTCCTGACGGAAGGAGGCGAGCCTGAAGATAATGCCCGGCCCGTAGACGCCCGGCCACGATGTCCAGAGATTCCAATACTGTTAGAAAACAAGCTCGTTAAAATACTGATCGATAGCGGGAGCGAAGTCTCTTGCATATCAGAAGAATTCTTCAACCGATACAAGGAGGAGTTTAAGGGATGCCCAACCTTACCCGTGGCGTCAATGGAGGTCGTCGGAGCTTTCGGAGGAAAGCCCGGCCGAATCCGGAAACAGACGTTGATGAAGATCGAAGCATACGGCACAAACGGCCAGATTCCTCTGTTAGTCGTTCCAAAACTTCTCCGCTCGGTCCTCCTGGGCGTCGATGGAATGACCAGCTTGGGAATTTATGCTGACACCAACCAAGGCGTCATCCGAGTGCGGGACAAAACGGTAGCCCGATTGACGGAGGGACGGTGGCAGATGGAAGCCACGATGCCGGAACCTCAACGCCCGAGTAAGAAGATCACCGATCAAGACATCGCGAGGGCAAGTACGAAAATCCTCTCCATCGCGAACACCGACCAAACGGACCCAAAAACGCAGAACGAGTTAACCGCCGACGAAATCGAAGGAATGCTTAACCAAGAGCACACGTGGACACCTGAAATGAAAAAAAAATTTAGACGTTTAATCATACAACACGCACGCATCTTTAGAAAAGAACCCGGAAGGATCGACGTGTACCAACACCGTTTGGAATTAAAAGACCCAAAACCATACTATCACCGGTCATATCCGGTACCATTACAATACCGCGACAAGGTCAGGGCCGAAATCCAGCGCATGCTGGATTATGACATTATCAGACACGCTAACAGCCTGTACGTAAACCCCCTTGTCACAGTCATCAAAGGAAACGGAGACGTTCGACTGTGCCTAGACGCCCGACAGTTGAACCAATACCTCGTAAACGATTACGACTGCGCACTAAACGCAGACGAAATTTTCCAGCAGTGCACCGACGTAGGTGTCATGTCGACCCTAGACCTCACAAGCAGCTTCTGGCAAATACCACTACATGAAGAATCCAGAAAGTACACAGCCTTCATGCACGAAGGACGATGTTACGAATTCATGGTCACGCCGTTCGGCCTAAAAACCAGTACGGCCAGCCTCAACAGAGGGCTAACACCAGTACTACAAGGGCTGGGGGACAGCGTGGTGAATTTCGTCGACGACATTCTATGCGTCTCACAAACCGAAGAGCAACACCTCCAACACCTGGAGGCACTCTTCCACCAGATCGACAAACACAACATGACAATCAACTTTAAGAAATCATGTTTCTTTCGACAAGAAGTTAAGTTCCTCGGACACACCCTAACCACCGAAGGAGTAAAGCCACAGCCGGAGAAAATCGGAGCGATACACGACTACCCAGTACCTCGTAACACCAAACAACTAAGAGGATTCCTTGGCCTGATTAACTTCTACACAAAATTCACGAATCAACACGCGAAGGAAACAGTCCCCCTAGTCGAGCTCCTGAAGAAAGGCGTTCCGTGGAAATGGGACAATGAAAAACAAGAAGCATTCCAACGCGTGAAACAGCTATTCTGCGAAACAGTCATCCTGCGACACCCGGATCGACGAAAGCCCTACATTCTGTTCACCGACGCAAGTACGTACGCCCTAGGAGCCACACTCGCACAGGAGAACTCAGAAGGCCAACTCGAAGTAGTCCAATTCGCCAGCCGGACCTTAAAAGGGGCCGAGATAGGATACATGACCACCGAGAAGTAACTCCTGGCAATCGTCTGGGCATTAAAAAAATTCCACACATACCTACTGGGCGCCCGAGTACGGATTTACACCGACCACCAAGCCTTGGTTTTCCTGAAAACAGCCAGGTATGGCAACGACCGGCTACGACGATGGACACTAGCCATACAGAACTACGACATCGAGGTAGCGCACTGCGAGGGAAAACGAAATCTTGTCGCAGACGCTTTGAGCCGAGCACGATACGAAGACGATGGCGAAGAAGAAGAGGCAAAACCCGGCCGGACCCTTCTCGCCCTGCTGGCCAGGGCACCAACACGAGAGGTCCGGGACAAGATGAAAAAACTCCCACAACTACAGAAAGAACAGGAAGACCTGAGACAAATTATCGAACAAATCTTATCTGAGAAGGCTGAGAAACCGCGAAGGTACCGGGTCACGAAAGGGGTACTCCAAAAGATATCGAACAACCAGCAATGGAAGACCGTCGTCCCCGACTGCATTATCGACGAGCTGATAACCGAATGCCACGAGTTGTATGGCCACCAAGGGGCCAGAAAATGCTTCAGGATGCTCGACGAGGACTTCGCATACCCCCAGTTCGCCAGGAGAGTCCGAAGGGTCCTAGCAAGCTGCGACTCATGCCAGAGGAACAAAGTCGCCACGCAAACCAGCTACGCGGCCATGCAGACCATACTCCCGGAAGGACCCTCCGATCTGTTATCCATAGACTTCTACGGACCACTGCCAACATCCATCGGGGGAGTCAAGCACATCCTCGTGACCCTGAACGTCTTCAGTAAGCTGGTCGCACTATACCCTATGAAGAAAGCAAACGCTCAGACAGTGATCAAAAAGATTTTCCAGGAATACATCCCAAAATATGGAAAACCACGACGGATTCAATTCGACCACGGGACACAATTCACGTCAAAATTATGGACAGACAAATTGCAAGAAGAAGGAATAAAAGGAGTATTTTCGTCGATCCGACATCCCCAGGGAAACCCCGTGGAAAGGGTCAACCGGGAGCTGGGAAGGTTCTTCCGGACATTCGTAAAAGAAAAGCATACCGGATGGGCGCGATGGGTACCCATCGTACAGGACTGTATCAACGAAACACACCACGAGACCACAGAATTCCCACCCGTGGAAATCCACACCGGAAAAAAACCCCGACGCGTGTGGAAAGAATGGCTGAACGGCCTAATTAGCGGAAGGGAACCCGAAATGCCCTACGACGAAAAACTCCGGGTAGTACGGGAGCGACTCAAAAGGAAAGGCAGACAACGCGCGGAACGTTTCGACCAACAGCATAAACTTACGACATTCGAAGAAGGGGATCGCGTCTTAGTTAAAGCACTAAACGTGTCCGACCAACTGACACAGAAAACAGCAAAGTTCATGCCCATCTACGAAGGACCATACAAACTCAAGAAGAGAGTAGTACCCGCGACATACATCCTCGAAGACCCGAGAACAGGAGAGGAACGAGGAATGTACCACAGTCACCAGCTCATAAGGTACAAGGAACCAGAGGAAACGAAAACATTACCAACGGACCCAGAACAGTCAGAAGAGGGCGCAAAACATCACCCACCGGTTCAAAGCAAGGTCAAAGGACGACCGTTAGCCAACACGCCGGGTATAAAAGCGACCCGACGACCACTGGAACCCCAGAGTTACCAAAGCAACCGAAGCCATGGAGAAGACGAACACCAGGAGTCAGCCGAGACGAAAGGACGAACGCCAAAGGGACCCTCGACGAGAGCCGCGACGCTGCGACAAATGGCGAAGGGAGACGCCGGACCATCTGAAAAAAAAACAGAAGAGTCAGCATCACCAAGACAACGAGCGGAAACGGGGATCCCAAGACAAGGAAAGGCCACTAAAACCCACTAACGAAAAAAAAACAACAGGATGGAAGCTCCGACGAATCGACATCGAGAAACCACGACCCGTTTGGCGAAGCTGGCTACGCACGATCCGTGAAACGGCGAGCCACCAAAGGGCACGCGCGGTAGCACGAACGATCGACACAAGGGCACCGGAACATAAACAAACCGTCAGAACGCCGTCCGAAGCCAACGACCATCTAACGGTCCTCAACGAGGGAAATATCAAAAATTGGTATCCCGGTAAATCATTGGGTCTATAAATCCCGGAAAGGGAAACTCCGCCCCCCGGGAGCGGGTATAAAAAGGACGGAAAGCCCACGGGAACGGCACAACATCAACCGAAAATGGGACACCACGACAACGAACTGGCAAGGATTCTAAACTACCCAGCCCACCGTCTGCAAGGATCCCACTGGGTCAGCGTACTGCACGCTGAGTCCCCAACACGTATCTACGTAATAAGGGAGGACGAGAAGAACAGCCGGGAAGAATTCCTCCAACGAATCAGAAACCTCTCACTCCGACATCCCGAGGTACACCCAGTCGTGGAGGAAGAAATTTTCCCCGGCACTCCGGTATTAATTCGGAAGCAGAATGGCTTCGCACGAGCAGTGATACTGGACGAGCTACAGAACAAACAGATCCATGCCTGGTTAGGCGACTGGGCCATCCAAACAGCGAGCACCCTCGAGAACACATATACCATACCTCGTGCCCTCTGCGAGGTGCCATGGACGACCATCGCCAGCGCTCTCGATGGCATAAAACCAACGACAGGGGGAGAATGGCCAGAAGACATCTGCCGACGATTCGACCGATACATCCGACGGGAGGTATGCGACATGCATATCCGACGAGCAGATCGCTGGGCCGACGCAGCGTGGGTCGAGATCGAAACCGCCGACGAAAATGGCGACCCGGGCGCTACGTCCACCGATCTAATCTACAGCGGTTGGGCACAGCAAGGCAGCCACCTCCCATGGTTCGATTGGGGCCAAGACGGCGGTCTACACGGAGACCGACTACGAGCCGAGAACACCACCACACAGAACCTAGAAACCAAGAAAGGAAATTAACACCACGACACCAAAACAAACAAAAAAAAACACCACCAACAGCCACGACCGTCGCGAGAAAGCACCACCATCACTAGCTCACGCGGCGCTTTCGGGGGACGATACGACGGAGCGAACAACTCGAAAAACCCCGCGCAACTGCAGCTAAAGCGCACCACACGCAGCGATGCACGAGCGCGCGAAAGCAAGGAGGGCGCTCCAAGCACGGCACACGTCACAGGCGAGGTGCAAGCGAGACAGCGTGCACCTCGGCGGGTATAAAAGGCCCACCAAACGCAGCAGAAGTCACTCAAGGATCGGACTTCTTCTGCTGCATTCCCTGGACGAAGAGCCTGGACGCCATCTGCTCAACCAAGGATCCTGGAACCCGGTAGAGCACCGACTTGGCCACACCAGCACTCACGGTGTCGCAGGAGGCACGAACCTCGCGACATAGGACCGTCAGCAGTCGAAAAACAGCGCATCCGAGTCAACCCGTGGAGAAATTCACACCACGCCACGGACACACACACACACGTGTCGCGCAGAGGCCACGCGACGCCGGAGACAGGCTCTCACGCACTGAGCGCGAGCGTTCGTCGGTACGATCCACGAGACATCGTACACGAAAAGCGGCAGAGAGAGAGAGAAAACAGGGAGCGATCCGCATCGATCGGGAGATCGATAAGGCGATAAGGCGACGCACGGGTGAGCGAGCGGCAGGGCCGCACGCACTACAACAGACGGCGGCACAGCGACGCAGGGCCGGAGAACATCAGAACCGAAATCGACGATCACCTACAACAAATCACACACACAATTTACTACAACAAATTACTATCACACATAAATTACCACCGCAAATAAACACACAAATGTTACAAATTGCTGCTGAATAAACCAATTTTTATCACATTTCTACGCACAATACCCTGCACGACGATAAATAAAACTCAACCCTTTTTCCCAGCGAATATCCTCCATCGGCAGCCGAGAACGTCCACGAAATTAAACGAGAAGTATTACGCCCCGTCGGTCCCAATACAAAACCGCTGGGCATCGCCGGCCTCCGCGAAGGCCGTGACGTAACACGACAGAAACAAAAGTTATCGTTTGCCCGGGACGGTACCCAGCGCAGCTTCCGAGCCACGTGCAAGCTCGTAGTTTTGGAGCGCGAAAAGATGTTTAATGCGAGTCCGAGTCCAACCAAGAGGCGAAGGCTTACCGCACGAGTTTATCGGTGCCGAGATGTTAAAGCCAGACCGACTCGTCCTTCCTCCGTCCTTCCGATCTTATTCCCCCCATGGCTGGGCAGCGAGCACACGTCTTCACGCTATCACTCCGGTGACGAGAGTCCCCGAGTCGTTCTCGCTAATCGGTCGCGCGGTCCCGCTCTCCCTTCCCCTTACCAATATTTTCGGTAGCCCCGGTACCTGGCGACGCCCTACGATTATTGCGAACTATCGCACGCGCGGAACTGATATTCGAACGACAGCGACGCTGACGCTCCGTTCGAAATCTCTCGCGATATTTCGCCTACAGACAGCAATAACCGCGGCCAGTCCAGGGATTCCAGCCATCAATTCCGATGCTGGCATCGCTAAGCTGCGACTTCTCCGATATCGGTGCGCCCAGAGCGATGCTTTTGATGTTATTAGAGGCATAAAGAGAGATGCTAATTTCTGCCGCTGAGATCGATCGGGTTCTCATATTAGGAATAATTCATGGGCTCGCCAAAACTCGTAGTTTACGAGGATCTGTGACGCGTCCAAAAAATACCGCGTCACAACGATTCCCCCCCTCCGGCAAGGCCGTCCTCGGCCGTAAAACCTCGGCCCCTGGGTCGGACATCGGCGGGGAAAACTCTAAACTTGGCGTAAGCTCGTCTCCAAGAAATCTAGTTGATCGGTACCTGGTGCTTCGTACAATTATTCCCGAGTCCTTCGACCTATTGGCTCGCGCGAAAGTTATTCGATCGCTTAACCTAATCGTGATACGGCGCGACAGATCTTCTCTTCGCAGAATCCACTCCTTCGGTTATCGGTACAAGTTCTGCCGAATGATGGTGTGATATTGTCGAGCTGCGACTGATTATCGATGCGCTCAGGACGATGAAAGCAGCAGCAATGGTAAAGCGGTGGAATAAGCGGGAAACCAAATTGCAGCGGTAGAAAAAGCCATGCCATTAGAAGGTTTCGTGCAAAGTACAGCGTGTCGTTGTCCTCTCATCTCCGTTCTCGGTAAAAATAAAACAAAAGAAAATCGTGCGTATTAGTTATGAATTCGGTACTTAAATCTAGCCCTTGAGACCGCCTGGGACTTCGCCGGTGTAGCGAGTCGTGTGCTCGCTGCATTCCTCGACTCCCGCGGCTATTACGCCGTTATGTGACGCGAGCCCAAAAAACTGGCGTCACTTTATTCTTTCTGAGAAGTCTGTGCCCGGCCGTAAGACCTTAGCCTCACCTCGGACTGCAGTTAGCGAATGAAATTTTAATTTAGCGAGTTCCGTCCCAGGAAATTTCTCAGGCTGTCTTTCAGTATTACAATATCATAAATGGGTCGAAAATAGGAGCATGGTACTGCACGCACCCGTCGGGATAGATCGAAAACCGACTCCTAACGGTCAACAGCCGTGATGCATTTTGTCTTTTTAATAAATCCCCGGCGTTTCGGTACCGATTCGCAATGACAGGTGCAAAATAAACGGAGCAATAAAAATCAAAGGAGACTTTTCCCATCCATCAATTGCAAGCAAAAGGAAGACAGATCGGCTCTTCGGGGAATCGGTATCGGTACAAGCCGTGGCGCATTAAAGCGGAGTCCAAGTGTTACGAACATTGTAGAAGGACAACACATTAGACAGATCACGGAACACCCCATAGGACAAACATGGTCACAGTCGTTTGCGGTCGATTATTCAGTCTTAATTTCTCATCGGTATCTCTAGCAGCTAATTCCAGCAAAACGGAAATTCGAAAGACAATATCGGGACAACGTCCCGCGGTACCATGATTTGACTAATCGCGCTAAGAACTTGCAAGTGACAGTGCGAAGCCACGGTGTGTTAATACCGCACTCGACATCAGTCAATCGCAACCATCGCGATCGCTTGAGTTTAAACAAATCCTTGAATAAAGTCACGCTCCACGCAAATCCAAGTTCGAGTCGTCACCAGAGAGGTGGTAATCTCTCGAGTGCTCGAATCGACTAACCCGATCGGCGCTCGCGAACCTATCTCGAATTTTTCAATATGGTACCGAAATTACCGGACAATTTCATGAGCCACCGACTAAAAAAACCGTGAGCAGATGGGACTCAATGGCGCTTCCGTATGGGACGGTAATTTAATTGTTTAATGACTGAATTAAAGAACGACGTTACGCACGCGACACAAAACGACAAAAATATTTACAAAACAAACTTTCATCCGCGTCCCGATTCTCTTACTGGAGTTCTAGAACGAGAATGTAAGGAGTTCACGATTTAAAACAAAATAAAAAATCAAAACAAAATAAGGAAATAAAACTAAAACATCATGACCGTCCAGTCCATTCTCGCGCATAGTCCTCTGGAAAGGAGGCTAACATCACAAAGCTTCCAGACGGTACCTTGTCAAAGATAAAAGTTAATTGCGAGGTCAAAAAGTAAAAACTCGAAAGTAAAGAGTGAAAAGCTAAAAGCAATCACCATCCGAACGAATAAATTAATTCACCCATAAATAAATTAAATTAACTAACTTAAATGAACTAGATAAACTAACTTAAATAACTTAAGTGATCCAATAAAATTGAATTAATAAAATAAGTAAGCGAAAATCGAAACGTAGATGACCCAACGAAACACCCAACATGCCAACCAACACGAAACAAATAACACAAACCAACGAACATTGAACCGCGGAGGCGCCAAACTGGGGCGAACCACAGTGAAGTCGAACGCCGCGGAAACCCCTCCAAAAAACCCATCAATTTCAACTCGAAAATAGACAAACAAAATAGTCCTAAAAATACATAGTCAATATCCGAATTCAATATTCAACTTCCTCAAGACCGAATCCAATATTAAAGTTCGAACCAATTCCAAATCGAACAATAATCCATGAACCCATCAATATTAAAGTTCGAACCAAGTCCACATCGAACAATAATCCATAAACAATCAATACCACATATCCACTCGTGTCAAACGACATTAATTATTATAAACTCGGGAAAACAGAGTCTCGGTTCGGCAACGGGACCAATGAATTAAAGCTTAACTAAAACGAACTCTCAAAACTAAATGTCAAAGATAAAACAACTAAAAATTTCGTCAAATACAATAAAACCATAAGTCAATAGCTCGAAAATAATCACAAAGTAAAAACAAAAGTCAAAGTCTACAATAATGCACCAATGTCCAAGGATAAAATACAAAAATCAATATAAATCGTCAGAAATTAAAATAACCAATGTCAACAATGCAAGTAAAAGAAATAAATCAATATAAATAGTCCAATAATAAATAAACGAATCAGTCACGAAATTATAAAACGAACGCCCGAAGCGCGAAAGTCGTTGACCCGTATTACCCCGAACTGAATCCCCGAGAAATAATATTCACGAAAACCTCCTCAGTGCCACATATTCCGGACGCTCTAGCCAGAACCGAAATCTCGCGAAAGCGAAAATCCCAAGTGCCGCTATCGCCGCACAGAAGCACCGAGCGAGGAACACAAAAAAACGTAAACATTAGGCACGGCTAGCGAAGACGCGAGGCAGTACAGTAGGCGCACGAAATTTCCAACGGCTAACGGTACCGAATACCGAAGCGCTAAGCGTCGAAAAATGTTTCACTCTCCATAACGCAACAACCAACCCTGACGAGAATTTTGCCCACTAAGATGTTAAACGTGGGCCCCACGTTGGGCGCCAAATTTGTGACCGACATTTTTAGCACCGCAACGAACAACACAAATCCATATCCCAAACGGTACCGTAATCGACACAAAAGTCCGTTTCTCGATCGCTTAATTTATTTTAAAGGCGCCAGCCGAGGTTCGTACTCGACACGATCGGAGATCGATATTTATTTAAAAAGACGGATAGATTGCGAGGCTGCTCAGGTTGTGTATCGGTAGAAGGGCGGTTCGGAACTCGTGAAGAGGTAGATTAATAACGTCAGGAATAGTGAATCGACAAAGATGTTATTTATTCGCAAAAACAAATAGGAAAGAGTGACTCTAAACAAGTGCCAAAAAAAGGATCCCTCACTACATTCTCCCCGGCTACTCAGTTCACCGAGTCGAAGTACTAAAATTTCGTTATACAACCATAGTGTCCCCGATCCTGCATTCCGCAACTAATATAATCGAAAAGTCGAACCTAATCCGGAAAAAGCGCAAGAGAAAAGAAAAATATCTAATAAAATAACTAACATAATAGAAAATCACGGTAGAATTTAGGTACGGGATCGGTCCCTACTTTCCCTTCTCTATCTTATTTTTATGCGCGATTGTACCACCTCGAGCGCGCGGCGACGACGCCGATGTGCCGATATTCTGCACTGATAATTTATCACGAGGCGTGCGTGTCGATCTGTCGCCAATATATACTCGATCGCGCTCACTACCGGTACCGACATAAAACCGATCTCGAGTCATTAAAGCATCACGAACGCGCTTCTCGTTACTTTTTGGCTAGCGCGACGCTCTCGCAAGACAGCCGCAGCCCCTTGCTCGAGCCTACGGTTTCCGTTGCACGTGCGAGAAACACGACTCGCATGCCTCGAGATACTGCCACTGTACTCCGTCACACGCAGCAATAAAACTAATTCGGCGGTCTCAAGGCCGAATCCCATCGCGAATCGAATAATCCATCCCGACGGCAACGCGAGTCCGTCTGATCCCCGGCACTTCTGATCCACGAACACAATAAACACAAAATAATCGACAGAAACAAAAGTTATCGTTTGCCCGGGACGGTACCCAGCGCAGCTTCCGAGCCACGTGCAAGCTCGTAGTTTTGGAGCGCGAAAAGATGTTTAATGCGAGTCCGAGTCCAACCAAGAGGCGAAGGCTTACCGCACGAGTTTATCGGTGCCGAGATGTTAAAGCCAGACCGACTCGTCCTTCCTCCGTCCTTCCGATCTTATTCCCCCCATGGCTGGGCAGCGAGCACACGTCTTCACGCTATCACTCCGGTGACGAGAGTCCCCGAGTCGTTCTCGCTAATCGGTCGCGCGGTCCCGCTCTCCCTTCCCCTTACCAATATTTTCGGTAGCCCCGGTACCTGGCGACGCCCTACGATTATTGCGAACTATCGCACGCGCGGAACTGATATTCGAACGACAGCGACGCTGACGCTCCGTTCGAAATCTCTCGCGATATTTCGCCTACAGACAACAATAACCGCGGCCAGTCCAGGGATTCCAGCCATCAATTCCGATGCTGGCATCGCTAAGCTGCGACTTCTCCGATATCGGTGCGCCCAGAGCGATGCTTTTGATGTTATTAGAGGCATAAAGAGAGATGCTAATTTCTGCCGCTGAGATCGATCGGGTTCTCATATTAGGAATAATTCATGGGCTCGCCAAAACTCGTAGTTTACGAGGATCTGTGACGCGTCCAAAAAATACCGCGTCACAATATATATATAACAGATATATCAAGGATATATTATTTGTATACCATTCATAGATTCCACATACATGATGAATGTAATATATACATGATAATTATATAGTTCAGTTATTTCATAAACAGTTCAAAATATTATTTGCAGTTACTTTAACCGGTAGTTTTTCACCTATTTGTCAACATTGGATACACATTTCATCAATTCATATAAATTATATCCTGAAAAAATATTTTCAAATTGTGGCCCCCGGTGAAGATTCGAACCTGGAACCTTGCGATTTGTAAACTACGACCATATCAACTCGGTTATTCCATTTTAACCATTCAACAAAATTTTATTAACATGACTCATATATACACAATTTGGTTACATGACGGGTAACGCGGTTACCTGCCCGAGGGCTATACATCGCATAGGTGTAATGAGTAGATTAATGGTTAAGAGTATAAGAGAGGGCGAGAGTACGCAGGGAAAAATTATCGCAAGAAAAAAACCCTGTATCTTAATGGGTGACGACTCAAGCGCAGCTTGGGAGGTACTAATTGGTACCGTTTGGATAAAATAAGGAAAGGGTGACTTTACGTAATTGTTGGCAAAGAGAGTAAAATAATCCTTAAAAGTATGAGAGAAAAGAAAAGACAAATGTAGAACATATCGATTAACAAACAGCATCAATGGGAAATCGCAATGAACAATCGAAAGTAGTTCCTCGAAAAAGAAGAACTTTTAAAGGTTTAAAAACAGTATCTAGAATTAAGCCTTAGATGGTAGTTCAACAAGTGGGAAATCGCACTAAAAGTTAGAGTGTATCACACGCTGGAGTGTGGTACAATGGTTGGAAGGAGGGAATATGTACAAGAGGTTTTACTTGTAAACAGTTGCACTAGAATATAACTATAAGAAGAATTATGTATAGGGGTATGCAATGAACATAAATATGTACAAGAATTTAGGTTGGGACTGATATATACACAGGTGTATGCTAAAGATACAGTGTATGCACGAATGTCCGAACCATAAGCGGTACCTAGGCATACAGTTGGCAAGAAAAAAGAAAAACATAAGGGCGAGCTTCCGCGCAGACAAGAGGAGGGGGGGGGGGGGTGGAGGAAGTTGGTGCCTTAGGAATAAGTTAGCGTCTTTTTTTTCGACGTGTCCACTTGGATAGCGAACGGGTGTTAAGACGATGAAGGTAGTTGAACGGGTGTGAAGCAAGATTGAGGTTGAATTTTGCGGTAAGCTTGGCAATGAAGTGTGAAAGGAAGGGGAGATTGAGGGTGTGGTGTAGAGCGACGTTTGAAGTGTGGAAAGGAGCAGCTGAGGCTATGCGAAGACATTTGTTTCGGATTACTTGGAGTTTATTATAGTGCGTATTAGCAGCGTTATGCCATATAGGGCACACATAGGTGAGAGCTGGCCGAATGACCCCAGTAAAAATTCTCAATTTGACTTAGACTTAGGGAGCTCGCGCTTAGGAGTAAATATAAGCGACTAAGAAAGATTTTGGCTTTGAATGGTCGTTAAGTCTATGTGAGGATTCCACAATAGTTTTTTGTCGATCGTCAGACCTAAGTATTTAACATGAGGAGCTAACGGTATTTCATTACCTGTAATCTTAATATTAGGCGGAACGCTTTTTACAGAAGAGAAGAGTATCGCTTCGGTTTTCTCGGCGTTCACTTTGATGATCCATTTTTCCAGTTCTTTAATGATAACCCTGCTTGAAATTCCGGATAGATGCGAATAAAAGAAACTTTTATCCGTCGATGATATGTTTTCTGCACGGTTTCCCGTATTCAACGCGGACATATACGGAAGGTATAATCTGAATTGTATATCGCTATCCGAATGTTTCCTCATCAATATTTCGTATCGTTTCGATCGGTCTCTATCCGTTCATGTATGATTTCCGTATATATTGCTATCCAAATGTTTTCGCATCATATGTTCGTTCCGATTCTCTCATTCTGTATCTGATCATGTATGTTTTCGTAATATATCGGTATCCGAACGTTTCTCCATCCATATTTCATTTCATTTCGATCGTTCTCTATCCGTTCGTGTATGATTTCTGTATATATTGCTACTCAAATGTTTCCGCATCATATTTTCGATCCGATTCTATCGTTCTATATTCGATCATGTATGTTTTCGTAACATATGTATAGATATCCGAACGTTTCCGCATAAATATTTCGATCCGTTTCTATCGTTCTCTATACATTTATGCATGGTTTCGATATATTTATTATTTCAGTCATTTTACATAGATTCGTTTCATGTCCAGCAAAACCCTGTCCTGGCGGAACCGGCATTGCCTTGTCATTAGACATGTGCCGTGATGGTCATTTTTGTAAGCGTCAACTGTCCAAAGAATGACCGTCAATTGACCGTCTTTTTATTGCAGAAAATGTTTGTTGTGCCATGACCGTCATTTTTGTTCGAGGTCACAATTATGGTAAAAACGGCAAAAAACATCTATCTACCCTAGCATGTTCGGCCATCGTGGAAAGCCACGGAGATAGTTACCAAATTCATTACCACACACACACACACCACATTACATTAAACACCAAAGTGATTTATTGTCAAAATACAACCGCACCAACTACTGTGAAAACCACAGGTCGAGCGGGCCCGAAAATTCGGAGGAGAGCTTGCAACCTAGTGGCTTTTAAAATAACCACCATCCAGATCACCGTATTAACCACCGTTGGATTAAATTCGGATAAGCTTGCAATTCCGTGGTTTTCATCGAAGAAACTATCGCTGCAGCTACTACCTAAGTAAACTGTAGGGAACTTGCGGAAGAGTTGTTTTACTGTCGGAATCACCGTATAATGGCTATTCGGATGAGTTCAAAGCAGAGCTGGGCAGTACTGGAAGTACCCGGTACTTGTTTCGTACTTGCAGTACGGTATACTTCAAGTACAGGTGTACTTCAAGTACATGTATTTTTTCGAGTACTTGAAGTACTGATACTTGAAGTACTCATGTACTTCAAGTACCTAATCAAGTACTAACTAACTAAAAACTACTGGCTGTACGGTCCGGCCGGCTCCGCCAGTTGATGGATGGATGAATGGATGGATGGGTGGATGGATGCGCGGGTGCATGGCTAGATGGGTGGGACGATGGACCCATGAACCCATGAACCCATGAACCCATGGACTCATGGACGCATGGAAAAATTCCAAATTTTTTTTTAAAGTGCCAAAAAATTTGATTAAGCGTGCAAAGTGATTTGCACGATTACTTCCTCATGATTTACCTTTTTTTACATAACTTCCTCTATGATAAATTCCGTTGTTGGATTCAAAAGCCGACTGTGCTGCCGTAAAGACGTGTTTGCCTATAGTGCTTCTTATTTAAATTGCGAAGTAGTTTAAGTATCTGCGTAAATTAGTATTTAATAATTATTCAGTTATATTGAAATAGTGTTTGATTAAATCCGATAATTAATTAATATTCTTAATAGTGATTAATTTAATAAAACGAAGTCAATCCTGCTCGTTTTGAGGGAAAGCTTTAAGATAGAGAAGGGTGTACGGTTCCTCTTCCCGTATCCCGTTCCCTTATCGAAGAGTTCTTATTATTAAATTTACGTTCTGGTGAGTCAACTACTTATATATATATTTTTTTATTTTTTTATTTATTTTTTCTCTTTTTTGGAGTTATAGTGGTAGATTAAGATGGGTGATGATGACAGTAGCAAGGCTAAAAGGAAAAGCTCTAATAAGGATCCGGGTAATATTCCGCCGGAAAAATCTAAAGTCCGAGAGATTTCTATGCCTAAACATATTCTTGATCAATTAGAAAACCGTTATGGCACTGACTCAATAAAGCCATTCGTGGTCGAAGTGTCGGATAACTACTTAGAAAAAAGTTTGGGTAATCTGCATCCAATGTCTATTGGCAAGTCATTTAAAGACTACTACGAAAATTTGTTGACTATCTCCCCATTCGGCAACGATCGGTTGTACATGACCTTTAAAGATTTCGAGTCCGCTAACGCGATGCTAAATGATATTAAGAGAATTAACACTAACTGGACGGCAATTGTTCCTGATCACAGAATCATGGGAATAGGAGTGGTTCGGGGAGTAGATCTCTCGCTCTCGGATGATGATATTTTAATGGGTATACGGGGTTTGCCTCAAGGAGTATCTGTAGTGAAGGTGCGACGAATTTTCTCTACATTTTCACCGAACCGCAATGAGTCGGTTTCGCCGCACCCGACGTACTCGGTCAAAGTTTTTTTTAAATTCATTTGTGCTTCCGAAGACGATAGGGGTTTGTTACGTGAAACGGGACGTGACATGTTTTATACCGCAATGCAAAAGGTGCTACAACTGCTTTCTGTTCGGGCATGTTAGGCGCCTGTTCGAGAATCCGACGTCTCGCCTGAGCTGAGCGAGGCAGCCGGGCAGCTGTCGAGTGGCAGCACCTCCCGGGCGCTCTCGCTCGAGCTCACGCGCGACGCTCGCGCACGCGCGGTAGGGGAAGATGCCGTCGTGCCGTGTGCAACCGGCTTCTTCCCGAGTCTTCTTCGTTAATGGCCGCGATCTAAGCACACGTGTTAACGTCTCGCTCATTTTCTAATCGGTATTTCTCACGGTCAAGCTCATAGTTCTACTCAGTTATCTTGTATATCAACACGGGGAACAGTTTATCGATAGTTTGTGATAGTGTTCAGCTCATCCGGCTAATCGCGCGAGTTTATTTCCACGGCAAAGTGCCGAGTGCCTTTACGCGGGAGACTCGTGCTCTCAACAGGTGTGCGACTCGTCGAGTCGCACACAGTACAGCTCACCCGGTTGTCTCGCGAATTAATAAAATTGTGTCGGCTCAACTCGGGAATTATTTCGACTTTCGCTCATCGGTTCAGCTCATTGCACAGCGCTCTGTGCACCTGTGTGTATATATTGTTGCTGAAAATATATTAATTATTTTCTTTATTATAATTTTTGTGACCATCTTTTTTTTCCCTACCCGCTTCGCTATATCTCAACGGCAAAACTCAAACATTTTGGTCCTTCGAGCCGGATAGCGAACGGGTAGCGGCAGTGACACACAGTGTCAGTGCGCGTGCACTCATCGGGCAGCTCAACCGTCAGTACGTCGAGAGTGCGCGTGTGCGTCTCTCTCGCACAGCGACGCTCCGTCCGGATAACAGCTAGAGCGAAGCGAGGGACAGAGCGCTCGGCTCTCTCACTCACGCTCGATCGCGCTCCCGTCGTATCGGTCGACTCTCGTGCGGTGAGAGCTCTCGCGCGTCGTGTCGTGCTCCCGCCGTCGGCCATTTTCGGACCGCTCAGTGCGGACTCTTGTGCGTCGGCAGTGCGCGCGCTCGGGCTTCCTCCGCGCGTTCGGCCATTTTGGACAGCTCGCTCGATGTAGGTGCGGCGAGAGATCTCGGGTGGACTCTCCCCACCACCGGTAGCCGAGTCTCAGCTGTGCGGCGCGCGGTCAGTGACTTCGGACAGTCTCGCTCTCTCGCTCTCGAGCGTCGTGGACAGCTCAACGGTTCAGTGCGCCGCCGGTCTGATCAAGATTCATGCCACCATCACCAAGGCTCAACAGGGGCTGCGCGCGCTCAGAGTAGGCCCACAACTGTGGGAATATCTCCTGGTATACCACGCGGCTCACCTACTCGATCGCGCTACGAAGGAGGTCTGGGAAAACACCATCAGCTCTGCCATGGAGTACCCATCCTACGACAAGATGATGGCATTCCTGCTGAATCGCGCACGTGCTCAGGAGCAGGTGGAGGAGGATGCGGCGGCGGCGCAGGCCGCGAAGAACAAAGGAGCGTCGAAGAGGACAGCTCATCAGGCATCGGCTCTATCAAAGGGCGCTCAGGCGAAGTCGGGGGACAACCCCAACGCCTACCCCTGCGACCTGTGCAAGGGCAAGCATTTTATCGTGGCGTGTCCGAAGTTCAGAGAGTTGAGTGCACGTGACCGTCGACAGGCGGTGGTTGACAAGCGGTTGTGCTTCAACTGCTTCGGAAGGCACAACGCGAACATGTGCCGCTCTAAGGCAACATGCAAGGAGTGCCCGGCGAAGCACTATACGATGCTGCACGGAGCTTCAATTCGTGCTGCTCCTGCGACTTCCACGGACGCCGCAGCGACTCGAACGGCCAGCTCATCTGCCAGCGCTTGAAGCTTCGGTGCAATCGGTCGCTCATCACGGTCCAGCTCATCTTGTTCGTCGCTGCTTGCCACAGCACTCGCTCGCACGGACAACGCGGTGACCACTCACGAGGTTCGGCTTCTGGTAGACCCAGGGTCGGAACTCACATTCGTGTCGGAACAGCTCATCGGTCTACTCGGTCTGCCGCGTCGACGTTCGTCGATTCCTATCTACGGCATCGGCGGATTACGGTCTACTCAAACAAAAGGTACGGCTCAACTTGAATTACGGTCTACTCATTCCTCGCGCTCAGTTGCAGTGACAGCTCACATTCTGAGGACGGTCACCTCGATACGGGCGTGGCCTCATCTGGCTAAGCTTCGGCTTGCCGATCCGGACTTTCTCACGCCACGGCCTGTAGACCTCATCATCGGAGCAGATGACTACAGCCAGATCATCAATCCCAACATCATCCGAGCGGCTCCGACGGAGCCGATGGCTCAACTCTCCATCGTTGACTGGCTGATGCTCGGTCCGGTGCAAGCTGTTCACGCAGTCACGTGTACAGCACGCACGGCCACGGCACAGCCGGACGACGCTCTTCTCCAGGAGCTTCTTACGAAGTTCTGGACACCGGAAGAACCTCCGTCGGATACACCAGGGCAGCTCACCCCCGAAGAAGAGGAGTGCGAGGCTCACTTCCGGTCAACTCACACCCGGGACTCATCAGGGAAATACGTCGCGCGAATTCCCCTCAAATCAGCGGTCACGCTGCTGGGAGACTCGTATCGTACAGCACATCGGTGCCTGCAGCAGATGCTCAGGCGGCTCACCCGGGATGACAGTTTCCGGACACTCTACCACCGGTTCATGGAAGAATACGAGGAGCTCGGTCACATGGTGAAGGCACCGACCGACTCTTCTGCCGGTGAGGTGCACTACTACCTGCCGCACCATGGAGTTCTCAGGCCGGACAGGGAAACAACGAAGCTGAGGGTGGTGTTCAACGGCTCTGCCGCGACTACCTCAGGCCTGTCATTCAACGACATCTCGCACACGGGTGCAAAATTACAACTTGACATCCCGGACGTACTCATTTGGATTCGACTTCATCGCTGCCTCTTCGCAACTGACATCACGAAGATGTTCCGGCAAATCAACGTGCATCCGGACGACTGGAATCTGCAACGAATATTGTGGACCGATAGCCAGTCCAACCCGGTGCCGTTCCAACTCACCACCGTTACGTACGGAACGAAGGCAGCACCATTCCTTGCCGTTCGTGCTCTGCTGCAGTTGGCAGAGGACGAAGGTCATCGGTTTCCGTTGGCATTGCCAGCGCTACGGCTCGGAAGATATGTCGACGACATATTCGGAGGTGCGGATACATTGGAACAGCTCATCGCCGTCGCTCATCAACTGAAGGGGTTATGCCAGGCGGGCGGTTTTCCGCTGGCCAAATGGCACTCGACTCATCAAGATCTGCTCACGTCAGTCTCATCGGCGAATACCAAGGATCACCTCTCACTAGACGATTGCGCTACCAAGATTCTCGGAATTAGGTGGCTTCCACACGACGACAAAATCGTGTTTTCATCGGGATTCTCACCAGCATCGGAAAAGCTCACGAAACGGAACGTGCTGTCGGAAGTCGCTCAGATTTTCGACCCACTTGGCTTCATCTCACCGGTAACGATCCGAGCCAAGATGCTCCTGCAGGAGCTCTGGCTACACAAGGTTGGCTGGGACGACGCCTTGCTGGCTTCGCCCTCAGCTAAATGGCTCAATCTCCGGGAAGATCTCTCTTGCCTGGCCAGGCTTTCTCTACCCAGATGGCTCAACACTCGGGCCGACACAGCAGTGGAAGTACATGGCTTCTCGGACGCATCTCAACTGGCGATGTCAGCGGTGGTCTACATTGTGGTCAGCTCAACGTCGACAGCCGCTCAGGCGGCACTGGTGTGCTCCAAAACAAAGGTAGCACCGCTCAAGCGGCTCACCATCCCTCGGCTGGAACTCACTGCAGCGCTGCTCTTGGCGAATCTCGTCAAGTAGGTCCAGGCTACACTGCACCTGGATATTCAATCAACTCATCTGTGGACGGACTCATCGGTTACGCTCATGTGGATTCGCTCACATTCCTTAAGGTGGAAAGACTACGTGCGGAACAGGGTCGCACAAATTCAGGAGCTCACAGCAGACGCTCACTGGCGGCATGTCCCGGGAGTAGCTAACCCGGCTGACTGTGCTTCCCGAGACGTTACCACCGCTCAGCTCGAACGTCACTCACTCTGGTGGAATGGACCGCCTTGGCTCGTCCAAGGGGAAGACTCATGGCCGACTCAACCCACAACACCGGTCTCGGATGGTCTCTGTGCACAAGAGGCTCGTCCGGGAATCTCACTCGTCGTCGCCGCTCCACGCGTCGACTATCACTGGGATCTGATTTACCAGGTGTCGACCCTGGTTAAATTATTTCGACTCACTTCTATTTGTTTCAGGATCGCTCTCAAACTCAGGAAAAAGCTCATCGACCCACCGATCGCGGTCATCTCATCGGACGCCATGGAAGAAGCAAAGCGATTCTGGGTAAAGGCAACTCAAGCGGCATATTTCTCATCGGAGCTGCGTACCTTGCTCTCGGGCTCTACGCTGTCTCGTCATCACCCCTTCACTCGACTGACTGCCTATGTCGACGGGCATGGGATCATTCGAGTTGGAGGGCGGCTCAACCAGTCAACGCTCACGGAGGAAGGGAAGCATCCTGCTATCCTGCCTCGTCACGCTCGACTCACGGAACTGCTCATCGGCGATGCTCACCGGCGTACGTTACACGGAGGCACGCAACTCACCCTGGCACACCTGCGCCAGGCGTATTGGATCATCGGAGGAAGAGCACCTGTAAAGTCCCACATTTTGCGGTGTGTGGTGTGCGCTCGGCAGAGGGGGATCCGTGCCCATCAACTGATGGGCCAACTACCTCTCTCTCGGTCGTCACCCTCACCTGCATTTAGTCACACTGGTGTGGACTACGCAGGACCGCTCACGCTCAAAACCCTCAAGGGACGAGGATCCAAGACATACAAGGATTGGATCTGCATATCGTGTGTTTCTCAACGTCGGCTGTACATTTGGAGGTCGTCAGCGACTATGCGACGACTGGGTTCATCGCGGCGTACCGGAGATTCTCAGCTCGACTGGGAATTCCAACGTCCCTATACTCGGACTGCGGCACCAACTTCATCGGAGCGGATGCCGCTCTCCGTCAATTGTTTGACCAAAGCATGCACGAGCATCGAGAAATCGCCGCGATGCTCTCATCGGATCGGGCTCAACGGCGTTTCAATCCGCCAGCGGCTCCGCACATGCGCGGAAAATGGGAAGCGGTCGTGAAATCGACCAAGTTTCACCTGCGTCGCACTGTGAGCGGCACACTGCTCACCTACGAGGAGCTCACCACCCTGCTCGCTCAAATCGAGGCCATCCTCAACTCTCGGCCTCTGGAACCGCTCACCGTTGACCCGCAGGACGTTTCGGCGCTCACACCGGGTCATTTCCTCGTCTGCCGAGCACTCACCACATTACCCGAGCCAATGCTGCCGGTTCTGGGAACCTCGCAGCTGGCTCATTGGCAACTCATCCAGCAACGTGTGCAGGCGTTTTGGTCCCAATGGTCAGCTCATTATCTGCAACGCCAGCAGTCCATCTCCAAGTGGCACCATCCGTCGAACCAGCTCAAGGTCGGTTCGTTGGTGCTGATCACGGACGAGCGGTTTCCACCATGCAAATGGCCGCTCGCCAGGATTCTTCAACTTCACCCGGGGAAGGATGGACTCGCCAGGGTGGCGACGCTGAAGACGGCCGTCACCACGCTCACCAGGCCCATCACCAAGCTCGCTTTTCTGCCAACACCATCGTCGGATTCCTCGGAGACGGACAACGAATAACATCATCGACGCCGTCGCTGATGGCGGGCGGAATGTTCGAGAATCCGACGTCTCGCCTGAGCTGAGCGAGGCAGCCGGGCAGCTGTCGAGTGGCAGCACCTCCCGGGCGCTCTCGCTCGAGCTCACGCGCGATGCTCGCGCACGCGCGGTAGGGGAAGATGCCGTTGTGACGTGTGCAACCGGCTTCTTACCGAGTTTTCTTCTTTAATGGCCGCGATCTAAGCACACGTGTTAACGTCTCGCTCATTTTCTAATCGGTATTTCTCACGGTCAAGCTCATAGTTCTGCTCAGTTATCTTGTACAACAATACGGGGAACAGTTTATCGACAGTTTGTGATAGTGTTCAGCTCATCCGGCTAATCGCGCGAGTTTATTTCCACGGCAAAGTGCCGAGTGCCTTTACGCGGGAGACTCGTGCTCTCAACAGGTGTGCGACGCGTCGAGTCTCACACAGTACAGCTCACCCGGTTGTCTCGCGAATTAATAAAATTGTGTCGGCTCAACTCGGGAATTATTTCGACTTTCGCTCATTGGTTCAGCTCATTGCACAGCGCTCTGTGCACCTGTGTGTATATATTGTTGCTGAAAATATATTAATTATTTTCTTTATTATAATTTTTGTGACCATCTTTTTTTCCCTACCCGCTTCGCTATATCTCAACGGCAAAACTCAAACAGCGCCAGTGTAGGTTCAAGAAAAGCAAGTGCTCGAAGTGTTCGGGGCCTCATAAGAGGGAGGAGTGCAATGCGGAGTCCGAAAAATGTTGCAATTGTCATGGTGATCATTCTCCATTGTCGAATGAATGCCCGGCGTATCTGTTCTATAAAAAAAAGTCCATAACTACAGGTATGAGAAAAATGTGACCAAGAAGGAAGCCAGGGAGATTCTGAAGCAAGAGATCTCCGGTCGAATTCCGTTCATTATTAATAATCGGACAAGTGAGTTGCCCAGAAATCGGCGAAAGGAAGAAAAAAAGTTCCGTTAATCCTCAAGTCCAGTCATCCACATCCGTTCACAAGGGATTAGCAGTAGAGTCGCAGTCGAGTGAGATACCTCATTATCAATATCCGATAATCAATACCACTGAAAGGAATCTAGAGTTCGATTCCGACACAATTATGGAAGAAGCAGACAATATCTCCGAGTCGTCGTCTCCGGTTTATCTCGATAATAACACCCAGGCAATATATAACATTGATATTAGAGCAATGATTGCGAAGGAAGTTTCGACAATCATTAGAGCGTACAGTAAACACTTGTGCGATACATTGAAGGCGAAATTCCCAAAGTCCAATGAGATAGTTTCTACAATAATCGAGTCGGGGGAACGATTTATTGCTGACGAATTGGAAAATGGATAATCTCCGCAGGAGTTTTGCCATAGCTCAATGGAACTGTCGCAGCATTCTTAGTAAAGGAGATGATTTTCACAAATTTAAGTTGGAGTTTGATATTATTTATTTAACTGAAACGTGGCTGAAGGATAAAAATAATCTTTCGTTCCAATCGTTTAATATTATCAGTAAAGATAGAGTTACAAGGACCCAAGGCGGAGGGGTAGCTATTCTTATCAGGTCAGGCATTCCATACGATGTTATCAGCAATATTAATATTTCAGACAAGTTAGAATTCAACTTTATTAGGTTTTATATTGGTTTAAACAAATTTCATTTATGTAACATTTACAAATACCCAGAAACTAATATGTCGGTCGCTGAGTGGACAGGGTTTTTTGACGCTATTGTTCCTTTTTTGAATAATTTAATTATATGCGGAGACTTCAACGCTCAACATTATTCGTAGGGAAGTGACTTGGTTAACCAATCGGGGGTTTCTCTTGCAGCGGCTTTAGACAAGTCGGATTTATCTGTTATGAACGATGGATCTTCTACAAGGTTACATATTGTTCATGGAAAAAAAGTGTTCCAGATTTGACTTTGGTTTCGACGGATTTGCTATCGGTTGTTACTTGGAATACTCTGGATGATTATATGAATAGTGATCATTTACCAATTTGTATTAAAATCCCTTTGCCATCTACCTTTTTCGTTAATGCCAGGGCGCAGCTCAACAATAGTGGGACGAATTGGAAGGTTTTTAATGATTTAGTGAAACCGTCTTCGACGGTGTTTTTGTTAAAGGTGCATTTGTCTTTAGCTGACTATGATAGTTTCGTTGAGGGTATTAAGGATAATCTTATCACTGCAGGATCTAAACTTCCCAATAAGTCAAAAAAATTTAACATCTCCCCCTCCTGTTCCATGGTGGTCTCAAGAATGTTCGGTTGTGGTAGAGCATAGGAGAGAATGTAAAAAAAAATTTAACATCACCGTCGGATGAGACTTATCAGAGTTATTTGGATGCTTGTAAAGAAGTTAAAAAAATCCTGAAAAAATAGAAAACCCGAAGTTTTAAATCCGATATGTCCAAAACTTGGTGTAACATCAAAGTATTTAAACGTAGATTCAATGCGTCTCGATCAGACCCTGGATTCTCTCCGGAGAATCCGCATGTCCTTGAAGCAATAAATAAAATAGCACCCATTAATCTTATCCCGCATCTTACCGACCTTCGACCTTCTTGTGACAACATTTCAGAAATTTCAAAGCGTATATCCCTCGAAGAATTGGAGTCGTCATTATGTGAGGTTAACAAGAAATCTGCGCCGAGTATGGACTTAATTACGAATGAAATATTGTTGAACTTTCCTGTGGAATCGAAAGCGATTCTTACACATTTTTTAATTTGTTTTTTGAGCAAGGGATCATCCCTAATGCGTGGACGGAATATTTTGTATACCTTATTCCGAAACCAGGGTCCAACAAACTTCGACTAATTTCCATCACATCGGTTATTCTTAAGTTGTTCGAAAAAATTATTAATGAAAGACTGGATTGGTGGGTGGAAAGAAATGTTATCCTCCTGAATCAATTTTTCGGATTTAGGAGAAATAGATCCTGTTCAGACAGTATAGCGACTGTAGTTACGGATATTAATATTAATTATCTCCGGAAAAATTTCCTAGCGGCATGCTTCATAGATGTTGAAGGCGCACATGATAATGTTATTCCATCCATTCTATTAGAGACCCTCCAAAGCCTCAACATTCCTATTTATATAATTATTTTTATTAAAAATATTGTGGAAAGAAGGAAGGTTTTTTTTCTATTAATAACATTCATCTGGAGTCCAGAATTGTTAATAGAGGTTTGCTCCAAGGATCAGTTTTAAGTCCTATCCTTTTTAACATTTATTTATCAAGAATTCTACAGAATATAGGCCCTGATACGAAATTGCTTACTTTCGCAGATGATATTGTTATATATAGTTCGTCAAGTTTTTTAGAAAAGGCATTGGAAACAGTGTCTACTTCCTTGTCGTCACTGGATAATTGGCTTAATAGCAGAGGCCTTAAGATCGCCGAACATAAAACTCACCTAGTTGTGTACACGAAGAGAAGAATGGTAAATAACGCGATCTCTATCTCACTTAATAATGTTGTGACGTGATTTTTCGATCACTGTCACAAAAATCAATATTTTTCGGATAGGGCTGTCGATTTAGTTCGGTTAGCCCGTTGTAGTTCCCGCTTTACTGCCCTGCAGCTGCCCACGTACCGTCCAGCTCTCGTTTAAGTAAGGTTCGTAACGTTTTGCGATCCGGTTAGATTTTGCTTGTGTGTGATAAGCTTAAAGATTTAGTTCAGGTCGGTATTCTCGAATCTATTCGGTGGAGAGAATCACGAAGAAATGAGAAACACGAATAGAGGAGAGCCCGACGAGATTTCGTCAGGAATACGCCAAAGTCCGGTGCAAACCCGGCACTCCGCTTAGGTGATAATCCAGGACGTTGGAGAACAGGCGGAGGTTTTAGTTCAGTTCGGGCAAGGTTGGGACCCCGTTGTGCTGTGTTTTAGTTTAGAGAGAGAGCCTTGTTTTCACATCCTGAATTTGGAGTAGCGATCGCGAAGATTCTCAAAGTTACCGCGTTACAGTTTCGGATCCCGATTAAATGACGCTCTGGAATAGTTTGAGAGGGCAGTAGCTATCGGCTAAGGATCTCGCAATAATCATAACGCTTCGTTAGAATATTTTGGTAGGCTTATCAGTCTACCGGGAGTCGTCCTCGAGGCTGCTCGGACCTCTCTTGTGCTCCCGATGTTTATGGTTTCGGCTATTGTGTCGCGCTTGAGTCAGTCGTTCTCGCTCGCGTTACCGTAGACTCCGGGTATCGCTCTCGCTTCGGTTCGTGTGTCGCGTTCGCTACCTGTCGCTTTGCGCGTTCGCTAGTAGACTCGTTCGCTATGTTTCGTGCGGATACGTTTCCGAATAATTTGCCGATTTTTCTGTGATCGAGAGGCGTTTCGGATAACGCTCTTGAGGTGCAGTGATTGTGCTTAAGTTCTCGTGGCATCGCGAGATGCCGTTCCCCCATATTATTGGATTAAATCATGCGGTTTCGGTGAGTTTTGTTTTTAAGTACTTTATCGATCGCGTGTGGATCCGCTCTCGTTACGCTCGCTCCGATCCTTTGTGGCTTACTAGCCTACCATTAATTGCTCCCGTTAAGTAAAATTTGAGATGCCGACAGATTAGATTTCGCGTTATTTTATTGGCCCAGGATCGCGACCCTTCTACTATAACCTGAGCGACCGTGCATTCCGCAACCGTTCGCTTTCGCGAATGCATCGGCGTTAGTTCTCGTTACCGTTTGTTCTCGTTTGTGTTATCGTGTGACGTACGGGCGTTCGGTACGCCGGAAATAACCCCGTCGCGGGAAGCGCGACGAGTTTATATTTATTTTTCGAGATCGTTCCCGGTTCGTCCTTTACAGGACGTTTCCCGATGTTTCGTGCAGGTCGTTAAATAAATCACGCGATATTTTTAATTGTAGTTGAGATTTAATTATTTTAAAGTGATTAATACGTTATAATAAAAATGGCAAGGTTTAGCCGGCAAGCTCTCGCACACTATCACTCATAGACACATACGCTCGTACTTACAATGTATTCCTTAGTTGCTACGTGTGTTTACGGACTCCTTTCTCCACTCTCCTTCTCTCTCACTCTCTACACTCTACACTTCTTCACACTCCTCCTCTCTCTCACTCTCCCTCGTTCCGTACACACACTTAAAGCTACACGACAGTATTGTTCGTGGCGTTGGTTGAAGCTACTATGACCTAGCACGATCAGGCTCACCACCGCGGGATGCAACACTCTTTAGGCTCCTTTCGGCCTTCGCGACTTTCACGCGTTCTACTAGACCGGGGTGTTCCCTGGAGATTCACTCCACAATTGCGGGTGCTAATTGAGGAGTTTATCCGAAGATCAAGCTCGCGCTTTCAGTATCTAAGCGGGACTGTCCTACCCGGCTCGTACATCCGCCGATCTCTCGACCGTCGGGTGTCGCGCCGGGGAGGATTTCTGCCGGATCGCGAAATTGTACCTCGCCTGAGCGGAGGCGAGAGGAGACATTTGCATGTCCCCTCGAGCCCTCGGCTCTCGAGAAAAATATCGCGCGACCCGCGTCGCATAGAATAACGCCGCGATGTATAAAGAATTAACACGGGAAATTAAATACTGAAAAGGCAACGGAATACATCCTGTGTATTCCGATACCTTGACAGTCAATCCCGCGCTGACGATCCCGAACGTGCCAGAAAATTTAGAAATAAAAATCGTCGCTGCGCGGAAACGTGACAATCGTGTATTTCGTTCCGTTTTCGTGTATTCCCGTTGCGGAGGTCGGCCTGTTCCATCGACCTCCAGATTAGTCCGGCTTGGTGATTCCGGCGAAACAAAAATCAGCCCTGCGGAGGTCGACCGTTCCGTCAACCTCCAGATTAGTCCGGCTTGGCGATTTCGGCGAAACAAAAATCGACCCTGCGGAGGTCGGCCGTTCCACCGACCTCCAGTTTAGTCCGGTTGTTAATACCGGCGAAACAAAAATTAACTGGCGCCCACCGGGACGCCAATGTATTCGCGGAGGTAGACGGCCGAAGGTGGCGTTATTGAGATCCCGATTCCGCTTTTTTTTGAGTTTAGATTTTCGATCCCGTTTCGCGTGAATTCTCGGAAAAATACGTCACAGTTGATATATATAAAGCCAAAGAAGCTAGATTTCTTGGGGTTTAGCTCGACTCTAAGCTGTTCTGGAAGTTGCATGTGCAGAACATCAAGAAAAAAGCGAATAATGCCATAAAAAAATCAGGGCTATTTCTAGAATTAGTTGAGGAGCACATCCGGTAACACTTTTAGCTTTGTATACGGGATTAGTTCGGGCAACTTTGGACTGGGGTTCCCAGTTCTATCTGGATGCTCCGGAATCTTACCTTAGTCAATTAAATAAAATGCAATATGCCGCTCTTAGGTGCGTTTTAGGATCTACTTCGACCACTCCTACAAATACATTATTGCATCTTGCAGGTAAACCGCCATTAACGTCTCGTAGATCATTCTTAGTTAAGAGAATAATAGCCAGATTTTATATGGCAGCCAATAACATCGTTATCCCTAGACTTACCCGCGTAGAAAAGATTAGTATTGCCGAGATTCTCACTGAGAGTCAAGCATGAGCGCCAAACCAAGATTCTCTCCGAGATTCTTTCCGAGATTCTCCAAAAAAAAGTTCCGGGAATCCGTTGGAAATCTCTCCGAGATTCTTTCCGAGATTCTCCAAAAAAAAAAAAAAAAGTTCCGGGAATCCGTTGGAAATCTCTCCGAGATTCTTTCCGAGATTCTCCAAAAAAAAAAAGTTCCGGGAATCCGTTGGAAATCTCTCCGAGATTCTTTCCGAGATTCTCCAAAAAAAAAACAAAGTTCCGGGAATCCGTTGGAAATCTCTCCGAGATTCTTTCCGAGATTCTCAAAAAAAAAAAAAGTTTCGGGAATCCGTTGGAAATCTCTCCGAGATTCTTTAAAAAAAAGTTACGGGAAGAAAAAAGTTCCCCGAGAAAAACCGTATTGCAAGCGGTGTATAGACGCGCGATACTAGCTTGATCGCGCTTGTAACAAAGCAGCACTCAACGATGAAGTTACATCGAAATTTTATGACCCTATAAAGATATCTGCATGAGACTAAATTTCATCAAGTTATAACGACTGTGTTTTACATCGCACAAACTTCGCTCGGGGTATTTCACTTGAAAAATAAAATTCTACAAGCAATCTATTTTTCCCTCAATACCAGTGCATTGACACAGATTTGCCAGCGATGAAATTTGATGCAGTCGAGATAACTTCAGGGACACGAAATTTGCACTATGGTTCGGATAATAGAAATTCGGATAAAGCAACTCGCAGTTTGGTTAAATGGAGGTTCGGGTAATCGAGGTTCTACTGTAAGCGCAAAGCAATGAAACAGCTGGTTGCTTTTTCGCTAAAAGTTACTGGAAGGCAACCTCAAAGTAATCGTTCAGTGAAACTCAGATTGCCAAACTGCCTCAGTTGAAAACAACCGGAAGTAAACGGATCACAGATAAATGTTCAAGCTGTGCGACCGTCTCCCCCCCCCCCCCCCCCCCGGTGCGACTCAGGACCGATCATAAGTATTATCAGTGAGGGGAATCGACGATTGAGTCTCGGTGTCAGTGCAAGGTTTGGATGATCGCTTGGCGAGGCGACTGTAGGTTTTTATTGTAGGATGCCAATTTATCATCTGCCTCTGTAGCGTACGTCGGTAACCATGAGCTCTATGATGGTAAAACAGACTTTTGGGCAAATGAGACGTCGGGTGAATGGACCTCGGGCAATAGATGTTTCGGTATTTTAAGCCGTCGGGATTATGACGAGTCGGCAAAATAATATTTCGGAATTTTGAACATTCGGTATTCTAGTCATTTGGGAGATTACAATTTCGGGCAAATGCTACATCGGATTATGAGATTTAGCACAAGTGACGGCAAGCCGGCTCCTCGTGCAATCCGATTTGCGACCTGTGGGTGGTCCACGGCAAAGGCATCCCGTTCAGCGAACTTCCTACCCGCCGGCTATTATTTCGCCGGATCACGACGCCGGATCTGCGAAAACTTTGCAGAGAGAATAGCACGACATTCGGTGATAGCAGCGACAATGCTAAGTCCCTCGATAACGATTCAAGAAATTACAACATTGTCCTTCGCCATGTAGCTAAAACTCCCGTTGTCTGCTATGCACTAAACCGGGACGAGTTTTGAGTGGACTAACACGAACAACTTTCCAGAGGACGTTGAGACTCGCCGTATGGAAATCGTCGAGGGCAATTTATCGATAAATTCGGAATTAGATTTAATAGCATGTGCAATACCGCGGTCGGTAATAAAAACTGTAATCAACTTTTCTCACAGGTTCTCGTATGTACGCTCAAAAGAAAAGTCTCATGGGAAACGGATATCATCTCGGCTTCCGATGAAACTTTTCTTTTGACCTTACTTTCCAGATTCCGTGAGAAAAGTAAGGGTATAGGGTCATAAAATTTCGATGTAACTTCATCGTTGAGTGCTGCTTTGTTGCAAGCGCGATCAAGCTAGTATCGCGCGTCTATACACCGCTTGCAATACGGTTTTTCTCGGGGAACTTTTTTCTTCCCGTAACTTTTTTTTAAAGAATCTCGGAGAGATTTCCAACGGATTTCCGAAACTTTTTTTTTTTGAGAATCTCGGAAAGAATCTCGGAGAGATTTCTAACGGATTTCCGAAACTTTTTTTTTTGAAGAATCTCGGAAAGAATCTCGGAGAGATTTCCAACGGATTCCCGGAACTTTGTTTTTTTTTTTTTTTTGGAGAATCTCGGAAAGAATCTCGGAGAGATTTCCAACGGATTCCCGGAACTTTTTTTTTTGAGAATCTCGGAAAGAATCTCGGAGAGATTTCCAACGGATTCCCGGAACTTTTTTTTTTTTGGAGAATCTCGGAACGAATCTAGGAGAGATTTCCAACGGATTCCCGGAACTTTTTTTTTTTTAGAATCTCGGAAAGAATCTCGGAGAGATTTCCAACGGATTCCCGGAACTTTTTTTTTTTCTGAGAACCTCGGAAAGAATCTGGGAGAGATTTCCAACGGATTCCCGGAACTTTTTTTTTTTGGAGAATCTCGGAAAGAATCTCGGAGAGATTTCCAACGGATTCCCGGAACTTTTTTTTTTTTTGGAGAATCTCGGAAAGAATCTCGGACAGATTTCCAACGGATTCCCGGAACTTTTTTTTTTTTTGGAGAATCTCGGAAAGAATCTCGGAGAGATTTCCAACGGATTCCCGGAACTTTTTTTTTTTTTTTGAGAATCTCGGAAAGAATCTCGGAGAGATTTCCAACGGATTCCCGGAACTTTTTTTTTTTTTTTGGAGAATCTCGGAAAGAATCTCGGACAGATTTCCAACGGATTCCCGGAACTTTTTTTTTTGAGAATCTCGGAAAGAATCTCGGAGAGAATCTTGGTTCGGCGCTCATGCTTGACTCTCAGTGAGAATCTCGCCGAGAATCTCGGCAATACTAATCTTTTCTTCGCGGGTTATACTTATGAATGAATCAAATGACCGGTTAAATGTACAAAGGAAATTGTATTTACACGGTCTATTCCGGGTCTGGAAAAGTTTGAGAGAAGTATAGACGGAAGTACAAAGATATTATATCTATTTGTTCCTATTTGTTACACAGTTCCTATTTATTCGTATATTGCATCCATTAATTATACCATTACTATGGGAGCAGAAGTTATTCTGCCTAATGGTAGTCGAACCCCAAATCAGTGTTAAATGACAAAATTGAGGTTTTATTTCCCCGAGCCACTCTTTTTTTTACTGATGGATCTAAGACAAGTAATCCGGACAGGGTGGCAGCTGCTTTATACTGCCCGGTGCTTGATCTGGTCCAGGGATATCGTATAAGCGATCGTTGCTCTATTTATGCTGCAGAACTCTTAGCGATTTTCCAGGCTTTATCTTGTATTAAAGAAAATAACATTAGAGAATCGGTTATCTGTACGGATTCACTGTCGTCTGTGATGACGCTCTATCAGGTGGGAGTAAATACCAGGATTCATCCGTGGGCTTTAAAAAGTAAAGTAATCATTACAGGTCTTAAACGGTTAGGATGGTCTGTTACGATTTTGTGGATTCCTGCCCATATAGTGTGACGTAGTACGTCACAAGTCCTCTCCAACGTGGCTCGACGTCCCACCACTCACCTAGGGAATAAATTAGGATTATACTTTACCATGTAAGCGAGGACTTTTATTATTGTCAACCCCTCTCCCCCGACTTACCCACAGTCCCAGCTACCCTGACAGTCCCTTAACTCACTCACCGAAGCCATCGCCACCCACCGAAGACTCGTCGCAGACTCATCGCAGACTCACCGAAGACCATCGCAGAGCATCCCAGACCATCGACAGCCTCGCCACCAAGAAGATCGACCCTGCCAGGCCCAGAACGACCTGCGAAAATTGTCCACCGACCGGTAATTACAATCCGGTATGACACCACGGCACTAACCTCCGAAAATCTCCGACGCTCCGGTACACCATCACCACACCGTCGTCCGTCCTTTAGAAGCCACAGCCACGAAAACTCCACTCAGCTGACCCGTCCTGGACAGCCCGGAACCCGACGACACACTCTCGGCTCGAAATTACGAGTGTAAACCGACGAGCTGTGTCGTGCGGGCAAACACCGTATAAATCCGTCCGAACTGTCAGATGAGACATTTCGCCAGCTCGCCGCGAGGAACCAGCACCTCCCGACGTCGAGAATGTTCGGCGATCGATAGGCCAATCGATGCCGAGGGTGCGCGCGCCGAACGTCGCGACAGGCCTTCCGTCGCGACGAATATTCGCAATCGGCCGCGGCCAATTACAACGCCCATCACCAGCTAGTCCCGCGATCGACCAATCAATCACCGCCAAATAATTCGCAAATTGCAAGACCGACCCTTAGGTCGGAGAAGATGCCGGAAGCGGCGAGGCCGTCTTCACTTCGAGCCACGGCGTGTGCGAGAGCGAGTGTGATTGACAGACAAGAGCGATTAATTCCGAGCAAAATTATCAGATATTACGACGACTAACGAGATTTCCCCGGACCAGACTCCTTCTTGGAGAGTTACCTATTGGATATTACGACGATTTTGAACGCCTGAGGACCCGATTGAACGAAACATTGGAATTTATAACGACTCGGCAAGCCAAGGAATATCGAACGGATTTTGTCGAGAGGATTTTGCCGAGCGAACTATCGGAGAGAGATTGTAACCGATATAGATTGAGAAAGACTGGTTGAGTGAGTACCTTTCGAGTTTCCCTTCCCCCTTTAATAATTGATTGATTGTCCCACCCGTCCAATTCCCCTGAAAATTCACCCACAACCCCTGTATCGAAATTATAAGCGATTTTTTTTGTTCTTGTACGAATATTTTTCTTGTACGAATATTTTTCTTGTACGAATATTTTTCTTGTACGAATATTTTTTCTTGTGCAATTTTTTTTGTTCGATCGACGATTATCGGCCGCTGCGTGCGCCGACCATTGCCATTGTCCCGGATTTACCACGTGCGCGTGAGTGGTGGCGTTCGCGAAAATCCCAGCGTGCGTTATCGTTATTTTTCCCTCCTCCCCGAGACTCATAAATTGTTCATTCTGATCTCCTATTTTCTTTTTTTTTGTAATCGTTGAAGCTTTTGCTATTTTTTTTTGTGCCGAGGTAATATTGTTAAGAAGCCCTGGACAGTGCCTGCGGCCTGAGAAGTCTCATCCCCCTCCCTCCCCCGTTCCCGCTAGCCGAGTGCCATAAAAGCCAATAGATTTCCCCTTTTTTTTGTGGTTGTTTCCGATTTGTAAAAATCGAGAGTTACGGGGCTACGCCGATTCAGTAGCTGGCGCCCAATAAAATAGACGACATTTTGATTTATTTTTTTTCCTGTTTTTGAAAGTTTCTGAGTTTTGGCAAATTACCACCAAATTTGTGTAGAGTATTCACCGGCCAGCCCCCCCCCCCTTCCTCCCTGCGATTGACCCGTGCGAGTTGCCGTCCCAGCAACTATTATAAGCCATTTATTTTCGTAAGCTTTAGTCTTATTATTTTCTGACATTCTTATTTTTATTCGAGTATTAATTATTTTGTTATTTTCTTATTTTTCCCCGAGTACTGATTATTTTGCCGCTTTCTTAATTCCCCTGCGTATCGATTATTTTCTCTTTTCCTATTTTCAAATTCTTTGCCCTTCAGTTATTGCTTTTTTCCTGATTATTATAATTGTTATTGTGAACCCCTTTTCCCTCCCCTAGATTATTATTGAGATTGTTCATTTTATTTTGTTGTTTACCCTCCGCCGAGAAAAGTATTATTAAAAGTCAATTTTCTACATTTTCTACACAAAACGTTGGTGAATTATTTCCCCCTTTTTCCTCGCCCCATACTTCCCCGGATTGCCCCAATTCTCAAAGTAGCGAAGGTAAAGTATCGTCACAATAGGAATCATTGGGAACGAAATTGCCGATAGAGCTGCAAATCAAGCTCGGTCGCTGAAAATAGTAGAGTTCGATAAGTGTGAGGCGGGAGACCTGAAATTATCATTCAAAAAATCCCTTGTGGAGTCGGCGGATAATTATATTCAATTTCAAGCGTTGCATAAAGGCACTCAGTTCAGTGAACTTGCAGGCCCATTTAAACTTAAGCATTGGTTTATAAATCGCCTAAGTAGAAGGCAAATATCATTAATAAATAGGATCAGAACGGGTCATACGTTGACTCCCGCTCATTTGTTTAGAATAAATATTGTTACGGATCAAAGCTGCGAATGTGGCGAAATAGTGTGTGATATTAATCATATTTTTTGGTATTGTCCAGTCTACGAACTGGAACGAAATAAACTAACACCAGTGTTAAAAAATATAAAATAAATCCTGGGGATGATATCAGTAAAGTATTCTTGATATTAGAAGTTAAAAAGGTTATTCCATTATGCGAATTTTTTAACCATAGAAATATTAAAATATAATGATCCAGAATAAAAACAAATATAATGAATGTACATTTATAGGTTATGTAGGCGGTGGCTCACCAGATAACTAGGCAGATAGCATTGTTAGTTTGTTAACTAGTTTGTAATGTTTTAGTTAATTATTGTAACACCGCGCACGCGCACGCACACGCGCACGCGCACGCACACGCACACGCGTCCGGACGCTATCTAAAAATGACATTTCTCGACGTTTTCGTGACATTAAAATTTCGAAATTTTTTTTTCACGAAAACATATAGCTTCCTCTATGAGGAAGCAAAAATGAAAAAAATTGAAAAAATCCAAACAAAAGTCCAAAAATATTTTTTTTTTAATCGAAAAAAGTCATAAAATATTTTTAATCAATACAAAAAAATTTTTTTTAAATACAAAAAATTTTTTTTAATACAAAAAATTTTTTTAAAAAGTCCAAAGAAATTTGAAAAAATTGAAAAATAAAAATAGATCCAAAAAATATTTTTAAAAAAGGCAAAAAATATTTTTTTTAAATCCTAAAGAAGTAAAAAAATATTTTTATCACGTCTCTTTCTTCGATATAATTTTCATTAAGATTGAGGCCCGTTTCGAGATTTTACGCGAAATCGAAATTTTTTAAAATAGTCTGTGGTAGCTCTAACTTTCATAAATTTTGAGCTATCGTCCTAAAAATACATATAAATACAATACTATGAACAAATACCTTTAATATTCAAGTTGGCCGAAATCTACCTAAGGGATCAGATTTTATCGAATTTTGTTTTTTTTTGAAAAATTACTAAAAATTGTCTAATTTGAGTAAATAAGGAGGTATCGAGCTTAAATTTGGCACAGGAATGGACTAACACTGTACAATGTTTCGTATTAAATTTGGCAAAAATTGATCCAACCATTTAAATTTTATGGGATTTTGAAAATTTTGTTGACAGGAGTTTCTGTATCAAACATCACGCAAAGAGTAAAATGAGTTATAGTTTCGTAATCAGCGCTGAAGATTAGACTAAAAATTGCCTTAAAACTTTTTTTTGTGTTTTAATTAAAGCTTCCTCTATGAGGCAGCCAAAATGGCACAACGGAATTATCATAGAGGAAGTTATGAGCAAAACCGTAAATCATGAGGAATTAATTGTGCAAATCACTTTCAACGCTTTTTAAAACTTTAAAAAAATTTTCTTTGGGTTTTTTAAAACTTTTTCTTGAATTTTTCTGGGTTTATTTTAACTTTTTCTTGAATTTTTCTGGGTTTTTTAAAACTTTGTTTTGAATTTTCTGGGTTTTTTAAAGCTTTTAAAAATTTTTTTTGGATTTATAAAAAATAGTTGTTGACTTTTTTTTAGAAAGAAAAACAATTTTAAGTTTTTTGGATTTTTATTTTTAAATATTTTTATGGAATTTTTTTCAAATTTTTTTTGCATTTTTTTCGAAATTTTTTGAATTCCATGGGTCCATGGTTCTATGGGTCTATGGTTCTATGGGTCCATGGTTCTATGGGTCTGTTACGTCCCGATTTCGTGCCATTTTCGTGAATGTCTCGGGATCGCGACGTGATACGCCGAGTGTTGGGTTGCGTCGCTGAGCCGAGGTGTGATTCCACACCTCGGATGTGCTCACGCGGTGCATCCTCAGCATCACCCGATAAAGATATTGTTACTTATAATATTTAGAGTCGCGGCCGAGCTCGGGTTTTTGCGGATCAGCGGGTCCGAAGTTCGCGACACGCGCAGCGATTTTTGAATCGCTGTGCGTGCCGGGAAATTCACACCCTGCGATCGCTGAATTGCGGAAACTGGACTTCGCTGCGGGCGTTGGAGGATCCTCGAACGACACAGGGAAGTCAGTCTCCTGACACCAACGATCAAAGATAGATCGGTCCGGAGGATCTCCACAAATCGTAGCTCGCGCAGGTCTGTAAATCTCGAGAGTGAAAGTGCGTGATTTAGCCTCAAAGATACAGTGCAGAGAGGTCACGGCGAAACTCCCGAGTGAGTTCCGTAGCGGCGTTAATTTCGAATTGTGTTTAAATAGTATAGAGACTACTAGTGTTCGAGTAACGTAACATAGACCATATAGTGGAAGACAATATAGAGACTGTACTGATCTACGACCCGTGTTCGGGAACCCAAAGTAGTGTTAAGACGAAGAACCCCCGCCAGAGAGCTTGTCCCTGTTTCCAACACCGTAAAGAGTGAGTACGAGTGTGGACGAATGAGAGAGGCAATTAGTTTAATCATCCGCGCTTAAAACCCAAATACATATAAAATATTCCTCGCCTGTAATTAGTTCTAGCAATATAGTTGTTTGAGTTAACCCCTTCATCAAAGGATTTTTATTTGCACCTTTCGATTCTTCCCCTTTTCAGGTACACGAGAGACGGGCCCGTCCGGGACGCGGCGAAGCACCCCAAAAAAATAAAATAAAAGGTTTGCTACGCCTGAGAACGCGCCATGCTCTACCTCGGACGTAACGGGTCCATGGTTCTACGGGTCCATGGTTCTATGGGTCCATGGTTCTATGGGTCCATGGTTCTATGGGTCCATGGTTCTATGGGTCCATGGTTCTATGGGTCCATGGTTCTATGGGTCCATGGTTCTATGGGTCCATGGTTCTATGGGTCCATGGTTCTATGGGTCCATGGTTCTATGGGTCCATGGTTCTATGGGTCCATGGTTCTATGGGTCCATGGTTCTATGGGTCCATGGTTCTATGGGTCCATGGTTCTATGGGTCCATGGTTCTATGGGTCCATGGTTCTATGGGTCCATGGTTCTATGGGTCCATGGTTCTATGGGTCCATGGTTCTATGGGTCCATGGTTCTATGGGTCCATGGTTCTATGGGTCCATGGTTCTATGGGTCCATGGTTCTATGGGTCCATGGTTCTATGGGTCCATGGTTCTATGGGTCCATGGTTCTATGGGTCCATGGTTCTATGGGTCCATGGTTCTATGGGTCCATGGTTCTATGGGTCCATGGTTCTATGGGTCCATGGTTCTATGGGTCCATGGTTCTATGGGTCCATGGTTCTATGGGTCCATGGTTCTATGGGTTCATGGTTCTGTGGGTCCATGGTTCTATGGGTCCATGGTTCTATGGGTCCATGGTTCTATGGGTCCATGGTTCTATGGGTCCATGGTTCTATGGGTCCATGGTTCTATGGGTCCATGGTTCTATGGGTCCATGGTTCTATGGGTCCATGGTTCTATGGGTCCATGGTTCTATGGGTCCATGGTTCTATGGGTCCATGGTTCTATGGGTCCATGGTTCTATGGGTCCATGGTTCTATGGGTCCATGGTTCTATGGGTCCATGGTTCTATGGGTCCATGGTTCTATGGGTCCATGGTTCTATGGGTCCATGGTTCTATGGGTCCATGGTTCTATGGGTCCATGGTTCTATGGGTCCATGGTTCTATGGGTCCATGGTTCTATGGGTCCATGGTTCTATGGGTCCATGGTTCTATGGGTCCATGGTTCTATGGGTCCATGGTTCTATGGGTCCATGGTTCTATGGGTCCATGGTTCTATGGGTCCATGGTTCTATGGGTCCATGGTTCTATGGGTCCATGGTTCTATGGGTCCATGGTTCTATGGGTCCATGGTTCTATGGGTCCATGGTTCTATGGGTCCATGGTTCTATGGGTCCATGGTTCTATGGGTCCATGGTTCTATGGGTCCATGGTTCTATGGGTCCATGGTTCTATGGGTCCATGGTTCTATGGGTCCATGGTTCTATGGGTCCATGGTTCTATGGGTCCATGGTTCTATGGGTCCATGGTTCTATGGGTCCATGGTTCTATGGGTCCATGGTTCTATGGGTCCATGGTTCTATGGGTCCATGGTTCTATGGGTCCATGGTTCTATGGGTCCATGGTTCTATGGGTCCGCGGGTCCGCGGGTCCGCGGGTCCGCGGGTCCGCGGGTCCGCGGGTCCACGGGTCCGCGGGTCCACGGGTCCGCGGGTCCACGGGTCCGCGGGTCCACGGGTCCGCGGGTCCACGGGTCCGCGGGTCCACGGGTCCGCGGGTCCACGGGTCCGCGGGTCCACGGGTCCGCGGGTCCACGGGTCCGCGGGTCCACGGGTCCGCGGGTCCACGGGTCCACGGGTCCGCGGGTCCACGGGTCCGCGGGTCCACGGGTCCGCGGGTCCACGGGTCCGCGGGTCCACGGGTCCGCGGGTCCACGGGTCCACGGGTCCACGGGTCCACGGGTCCACGGGTCCACGGGTCCACGGGTCCACGGGTCCACGGGTCCACGGGTCCACGGGTCCACGGGTCCACGGGTCCACGGGTCCACGGGTCCACGGGTCCACGGGTCCACGGGTCCACGGGTCCACGGGTCCACGGGTCCACGGGTCCACGGGTCCACGGGTCCACGGGTCCACGGGTCCACGGGTCCACGGGTCCACGGGTCCACGGGTCCACGGGTCCACGGGTCCACGGGTCCACGGGTCCATGGGTCCATCGTCGATCGTCCATCGTCCATCGTCCATCGTCCCTCGTCCGAAATAGTAGTTTACGATAAAGTGTGAGCGTGGCCGAGAGGTCTCGGCGCGCGCTTCACACGCAGTAGGCCCGGGTTCGATTCCCGGCAAGCACCAAGAATTTTCTGTGGTGTTTTTATCTGCGAAAAAGTGGTTCGGAACCCACTATAATAGTAGGTCCAGAGGAAAAGGACCAGCGCCTCGGTATGGGAAACCGAAAGACTGGGAAAAGTGTCGCGGGTTCGATTCCCGAGACTGAAGGCCCGTAGGTGAAAGGAATACGGACGGGGACATAGCTCCGGAGATAGGACGTACGAACTACGACTATATCCGTATGTCCGGGACTACTGACACCTGACGGGGCGCGATGAAGCTCCGGGCCCAAGAATCGAACCGGCGACCGCGGATAAGGAAGGAGGAGGAAGAAAGTGAAGGAGCCCGTAACCCTTAGGGGATCGGTGTAACACACAATAGTACTTTGCGATACTAATACGGAAAAGCCATCTTTCGACGAAGGTTGTGAAGTTGGCTGCACGAGCCGGCTCGAGAGGAGGCGAGTGCTGCCTTCTTCCCAACCGCCGTCGGGAGACCGCTTTTTTGTACAAGTATCGCAGACTACTTTTTGTGACAAGTGCACGAAAATTCCCGCTTTTCGTACCTGTAAAGTGCGTTCGGAAAAATAACTACAGTGACAGATAAGTCGGCGCGAAAAGTAACTAGAGTGTTAAAAAAGTGTGCGCAAAACTAGGTAGAGTGTGAAAGAAGTGTGCGCAAAAGGAACTAGTGTGTGAAAAAAGTGTGCGGAAAACAAATTAGCGTGTAAAAATAGTATCTATAGCATGTGACGGGGCTTTTCTGTTCCCGTCACAAAGAGAGCCATATCTCCGGCTCTCGCGTGTATCGGCACGGCACACGGCATTCTTTCTCCCGGGAGGAGTCCCTTCCAGGCGAACAGACAGGGTCAATCGCGAGCGAACCGTGCCCACGATTAATTTTCGTTTCATTTTATTTTCCGGTCAATATTCTCTCGAGCGTACGGCGGTCATAACCGCCGCAAGGACATCCCAACGTCTTCCGGCAACGTACAGCAGGCTGGAGCCTTGCTACCGATCTCGCCGCAGCCAGCCACAGTCAGCAGGCTGGAGCCTCGCTGTCGACCTCGCCATCGTCACACACGGCCGGCACCTCGACACGTCGCCCGCCGTTCAGCCGCGCCGCTACCGAGGTAGCGCGCGACGTTACCGACAACGGGCCCTCCACCATCCGAAGCCGCCTCGACACGACGAGCCACCAGCTACAGAGATCTAAAGCGTCCGGCTCGTCGCTATGCCGTCACCTCGCTCGTCTCACCGAAGGTCCCGTGCCTGCGCGCACCGACGCCCGTGGATTACCTCCCACCACGAGCGTACTCGATCCTTCGCGTTCACGTCACCACGAACGCGACGAAATTCAAAGAACCGCGCGAGATCTCGATAATTCGGGGAAAACGGACAAATAGAGCAGAGGGCGAAACGAAGATAGGCATAGGGTGGGGGAAAAAGGACCCGCGATCGCGAGAGCGTTACTTCTCTCGGGGACTCAATCGTAGGCTCCCGAGAAGGAAGGACGTCGTGACCGCTGTCGATCCGTGCGAAACGTTCCGCGAGAATACCGACATCTTGTCATACGCGAAGTGGGACTTCTGGCCGAGGGCAACTCGAGAAGCTCCCGCAACTGCCACGAAACCGGTGAGATCGTCATACGTGTTCGGTTTGAGGCTAGAGTTAGAATAGAGCAAGCTCGACTCGTTATCGTGGGGACAACACGCCTTCGCGCGCGAGACGCGGAATTTGTTCTCGGGGAGAAATTCGATAAAATCCATGTTTGCAATTTCATATAGTTTCCGTTAGACAATTTTCCTGGAAGGTTCTCGTTAATTTTTTATTTCATACAATAGTTTGCGCCTCGTGCGAGTCCATACTTTAATTCAATTTCGCTTATCTAAATTTTCTCGCAATTAATTCCGAATTTAACTTTTCCGATTTTATATTTCTTTTTTTTCGACTTATTTCTTTTTCCGATTTCTTATTGTATATTTCCTTTTTCCGAGTTTATGAGCTTCCGCGTATTCCCGCTGCGATCGGGCTAATTTAAGAAAAACCTGTTGCGAAAGATCCCGTGGCTGCGATCCACGTTTGTCATTTGTCCGCGAGTGTCGGACTTCCGAACATTGTCCGTCGTCGAGCTTCTGTTACCGAATTTACGTTACCGAATCAAGCTGCGAATTATTGTCATTATTTTATTGTGAACTTTTTGGGTTGTTGAGGGAACGAGCGTGCATGCTAGTCGCTTCTCGACCACGCTCTCGATATCCGCTAGAATAAAGTATCTTTTGAGTTCCCGTAAATTTCGTCTCGATCTCTGTTTCCTCCTCGCGGAGGCAACCGAACCACCCCCTCTACCATTTCCCAAGGCTGAGCGACACCGGGTCGCTCTCGTCTCTCGTTCGGCTTTAAAATTAAAATTTTGTCGCGAGAGCTCTCGCTCTCGCGGCTGGCGCCCTTAAGGCCGAGTGAGACGAGTTTTGTAGCCGTCTCGATTGGGTAAATTCTGGTGTTGGAAAAAAAACTGTTACAAGCATTTTTCACTCATCCTCTGCTAGAAAGCGCCACTTTCGACACACTTTACAGGCACCAAAAGCGGGACTTTTCGTTCACGCGTTACAAAAATGGACTTCAAGTACTTGTACTTGCATAAAGTACTTGAAGTACAAGTACTGTAAGTGCTAGGTATTTGAAGTACATATACTGTAAGTACTTTTTACATATTTGTACTTGAAGTAAATTGTACTTCAAGTACTTTGCCCAGCTCTGGTTCAAAGTTCGGTTTCAAGCGGATAAGATCAAAGTTGGTTTCACTTTGAAATCATTGTTGAATTTTTCGTTGACAGCGCCATGGAAATCGTCGTCGGATTTGGGCTGTGTCTCGCAACTTGAAATTTGCGATGCGAAATGTTAGAAGACAAAGTTATTTTCAAATGCCTTTATCTCTTATCATTTCCGATCGGGTATTTCAAGCCCAACCGTCTATTGACTATTGACTGTTGCCGTGATTGAGAAAAACTTATACAGGACGTCGGTTCCGCACGAGTGACATATTTATTTACGATAGTGCTTACGAAAATTCGACGATTATCATGTTTTTTTGTTAATGACAGAGGGCCGTCACCAGGCTGAAACCAGGCTGAAACCTAGGCCATTCGATTCATAAGATCGTACAGAATATTCATGTAAATTTGCAAGTCGGTGCCGTCGGTCCTTTAGAAGTGACTGGTGACAATTTTTCGTAACCATTTTTACCGGTACAGTTACCGGTTATTTAAGTAACGACGTGCTACTAATAAGCGCACTACAACTTTTAATTTTTATTTGATAAGATGTCTACGTTATTGCGAATTACGTAATCAACGTTTTATTTCTTCAATCAAATATTCCTGGTGACTATTGAATAATCCTTATTTCTCGGAAGCTATTAAGAATTGGTTCATTTTTTATTCACTAAAAGTAATGTAATATGATCAACCGTTAAACATAGCGTTTGCACTGCTTATAGTAACGATGTTATGGGGAATGAACGGGTTAAATCAAAATACATGTGTAGGGTATTGAGTAAAGATGCGTGATTGAAGCGGAAACAGCGTAAGAAAGAATCTTGCGCATGCAATTTTCGCCGGGTTCTCCAGTGTCAAGCACAGAGTAAGTTACCGTCGGTAAAATACATTAGTAGCTGCGGTTAAAATACGTTAGTAGCTGCACTTTGGGGGGACCGCCGTAAGCCAGTTCTCCCAAAGTACGGCGGTGTCCATCTTTCCCCACCGTACCGCATTTGCCATGGCGTATTTACCACGGGCATAGGAAAACTGCGGAAAACCATATGCCGATGAAGTCGGTCGCAAGTTCGCTTCACGGCGCCGGAGCTACGTCATGCCTTAGCCAAGAATGTAAACATGGACTATAGCTATATATACGTGACGTATATACGTATAGGTACGTGTAGATGACTCGTATATATAACTGGAACTTTGTCTCGCCCATATTTTCATTTTTCGACTAAGCGAGGCACCGGCATTCGAACCCACGACCTGCTAGTCTCGAGGCAAGCACGCTATCCACTAGGCCACCGCACCGGTTTATTTGCTGGACTATTTAACCGGTTATTTACCGACTCACATGACTAAGAGTGACACCGTAGAAGCGACACAGTACGAGTGACATAGTAGCAATTTGTTTGATAAAACGCTATAGTACGTGCTGGGCTCTTTGCCGCCGCTACGCTCAACGACGAGAGCGCTGGCGCGTACAGTTACGTCCGGAACATACCCCCGCTGGTGCGCTCTGCCCGCTAGATTCAGCGTCATATAAATCCGTCGGTCTTCGTCGATTTGCCCGTCGGTTCAGCGGCACACACCCACGCAACTATTTTCCATCCGTTAGTCAGTCGATATTTTTGCCAAGGGGTTGTAACTCCCCTGCATAACAAACTCTCCCGTGTAGCCCCGGTGACGTCACAACGCGAGAGCCCGGGAGGGACTGTCAGCGCGGAGAACTACAGAACAGCCATCGGACAAGCCTGCCGAGAGACAAGTGGCGCCATCCGACGGGATCGAGCGGCGGCTCGATCGATGTCGAGCAGCGCGCACGCGCAATCGTCCACACCAGCGAGGATTCGGAAGCACAGCGGCGCTGCCCAGCGGAATCCGGGCTGAAGCCCGCTCAAGGTCGCAGGACACCAAAAGCGAGGGAAAATCGGGATAGGCTATTGGGCAAAAATAACGACACTCACTTTGCACACGGCACCGACCGAGCACAGTATTAGCTCGACGGATAACACCGGAAGATCGTCACTATCATACCGATCCGGGATTGGAGGGTAGAGGCAGAACAATGTTTCCAACCAATAGGAAACTTAATAATCGAGCGGCCGCACGCAGACGCGAGTCCGCCAGAAATCCAGAGTGGGAGTCCAAAATAGGGGTATAACAGAGCCTGTAATCGACGGACGATCATCAGTGAACGATCAACCTTACCAGCGGACAACTCTCCAGGACTAAAAGTGAAAAGTGAAAAGTGAAAAGTGAAAAGTGAAAAGTGAAAAGTGAAAAATAAAAGTGAGTTAAAAGTGACTAAAGTGAAACAGTGCCAAAATCGGACTTATAATTTTTGTGTCACGCTGGACTCATAAATTTGGTGTCACTGTGGACTTATAAAATTTTGTGCCGAACAGGCCTTATAAAATTCGTGCCAAATTCGGACTTATAATTGTTGTGCTACTCTGGACTTATAAATTTGGTGTTAGGGTGGACTTATAAATTGTTGTGCCGAATTGGACTTATAAATCCGTGCCGATTTGAACTTGTGAAAACTGTGCCAATTTGAACTTGTGAAAACTGTGCCAATTTGAACTTATGAAAACTGTGCCAATTTGAACTTGTGAAAACTGTGCCGGCTCGATCTTATAAAAATCGGTGGCGATTTGGACTTATAAAAATTGTGACCCTTTGACGTACAACTTCTCGTGCCAAGTGGACATATACTAAAGGTGCCAGGTCGGACTTAGACATTTGTGCCAAGTGGGAACTTAGAACATTACGAGTGAGCAAGACTGACTCGGACTCGCAAGTGACGTGAGCGAATAAAAGTGTCATTCGGAGTGAACCGGTAAAGTGACTAAAGTTACCGTCAGAAAAGCTGTAAAAGTCCCGGAATAATATTACGACTCCAAGGATCCGAAAAAGTCACATCCAGGGTTTAGTTCACTTCCCCTGAAGGCTCCTATACCATCAAAACAAGGTAAAACCGTCCAATTATTGAATAAACACCAATTGCAAATCGCGAAGTGAGCGAGCTGTCACCGTCGATCGCCGTGTGACGTCAGAGCTAATACAGCCGAGCGCGACGACCAGCTGAATTGAGCGACGATCGAGAAGCTGCCCGCGCATGCGTCGTACGAGTACACGCGAATCAACCCTTTCGACTCAATATTCCGGCTTCAAGAAAGTAAATTATTCTAGATAAAGAGAAATAAAATCGGAGCATCAGAAGAATCGTTTCTCACAAATTTTGTTATCAATTGACAGGACATCTTGAATCATAATAAATATAACGAATCAATTCAAAGACTTGTAACCACTTGAAAGCCTATCATTGTATGAATAAAAAAAATTATTATCGTCTCATATAAAAATCGTCTCTGACACACCAGCCCACAATTCCTTAACGCTCGAGTCCACGAATCCTTCCGTTTGAGTGCCCTTTCCTCATAAGGAGGCGCACAAATACGGGAATTATTGTACAAAGCATCTGCTCCTGTTACATTTGGCGCCCAACGTGGGGCTCGAGCAAAAAGAATTAGCTGTGTCAGAGCAGCAATAAAATAAAATAGACGGTACAAATTAAATTAAATTAAATTAAAAGTAATTAAATCCAAGTACAAAGTGCGAGATGTCGGAAAAATCGTTCGCACAAGAGAGACGCGAGCTCGAGCTTATGGAAAGCGAAGAAGAGGTTCATAGGCGAGAGCGAGAGCGACTCGACAAGCTGAGGGCACAGCAAGCCGCCGATACCGAACAACCGCGGGTCTCAGAGGTGGTCTTGGATGACGAGACTCCGGGCAACTCGGAGGAGTCGCACCGAGATAGCACTATCGATATGGACCACACGAATCGCTCTCTCGACTGGGAATCCACGACAGCGGATGAGCTGATTGGTAGGGGAAATATCCGGCAACAGAGGGAAATGAATCGATTGTCGATCATCCCTCCAGAGAACGATGCGAACGCTCGGACAACCGGATGCGAGAAAGAAAAACACAAAGAGTCCCAGAACACAGGGGAAGTCGGAGACGACAGCAACAGGGCGATTCTGCAGGCGATATTGCAGATGAAGGCCGAGCACCAAAAAGAGTTCGACAAAATACACAGCACCCAGGTAAACCTGGAGTCGGCGTGTGTCAAACGAACTCGGGAGGCGAAACAAATGATGCTGACGGCGCTCTCGAGAGCGGTAAGCGAGAACGAGGCGGAAACAGATCACAAAATTGCGACGATGCGAGAAACGATCCGCGAAGAGCAGCAACCGATCAATATACACGTTCGGGAGCAATTGGCGGCACACGACGTCACGGTCGTTAAATTAATCGATCGACTCGAGGGTGTCACGAAAGCATCAACAAGGGCCCTTCCGACTGCAGAGGAAAACGCGAAGAGGATCCGGGAGTACGCGGCGATGGCAAACCGAACCGCATCGCAATCGGCGTTCAGCACGACGATGATCGGAGGTTTGAACGCCAGTAAAGCCTACGTGGCCTTGAAACGCTACCGAAGTTCAAGGGCGATGGCGTGGAACGGCCGATGCAGTACTTAAAAACGCTCAAGGACCATTTCAGCGCCATAGAGCCCGAGGGCGCGGAATTTCGGTGCATGATGGGCGAAGCCATGGTGGAAACAACACGTGATTGGTGGCACCTGGCCGCACCGGAAGTCGAAAATATCGCGCAGTTCGAGGAAGCTTTTCGAGCACGATACTGGGGTCGCGAACTCCAAGACAAGGTAAAGCGCCACCTCGAATATGGGACATATTTCATCGAGGGACAGCGCCTCACAAAGGCTGAATATGCGACACGTGTCATTGGGAATGTTCGGGATCTAAGCGGGCGGATCGAAGATAGAGACGCGATCCGACGACTCGCCAAACATTTCGACGAGAATCTAAGAACGGCGATTCTCGTGCGAAATGTTAACAAGGTGAGCGAGCTGATCGAACTGTTGGAGAGTAACGACCTCGGCGGAACGGTCAACGCGAGTCGCGGAAATGACCGGCAAGGCCTCAACGGGTACAGTCAGCACCGAGTAAACGGTCGGGGAAATGGGGGAGGACCGCGCCCTTAGCAGCAGCGAGGTGGCCAACAGGGCCAGTGGGCGAACGCCACCGTCGGGCAACCACAGGGGCCGCCTCAAATTTCAACCCCGTGGCAAGGACCACCGATCGCGACGGCGACTCCGAATTTCTCTATACCGCCGCCATGTTACCCGATGACACTGCCACAGGCATCGCCCGCGGGGATGCAATCGTCGCAAGGAGCGCATCTGGGCTCCCAAGGACCAAGCCAGGGAAACGGGCCAACGTTGCGTCCGTAAGGTCAGACGAGAAACCACGAGACGCAACGGCAGCGACATGGGCACTGAGAAAGGAAGACAATCGAAAAGAAGAAACGAAGAAAGAAGAGAAGAAGAAACGAAGAAACGAAGAGAAGAGACAGGAGGACAAGAAAATAATAGAAGAAAGAGACAGGAAAGCAAAAGAAAGAAAAAGTCGAAAGGACGAATCCTGGCGAAAACGACAGGAGAAAAGAGAGAGAGAGAGAAAGAGAGGCGGCGAGAAACTCGAGGGAAGAAGCGATGAACTTCGAGGCAATGACAGCCCGAACTGTTGAATGGTCGGAAGAACGAGAAGGGTTACCGAAGGACGGGGGAGAGACCAATCCGAAGAAGGAAGAGAAGAAGGCCGGACTAGATCAGGAGAAGATCAGTGCCGTGGAAGGAAGTAGGACGGATGGTCAACCTCAATTCGAGCCCACATCGGTTTCGATGCCGACCACGACGAAGGACAAAACCGTCATCGCTATCGGACAAGGAGCAATTCCCAAGAGAATCGAAAAAAAAGTCCAGACGATTTTCGAAAGTCCGCAGGATTACCTCCTCGATATGCCACAGCCAGGGGAGGGCGTAATCTATGACGAAACACGACCAATGTGCCCGGAGGTACCGATTGGCCTCGAAGGGGCGTTGGCCAGTGCGTTAGTCGATAGCGGAAGCGATGTCTCCTGTATTTCCAAAGAATTTTACTCACAGAATTTGGAGGCTTTTTGAAATTGTCCAGCGCTACCGGTGACGTCGATAAATGTCGTGGGAGCCTTCGGGGGAGGTTCAGGGAGGATCAAGCAGCAAAAGATGGCAACGGCGAAAGTGTACGACTCAGAGGGAGACGTGACGCTGTTGGTGGTCCCGAAGCTGCAGAAGTCCGTGCTCCTCGGTATCGACGGGATGGACAGACTCGGGGTTTATGTCGACATGCATAAAAAAGTGATAAAGGTGCGAGAGAAAATTGTCGGACGCCTCGTGGGAGGATACTGGCAGTTGGAGGAGAGCCAGTGCAGTATAACCGAAGGGGACAAGAAAATGGGGGAGAGTAGAGCGATGCTCGCTCGAGCCGAAGGCACCTGGGAAGAAGAAGAACCAGAAGACAAAATCACGAGACACGTTATGAGCGGATAAATACAAGATCCCGCCTCAGAGTGTCTCCGTGAAGCCGAAGTCGACGAAAAGCTTCGAGAGTGTCCCGACGTCGACATCGAGATTCAGCGAGACTTCAAAGAATTGGTCTATGAATATCGAGACATATTTCGGAAACGACCTGGGCGGATGCAAGCATACGAACATTGGCTCATCCTGAAGGATGAAAAACCGTTCGTAACACGCTCTTACCCTGTTCCAATGGCGTACAGAGGAAAGGTAACGGACGAAATTAATAAAATGCTCGCTCAGGGGGTTATTCAAAGGTCAACAAGTACCTATATTAACCCTTTGGTGACCGTTATCAAAACTAACGGGGACGTCAGGTTGTGTCTCGATGCACGGCTACTGAATGAGCATCTCGAAGGAGACTATGACTCAGCACTACCAACTGAAGACATTTTCCAGAAATGCGGAGGCGTGAAGGTCATATCGACCTTGGATCTGACCAGCAGTTGCTGGCAGATTCCGTTACATCCGGATTCCCGTAAATACACGGCATTTCGACACGAAAATAAATGTTATGAATTCACGGTTACGCCGTTCGGTCTAAAAACGAGTACCGCGGCGCTTGTTCGGGGACTGGACATCGTCCTTCGAAACACCGGAGATTTTATAGTAAATTTTGTGGAAGATCTGCTAGTGGTGTCGGCAGACACTTGACAACACCTGCAACATCTCCGAAAATTATTCTCGAGAATCCGCGAACATGGAATGACTCTCAAAATGGAAAAATCTCATTTCTTCAGAAATGAAGTGAACTTTCTTGGACACGTAGTAACGACAAAAGGGATTCTGCCGCAGCCCGACAAGGTGGAATCGATTAAAGAATTTCCCCGTCCCCGAAACAGAAAGCAGTTGCGGGGTTTTCTTGGACTGATGAATTTCTATACGAAATTTACAAGTAAACACGCCGAAGAAACTGTACCCCTATTAGAGCTGCTGAAAAAGGGAACGAGTTGGAAATAGACAGATATCCACGAAGCGGCATTTGGAAGAGTGAAACAGCTGTTTTGCGAGTCGGTAGTACTCGAACATCCCGATGTAACGAAGCCGTATACCTTGACGACGGACGCAAGTGACTACGCGCTTGGCGCGACGTTGTCACAAACCGACGAAGATGGCGAGGTCGGAGTGATTTCATTTGCCAGTCGAACACTCAAGGGGGCAGAAGTTGGGTACACCACGTCGGAAAAGGAATTACTCGCTATCGTGTGGGCTCTGCAAAAGTTCCAAAGTTATCTTAAAGGAGCAAAGATAACGATAATCACCGACCATAAAGCGCTGGTGTTTCTGAAAACGTGCCGATTCACGAGTGACAGGCTATTGAGATGGGCGCTCTTGTTGCAAGGATATGATTTAACGGTGGAACATCGGCCGGCAAAATCCAATCAAGTCGCCGATACGCTAAGTCGACTTTGCGACCACACGTACGAGCCCGATGGAACACCGCCCGGAAAAATTATAATCGCAGCTCTCGCGCAAAAACCTTCGAAGCCCCTATCGCAAAAGATGAGGATAATAGGGAGTCTACAGAGAAAGCAAGAAGATTTGAACACCATTATTACTCTGTTAGAGGATGAGAAGGACACGGAGAATCATCCGAAAAACTACCGGCCCAGCGAAGGGGTTCTGCAGAGAGCCGCGAAGACTGGACAATGGAAGGTAGGGCTGCCGGAGGAAATAAAGGAAATCCTTGTCGAGGAGTGCCACATCATGTATGGCCATGCGGTGCTACCAAGGTATTCCAAATGTTAAATGAGGATTTTGCCTATCCTCGGTTTGCGAAAAGCATCAGGCACCCGCTCGCCACATGTGACACGTGCCAGCGAACAAAATGTGCGGTGCAAAATAGTTATGCGAATATGCAAACTATAGTACCCGAAGGGCCGGGAGATTTACTCTCCATCGATTTTTTTGGTCCATTACCGATGTCAACCGGGGGAGTGCGCCATATTTTAGTAACGCTGGATGCGTTCACGAAGTTCGTCACCTTGTATCCGATGCGAAAAGCAAACACCAAAACGGTCATCAAGAAGCTCAGCATGGACTATATTCCGAAGTACGGCAAACCAAAGAGGATTCAATTCGATCACGGAACGCAGATTACGGCCAAGGCGTGAAAAAATGGTTGGAAGACGAAGAGATACGAGGAGTGTTTTCGTCGATCCGGCACCCGCAAGGAAATATCGTCGAACGAGTGAATCGAGAGCTCGGACGATTTTTCGGCACCTTGCTAACCGACCGACATACGGCATGGGCAAGATGGGTGCCGATTATATCGCATCGTCCGTGGAAAAATTGGGTACCCGCACTGAGGGAAAAAGCCGAAGAAATAGTCGACTACGCGAGAAAACTCGAGCTAGTCCAGCAGCGGATACTACGGAAAGGCAGGAGAAGAGCCGAAAAATTCGACGAGTGCCACCGTATGACCACCTACGAAGAAGGCGATTTAGTTCTAGTAAAGGCATTGAACGTGTCGAATCAAAACGACCAAGTCGCCGCGAAGTTCATGCCTCTCTACGAAGGACCATATCGAATCGGAAGGTGCGTGGGACTCGCAACATATATTATCGAGGACCCAGAGACAAAGAAACTGCGCGGAAGATTCCACTCGAGCCTTTTGAAACGCTATCATCAAAAGGCGAGTGCGAAGATTACCGATAATGCAGAGGATACCGAATAGCCGAAAAAGAGGTAGGAAAGAGCATAGGAATTAGACTGAGGAAGAAAGAAGATATTGAGGGATAAAGAAAAACCGAAATAAAATAAAATTAATAAGGAGAGGAGAAAGGTTAAGAAAAAGAACGGGTTAAGAATAAGGAAGTAGATAAATAGGGCTGGTTCTAACTCAAGGGTTCTGCACCGACATTTACCGACACTTTTTAGCTCAGACTCGAACCACTTAGTTCAGACTCGAACCACTTGGTGGCGGGTGGTGGGTGGGGGTAGGTGGGTGTCTGTGGGTGGGTGTGGGTGGTGGGTGGGTGGCTGTGGGTAGTGGGTGGGTTGAAATTTTTTTTTTCCAAAAATCGGCGAGCGATATGCGGCGGGTGGTGAAGAGGTGGGTGGGGTGGTGGGTGGGTTGAATTTTTTTTTTATTTTGCGAGAATCATCGAGCTATATGCGGTGGGTGGTGAGGAGGTGGGTGGGGTGGGTGGGTGGGTGGTAGAAAATTTATTTTTCGTGTGAATCGGTGAACGACATGCAGTGGGTGGTGGGTGGTGGGTGGTGCGGCATGCGGTGGGTGATGAGGAGGTTGGAGGTGGGAGGTTGGACGGTTGAATTTTTATCTTTGGTCTGAATGTATCGCTCGGTGACCCTTCAAGAGCTGTCAATTATCACCTATAATATAAACAATGATAAATAAACACGCCCGAGTTGAACTCGAATTCTCATCAAGCGGTTGTTTAGACGATAATATATACAAACATTTCAAATATCTTAGACCACTTGTCACTCTTGAAATTTATGACTGCGATAAACATTTATAAACAAATATTGAATAGAACAGTTATACCCAATGAATGCACAATGAGTCAGGCCCTTGTTCATCGTGAGACGCGGAGCTCGGTTCTTAAATCGATACAGTCATCGATGAGTCAAGCCCTTGTTCTCAAAATTTCTTATAGGGGGAGAGGGTTCTTAAGTAAACAAACATCGTTACAGCGAATATGCAACGCTTTATATCGTCGTGTGTTTATAATATTTTTTTTTATTTATTAGTATTTACGGGCATACGCCCTTTTACAAAATCATAATACAAGTCAGTGTGAACAGCGATTTCGGGTACAGTGATCCGCGAGAATCAATTCGAAGCTATACAAAAAAGTCTTTCGACAGCGCCATACAAAAGAAAGTTAGAGCCTTGGCCGCAATAACATGTGAGATCTGAACGCGCTCTTCGAAATTCCGAAAATCTGCTCAATACATGAGAACTCATTCGCCTGTCTAATCAGCCTCGGTATAATGCTGAAATGGCCATAATTCGTTTGGTAGGTCTGAGTCTGGAAGAGTGTAGTATTCCTCGTCGGTCTTTGTGGTATACGACGCACGAACTCGCAAAGCAACCGCGGACACATCATTATACCATTTAAAATGTTATGGAACAGCATTAGGTCAGCAAACGCTCGCCTTTCCTGCAGGGTGTGTAGATCTAACAATCTTAAAATAGGCGCATAGTTGTGATCACGGTAATCCATGGGACGGTTCAGTCTGAAGGCTACGAACCGCAGAAACTTGTGCTGGACGCGTTCAATTTTTTCTATAACATTCTGCGTATAAGGGCACCATATCGGCGACGCGTATTCAAGACCAGATCTAACCAGCGCTGTATACAAAATCTTTAATGTGAGTGGGTCATTGAACCCCGCCGCCGTGCGCTTGATATACCCCAACATCTTCATGGCAGAGTTAACAATTTCTGTATGATGCTCTGTGAACGTGAGCCCTCTATCAACAATAACACCGAGATCCCTCGTCGATGCGCGTACTTCCAGGACCACGCCGTTTATACTATATTCGTGCTCAAATAAGACTCTACGCCTCGTGAAATTAACTACATGACATTTCGCCTCATTTAGTTTCATATCATTCGCTACGCACCAGTTCACAATATTGTTAATGTCAAGTTGTATCCGGTGTGCATCCTCAACACTCTCTACCGTCCCGAAAAGCTTCATGTCGTCTGCGAACATCAGAGCGTGACTGTTGTGTATTTTTGAAAGTAGATCATTAACGTATAAGTTAAACAGCAGCGGCCCAAGGTGAGAGCCCTGGGGAACACCCGATACAGCTTGAATTTCCCGAGAGATTGAATTACGGACTCTAACAAACTGCGTTCTGCCATGCAGATAGCTACTCAGCCACGACAACAGCGATCCCGAAACTCCCAGCACTTGAAGTTTATGCAGCAAGATCCTACAGTTAACTCTGTCGAAAGCCTTCGAGAAATCGGTATAAATGGCGTCGACCTGTTTCCCAGTCTCGAAGGCTTTAGTGATGTAGCTTGTGAACGTGGCTAGATTTGTTATAGTCGACCTACCACTCTGAAAACCGTGTTGTTCTTCCCGAATAGCATGAGATAGGGAACTGGTCAGTTTCTTCGTTACAATTTTTTCAAAAAACTTCGCGATGGTATTTAGGATAGAAATCGGCCTATAATTCTGCACAACGCTTTGATCACCCGATTTAAAAATAGGCGAGACACGACTCACCTTCCAACAGGCAGGGACTACGCCCGACCGTAACGAGTCCGTGAAAAGCAAGTGCAGGGGCAGCGCGAGCGTGAACGCACAATTCTTTATGAAAACGGGCGGTATGCCATCCGGACCAACTCCACCGTTAGAGTCAAGTGCTTGGAGCTCCGCGAATAATTCTCCGATCGAGACTGTGACTTCCGATAAATTTCTGACATCGTCCGGAACCGGAATGGCGGGGAGGTCGACACCAGAGTCATTGACATAAACCGACTCAAACGATGCAGCAAATAAATCGGCAATTTCCTTATCCTCGGCCGTTGTAACGTTATTATAAGTCATTGACCTTGGCATCGATCTGTCCACTCTGCCGGCATTCGCGAACGACCAAAACGCCTTAACGTTCGTACGAATCCACGACTGAGCTTTAGTTATATACTCCCGATAGCATTGAGCGCTTATTCTATTAACCTGAGATCTCAGTTCCGAAAAGTTTCTATAGTCTGATAGTGAGTTCGTAGACTTGTACCTAGCATGGGCTATTTTTTTCGCAATAACGCGTCGCTTTAACGTTTGAGAGAACCACGGCGGGTAACTGGATGAGTAGACTCGCTTCCACGGCACATACAATTCGATAGCATCCCGTAAAAAACCATAAAATATATCAACTGCTTCAGTAAGACTCAGGGAATAAAATGCGGATTCCCAATCAATAAGTGCAAAATAGCTATTTAGTAAACCGTAATCAGCATGCCGAAAGTCATAAAAGCCTCTACAAACAGTTTCTTCGTGGGTTGATGCCTGCGCCCGACGTTCAATGCGAATAGCGGGGTGATATGGATCGCAGCGAAGGAGAGCCTCCTCCGAGAGGCTCACACAAGTTGAACTGCAGTCCGAGAAAACTAAATCCAGGGTCACACCATAGGTATTTGGTACGCCATTCAATTGGAAAAGATCCATGCCCCCGAAGTCGGCGACCAGCGATGAGACTAACTCCATCTCGTTGTGCGAAGCTCCAGGGAGCAACGTAAAGTTCATCGATCCGTCTGGCGCCCATTGGGCGTGCGGTAAGTTATAGTCTCCGCAGAGATAAACGCTGGCACTCGGGTGTCTCGATGCCACGTGTTCAACACTATCACCGTGTGCTCGATATAGCGAAATGTGAGAATTTGGTGGCAAGTAAACTGCCCCAATTATGCACTTAACGTCTTTGCCCACCACACTAACGAAGAGCTGTTCAACATTGGTTCCTGGATGTGCGCACAGACTACTGTGAAATGCCCACGATACCGCAATGAGCACGCCACCCCCGCGTGTCGCATTACTCGTCATTGGATTCCGATCACATCGATAAATAGAATATTTACTAAGTCCAAGTTCGATAGAGTTTATAAATGAATCAAGCCACGTTTCCGTAAAGATAATAACATCAAAATTTCCAGATAAGCTCGCGATGGACTGGCGAAGATCGTGCAACTTCGTCCTCAGCCCTCGAACATTTTGGTAGTAAATCGTAGGGCTCCTCAGTTTTTTGCGCCAGTACCTCCATCAGTTGCTATAACCGTTGGTATGCCTTGGCGATACTTGATCGTGATATTCGTCTCACCGGCCTGCTTTCTCCGTTCCAACTCTTCTCGAGCTTTCTTCATTTGCTCCTTCTGCATTTCTGTTCGATCGGCTCCGACTGAGACGACCGTATCCCCAAGCCTGAGTTTATTACGATTCCTCATGACCTGATTCACGTCCGCGAACGACCCTAACGTGACAAGAAGAGCGCGCGGGCGATCCTGAGCGTTCCCCGCCTGACTTGCACCGAGACGAGCGACGTGAATGCCATCCAGTCGGATATTCAGAGGTTGTAACAGTCGAGTTGTTACGCCAAGATCGTCTCCATTCTCCGGGATATTAAACAGGCGAACGTTTAGCGCCTTACGCCCCCTTAATTCGACCTCTCGCATGATACGCTCCTCTGAGATAGCTCCAGCTGCCGCATTACCACTCGATGTCTTCAGTTCAGCCACATCATCTTTCAACTCGACTACTTGTACTTGTAGCTCCTGAACAGCCGCTTCCGTGGCTGCGGATTTTGCAGACAATTCCAAGTGTAGTTGATTGTTCGTCGCTATCTTCTGCGACAGATCGGCAACCGCGTTTTCAAGAGAGTCTCGGACTGCGTGTTGTTCCTGCTGAATATTATGAATATCGTCACCAATCCGCTTTAGTGTATTATTCATATCCGTCTGACCCATGGTAATACTCTGGACATGGTTAGCGAAGATTGCATCTAAGTCATCCCTTGACAGTATCACTTGTTGAGGCGGTGGGGTCGGCGAGCTGCCGCGCGAGCCACAACATTTCGAAAATCCCCCGCTAGCGACGACCGTACATTTTTTGGCACATCCAGCATGATACGTAGCTTTGCACACCGGGCAGAGCGTTGGCTTATCCACCATAGGACTTTTATTCGGGCAAGACCGACAATAAACAGCCGCTGGGACGCTGAGAGAGTTCTGCCCGCCTACCGACATGTTACCCGTCGTACACGCCCGTCGAGATGGTTGCGAGAACAGCTGGCCGAGTTCAGTGACCCTCTAACAGTTTTCGCGAGTGGTTGGTGACTGATAGGTGCCACTGCTGGCAGTAAGGCAGAGATCTGTATATCAGCTGCTTTCGTTTACACCGATATCGCCGAAAAGCAGCAGCGCTAGGTGCCCCGCAATGATCTATGGCCAATCGATCGATGGGTTATCGCAAGCGCACACAGTAGACGCCAGAGTTAGGTTATATAATGCCACAACAAACTAGCTAGATAAAGAGCAGTCTAGACTTAGAAATGTTAATCCTCTCTATCCCACATGCACTTTTCACTCCGCTGAACCCGGGACTCAACACTCCTACTCTCGTGGAACTCACTGACTGTATAATTGTACGAAAAAAGCGAGGAGCAACCCGACACACTGTGTACACGCTGACCGGACCGGAGATATGTTATTAAAAAAAAAAAATATCAAGTGTATAAGAGTCCAGAGTCGTGAGACGTGGAGCTCAGTTCTTAACTCTCCAGGTAAGATGAATTCAATCAATGGTGTACTCGCGGTTCATAATATTAAAAATCCGTGGGAATTAACGAAGGCTGAGCTGAAAAATATCACGAAACCTCAGCTTTTGCGGCACTGGAGCAAGCAAATTCATCATCTGTGGGATCGACTGCCCGCGCATCTCCATGCGGATGTTGAACTAGCATCGTACTTGCCTTGTATGGAGTATTGGAATAATCCTGATATGCGAATGCATATCGATGGGCCAGCACCTCGTCGTCGAGAATGTCAGAAGTGAATATGGGGCCGCCAAAGTGTCGATGACAAAAAAAAATAACAAAGTTTGTTAAAGAAAAAAGGCGGAGCTTATCGATGAGGCTATGGGGAGGGGGTTAAGCTTGAAAAAATCGGATGCTGCAAGTTTGACTTAGATCAAACCGGAACGTAATGCAGAGCAGACGTCAAGAACTCGAAGTACAAATCAGGAAACTTTTGAAAGATAGAGAAGAACTCAACATCAGACGTGAAGAACCCACAGAACAACTCCGACGGTGGTTTTACTCTGCGGAACTCAGGAGAAACGTCGAGAGCTCGCAGCACGAGTCAAATGACTTTTGAAAGACGCCGCAGAACTTCAAAGTACAATTCGTACAAGAGCTGATCTGCTTCTCCTGTCTCATCACATTTCGAGGTTCCACATATCGAGAGAAAATGGATTTATCCGCAATCAACGAGGTGGCCAAGATCGCAGACTTCCTTCCAACGAAGAAGCTGAAGGACTTGGAGGTCCAGCAGGATCATCCCATCACCCGCATGAAGTTCGTACAAACGGCATACGGCAAGAGGATTGTCATTGAAGTGGGCAATGAATTCGCAACGTTCTTACCCGCCAGACTTGTGACAGCCCTCGACAGTGATAAAGAAATGTTTGAAAAAATGGTGAAAGCAGCGCAAGCGGGCAAACTTTATATGAACTATTATGGTGGAAGATATAATAGTGTCGAGTTCAAAAGCCTGTGAATCGATGATGCGAGGGAAGAAAAAGAAAAAATGATTCAAACGATCCGAACAATGAATTCTTCACCTCCAAGCTGTCAGAATTGTGATAATTTTCGACCATGATTACGATGAACTGTTTTACGAACAAACAACTTTGATCTCGAGTTGGGGGCTTCGTTATATATTTGTGAAAAGCCCCTAATTATATATATATATATATATATATACTATAACCATATATATAAATATGTATTATTTTGCTTAATTTTTAATACTGTAAAAAATGTTTGGGTATGGGTGGGAAAATAAAATATATTTTATATAGTATACTAGGGACAATGACGCGCGCTATCGCGCGCGAGCGGAAATTTGTTAGCGCTGCAGCGCTCCGTTTGCCCAAGATATCTAATTAGTAGTTTGATAAGGGAACTACAATCATCTGTCCATAGATCTACTGAACTTGCGATTTGAACGGTCACCCATCCGACTATTGACCTCTCGATTTGAACGGTCACCCATCCATCTACTGAAATCTCGAATTGATCGGTCACCCATCCAACTACCAAACTCTTGGTTTTTACGGTCATCCAATCATCTATTGAACTCTCGAATTGAAAGGTCACCCATCCAACTACCGAACTCTCGATTTGAACGATCACCTATCCATTTACTGAACTCTCGATTTAAACATTTTCATCCATTCAACTACTGAACTCTCGATTTAAACGGTCACTCGCCCAACTATGGAACTCCCGATTTGAACATTTGCCTATCCAACTACTGGACTTTCGATTCGTACGGTCCATCTACTGAACTCCCTATTTGAACGGTCACCCATTCATCTACCGAACTCTCGATTTCAACGGTCACCTATCCATCTATTGATATGTCGATTTGAACATTCACCCAAGCAACTACCGAACTCTCGATTTGTACGGTCACCCATCGGACTACTAAAGTCTCAGTTTGAACGGTCACCCATCCATGTATTTAAATCTCGAATTGAAAGGCCACCTATCCAACTACTGAACTGTCGTTCATCTATGGAACTCCCGATTTGAACATTCTCCTATTCAACTATTGAACTCTCGATTTGAACAGTCATCCATTCATCTACCAAATTCCCGATTTGAACCGTCACCTATACATCTACTGAACTCTCAACTTGCACATTCACCCATCCAACTTTGGAACTCTTGATTTGAACGGTCACCCATCCAACTACTGAACTTTCGAATTTATCGGTCACCCATCCGACTACTAAACTTTCATTTTGAACGTTCACCCATCAAACTACCGAACTCTCCATTTGAACGGTCACCCATCCAACTACTAAACTGTTGTTTTAAACGGTTACCCATCCATCTATCGAACTCTTAAATTTAAAGGTTACGCATCCAACTACTAAACTGTCGGTTTGAACGGTCATCCATCCATCTATGGAACTCTTGAATTGAAAGGTTACGCATCCAACTACTGAACTTTAGATTTGAACGGTCACCTATCCAACTACAGATATCTCGATTTGAACGCTCACCCATCTATCTTCTGAACTCTAGACCCGAAATTATCACCAACTTTTTCTAGCAGGAGACTACTAAACTGTTGGTTTGACCGATCACCCATCCATCTATGAAACTCTTGAGTTGAAAGGTTACGCACCCAACTACTGAACTTTAGATTTGAACGGTCACCTGTCCAACTACTGATGTCTCGATTTGAACGCTCACCCATCCATCTACTGAACTTTGGACCCGGAATTATCACCAACTTTTTATAGCAGGAGACAAAACAATCACGCGCGCTGTCGCGCGCGAGCGGAGGTTTGTTCAGTGCTACAGCGCTCCGCTTGATCGAGATCCGTAGAATGATAATTAGGTAAAGTAACTATAGTCGTTCATCGAACTACTGAACTCCCAATTTGATTCATAACCCATCTAACTATTAAACTTTTGATTTGTCCGGTCACCCATCCAACACATTTATGGAAATCTCGGTATGAACGTTCACCCAACCATCTACTGAATTCACGAATTGATCGGTCACCCATCCGACTACTAAACTATTAAACTATTGGACTCTTGATTTGAGATCACCCATCCATTTACTGATCTTTCATTTTGGACGGTCACCAATCCATCTACTGAATTTTTTATTTGAACGGTCACCTATCCAACTATTAAAATTTCGAATCTATCGGTTATTCATCTGTCTACTAAACTCTCGGTTTGAACGGTCACCCATCCATCTACTGAACTTCTATTTTGATCGGTCACCTATCCAATTACTGAACTCTCTATTTGAACAGTCACCCACCCAACTAATTAACTCTTCATTTTAACTGTCACTCATCCAACTACTGTACTCTTGATTTGAAAGATCACCCTTCCATTTACTGAACTTTCATTTTGATTGATCATTGAATTGGAAGGTCACGCATCCAACTACTGGACTTTAGATTTGACCGGTCACCTATTCAATTACTGAAGTCTCGTTTGAACGCGCACCCATCCATCTACTGAATTCTGGATCCGGAATTGTCACCAACTTTTTATAGTGGGAGACAAAACAATCACGCGCGCTGTCGCGCGTGAGCGGAGGTTTGTTCAGGGCTACAGCGCTCCGCTTGATCGAGATCCCTAGAACGATAATTTGGTAAAGTAACTATAATCGTTCATCGAACTACCGAACTCTCAATTTGATTCATCACCCATCCAACTATTAAACTTTTGACTTGCCCGGTCACCCATCCAACTCATTTATGGAAACCTCGATATGAACGATCACCCATCCATCTACTAAATTCTCGAATTGATCGGTCACCCATCCGACTACTAAACTCTCGGTTTGAACAGTCACCTATCCAACTATTGAAATTTCGCATCAATCGGTTACCCATCTGACTACTAAACTCTCGGTTTGAACGGTCACCCATCCATCTACTGAACTTTTGATCTGTGCAGTCACTTATTCATCTACTGAACTCTCTATATGAACGGTCACCCAACCATTTATTAAAACTCTCTATTGGAACGGTCACCTACCCATCTACCGAACACTCAATTTGAACAGTCACCCATCCAACTAATGAACTCTTCATTTCAACTGTCACCCATCCAACTACCGGACTCTCGATTTGAACGGTCACCCATCCATCTACTGAATTCCCGAATTGATCGGTCACTCATCCGACTACTAAACTCTCTGTTCGAACGGTCACCCAACCAACTATAGAACTCTTCAATCGAAAGGTCACCCATCCATCTACCGAACTGTCTATTTGAACGCTCACCCATTCATCTATTGAACTTTTGATTCGAACAGGCACCTATTCATCTACTCAACTCTCAATTCGAACGGTCATCCATCCATCTACCGAACTATCATTTTTTGAACGTTCGACCATCCAACTATATTGAACTCTCGATATATACGGTCACCGATCCGACTACTGGACTCTTGATTTTAGATCACCCATCCATTTACTGAACTTTCATTTTGGACGGTCACCTATCCAATTACTGAACTCTTTATTTTTGACCGGTCCGCACCATTTATTGAACTCTCTATTGGAACGGTCACCTATCCATCTACTGAACACTCACCCATCTAACTATCGGACTCTCGACTTGAACGGTCACCCTTCCATTTACTGAACTTCCATTTTGGAGTAGCCTATGCATCTGTTGAATTTTTTATTTGACCGGTCACCCATCAATCTACCGAACTTTCGATCCGATCCATTACTCATTTTTACGCACTAAAACTTTCAATTCGACTCATCGAAATATACAAAAAAAAACTTTTCTAGCCTTGCCTTGTTCGTTAATAATTTTTAAAAAGTCCCGAGTCTATTAAAACAATATATATATTCTGTCGTGAAACACGGGCTGTACTAATTAAAATTATGGCCACGCGGATCGTGGAGCGACAAACCGGACGGACACGAGCGAATCGGCCAGCTGTATATATATTTCTGACATCGTCGGACGGCACGGCGACGGAATAGGCTAACTGTCAGTCTGACAGTTCAAAAACTTTGACGCAGGGGTCTCGGAGCACAAAAGATCGAAGCGACACCCACGAGCCTCCGCGCAAGCATCGTGTGTGTCGTCGTCATCGCAGCCCAATCAGGTCACGAATAAACCGACAACAATGAGAAATTCTCGCAATTCGATATTTCGATTAAATATCGTGACAACCAACTTTTTAGGAGAGGATCGTGTTTATTCATTTCTTAGGAAACCTCCTTTGTCTTACTCGAAGTTTGAGCTGATTTAAGCCAATTCTTCAAAGATTTCACGTTCGCTTCGGCACAATTAAATTTCAAAATATTGGGGTGATGGGGGCATCCGTTGGTTGGCAGGATGGTTGGCAATTTTCGCAGCGATGGACAGTCCAACGATTCCATATCAACGATGGATGATGGTGATTTTTCGATGAAGCTTGCTATCCATCTCTTCTTCTCCAACCCTTTCACGAAAATGGTTCTCGCATGTTCTAAAATGGATCGAACTCTCTTTGCTGCTGCTTGGTAGGATACATCGCCGGAGGTTCAGGCTATTCCATGATAATTGCGTTGAAGCCAAGAATTCATGGCCTTATATTTTGCTGGCAAGGTTGACCACGCACAGGGTTGTTTGAGGAGAAGTGTCAGAGGTTCGGCTGCTTCGTCACTTTGAACTTCAATAATGGAAAATTCTTTCAGAACAAACTCATGAAAGGTTACTTGAAGCCCTGAACGTCAACGATGTAATCCATCTTGAATGTCATTAACTCGATTCACGATCGAGGGTCGGCCTTTATACCAATTTTTTCACCCCACCACTAATGGGATTATATTCAACTATTCGATCATGTATGATTAGGCAATATGCAGATGTTTCAGCGGGGAAATTATTTTTTGCTTCAAACTCCAGGCGAATATCAACGGGGCCAGATTTAAGAGATTCATTCTGTTTTGAACAATTAATTACGATTAGCGGAGCATAATTTTTTAAATTACTTTTGTTTAGCAATGGTTCGGCATCTTTACCGTAATAGGTAGATTGGAAGTTCATATACATTTCAAACAGCAAAGCGTACTGATTTTGGCCAATATTCAGATTCAAGTTTCCATATGGATAAAATTGTGAATTCAAGTACAATTTCACATCGCTAATGTTGCAATGATCGAAATGGTTGACATTTTTAAGCGGCTTATTTTTCCTGCTCGTTTGAAAGCCAAGAAGTACATATCGAGGTTTCTCCAGCTGAGAAGATGTTTTGACGGTCCACACATGCTTCGTAGTAGTCGGGAGTAGCGGATACTCATACAATTCCCAAGTACGAAAACTCATGGGAATTGGAGGATCTTTGGCAATCAAATTTAGTAGTCGTATTTTCCGTTGGTCTGAGATTGTCACATATGGTATAAGCCATTCTACTTTATGTATAAGAATTTTAAACGCTTCTGCAGCTGTTTGTATGACGGCATTGTCATCACCTTTTGATCGAGATAAAATTAACTCATGTTTAGCATTGACGACAATCTTATGATAATCTTCAGCAAATCCAAAGATCGAACTGAGTGCATACGTCAAAGTACCCTGCACTAGTTAAGCTCTTATTTTCTTCGACATCCAGCCAACCAGCATTTTCCAATAATGAACTTTTCCCCAGATTTAGAGACACATATCCTTTCATAAGACTTGTAATCCCAATGCTTTTGTTCCGATCAATTTCTATACCGTTCAGTTCATAGCGAGCTTCCTCAAACAAATGACAAATAGCATTATTGGCGAGGCTCGTCGTAGTAACGACTACTCCATCTTCCTTTACGAGTCTTCCACATATGTGAATCGAACTCTTGCTGGGTAGTAAACTGAGATCTTGATGCTGAACGGTAATTCGTATCTCATCACTATTGTTGAAAGTTGATGATGCATAAGGTTGATGAGCATGGATCTTACAATGTATTATGGATTCATCGAAGACGATGGGTGTCTGAATATTGAGTATTTCTTCCTCCATCGTATGCAGCAGCAGATGCAAAATACGCGAAGTAAATATCGATTTATTATCTTTTTCTGCCTTGCTTGACCTTCAGCTCCAGACTCTTTAGAAGCAGTATGTTCTGCTGTGTTAACGCCTTGGGAGCTGGCCGTCGACTGATCTGACTCGCACATGATGGCTTATTATAATTAATATTTTTTCTGTTAAACACTATACCCATTATTAGTGGGATTTAATATGCAGTCGAATTGTTATGACTTCGCCACGGAAATTAACCAAATTTCCGTCCTGATCAACTATTCGTAGCTGAATATGGTCAATTATCTTACCAATGATTGGTAGATAAATGACGTGCGATGGCACTTCAATTATTTTATACCCCGGTGGAACGAACGGAAAAAATTCGTGAATCGTATGGACTTTTCGCTCGTTTATATAAGCACCAGTCGTGAGATTGCATTCGACTCTTAACGCGTTTACTTTGAGAATGGCTACAAGGAGGTCAGACTCGTAGCTTTTATTGGCGGGCAAAATACGTTGAGTGAATCCCAGTAACCGACCAATAGAATCTCCCGGTCTAAAGTCTATGTCACGATTACACCTAATTTCACTGCGAAGAGTATTATTATTTGGTTTGATATCGATATTAATATTTTTACCAACTAAAACTTGCTTCATATAATTTTCGATATCCTCGATTTCATAACTACCAGTAGGAACGGTTATTACTTCATCACCAATGTAAAGTTTATTATTACCGACATCTATGTTGGGAATAGAATTGAAGGTTAATAATTCAACAATTCCGAGAGTATAGTTTTTATACGGGGAAAGTTCGATGGGTGGAAAATATTGTGCTTCAAGAACGGACGAGGTTCCCGATATGGTTAATGTAAATGTATCGCTCATGATGCTGACGTATACATAAGCGAACGCATAGAGTCATGGCATATGTTTATATAGAAAATATTTTTCTTTACGATCAAGCTGATTACAAAGAAATTTGAGACATAAATGTCCGCACTCTACTGTATCATAGGTCTGATATTATTTATAGTTATAGTTAACGCTGCCAACACCCGCATAACTGATGAATTCTGTCGGCGGTTGTAGATAACCGAAACTATCAAAGTAAATGACGTTAATATTAGATTTCTTGTACGCTACCCAGTGCGTACCGGATCCCTCATTATCGTCAAGATTGATAATTCCCGACTCATGCTTGAATGGACCACTCTTCGGTAAACCATTTCGCATGAAAACTCCACGGAAATGGGGAATTTTCATAATTTTAGCATATTTGAATAAATCGGTATCAGTTAGCGGTCGATGTGGCAGCGTCACTTTCCGTTTTTTGATGCGATATGAAGTCCGAATCCTCTTTTGTAGGGCTTTAGATGCAAACCTTTGCCCAAAGCAATTGCCTCCATCGTTTTATTATGTCGCTTGCTTTCCTCTAAATCATGCTTAGCTGCTTGAGCAGCCGTAACGGCTTTAGCTATGCTAGCTGCACCACCGGACAACGCTCCGGCAGCGCTGAGGCCCGCAAATATAGGTACAAGAAATGGTAGGAAACCGCCGATTTTGCGCGGTACAGGGAGAATGCGAGGTGTACGCAACTTGCTCTTGCCGCCAACCTTTTTGACTGCTTGTCGCGCACCTTTAAGAGCTGTCTTTATGACCATACTTGAATCATTACTCTGAACCATCGCTTTCTTAGCAGCTCCAATTATCTTTTTGAGCCCTGCTGTACTCGGTTTCTTGACGCCCATACCAAGTTTTCTTTTAGCTTTCATTATGGCTGTTACACTCAGCGCCGCTGCCTTCTCGCCAATTTTAGCGTCTTTGGCTGATACACGCTTCCAGGCTTTCTCAGCCAAAACTTTGTCAGCTGCGTTCCGAGCGGAAATATCCTCTCGATTTTTCGAGTAAGCAATATCGTGCTCCTTACAGGCTGCGTCGAGCGGATTAATACCCGGATCGCCGCGCGCGAGATGCTTCGTCAGATTCGTACCAGGCCCGCAGTACTGATAACCGGGCAGATGCACTTCAACGGGGAGATTATTAATGGCACTATTAACCAAGCCCTTACCGCGCTTTTTAGCGCGACTGCATACTCATATCCACACGAAGACTCATGCGCTACTGAGAAAAATTACTTATAAATCTCATATTTATGCAATCTCGCCTTAGTCTTCATCAAGATGAGGTTCAAGACGCAATCCACGGATTTACCAGTGATAAATTTTGATCAGTTTGCGCACAAGGAAAGGATGGAAAAACGTCATGGCAATTTATTACCAAATACCGTTCGAGCTATGTTCTGTGGACCATCGAACTGTGGTAAAACTAACGCGCTGCTTACACTCATAACTCATCCCAATGGATTACGATTTGAAAACATTTACATATACTCTAAATCTCTTAAACAACCAAAGTTACTAGAGAAATTACTGGAGCCTGTAAACGGTGTTGAATATTATCCATTCAATGAGAACGAACAAGTGGTGCCACCAAACGAAGCTAGACCAAACTCGATATTCATTTTCGATGATGTAGCCTGTGAGAAACAGGATAATATTCGAGCGTATTTCTCAATGGGAAGGCACGAACACGTCGATTCATTCTACCTCTGTCAGACATATGCACGTATTCCTAAGCATCTCGTGCGTGACAATGCCAATCTGCTAGTACTATTTAAGCAGGATGATATGAATCTCAAGCATGTATACAATGATCATGTGAATACCGATATGACTTACACCGAATTCAAAAACTTGTGCTCAGCCTGCTGGATCGACAAGTATGGATTTATTGTGATCGATAAGGATAGCGATCTTGCGGAGGGGAGATATCGGAAAGGGTTTGACTGTTTTGCATGCATGAGCAAGGCATAAATATTCCCTAACTACACGAATGAGAAGCAGTGGCATTCGTGACTCAGCTCCGACAGCATGAAGACCGAAAAAATATCCAAAGAAAAAGACATTTTGCTTTAAAGCTAGCGATGCAATTCGTAGGAAACATAAAATGTTAAAGTTAGGTCGAGAGGCCAATGAGCAGGCAATGCAAGTCGCCTTCAAACCAATAGTGGAGCCATTAGAAAAATTAGTGCGTTCGTCTGATACAGCCGACAATCATGATAAAACACCAGTGAAGAATGAGATCAAGGAGAAAATGAAAGATGAAATTAAAGACGAAATGAAAAAAATTAACCGAGAAGATTTTGGGGAATCGAGTAATAGCAAAGTAAAAAACAAAGACGATGACGACGAGGACGACGACGATGATGGCGGCGGCGACGACGAGGATGATGAAATGAATTCATCTTTTAAATCGGCTGCTGATGATGATGATGATGATAATATCGCCGATGAAACCGTGGTGAAGTCAGGTGTTGAGGAAGACGATTTGATAAACGAGTATCTCGCATTGTTACGATCGGATAACAAAACTACCTTAGACTGTTCGTACGGCGTACGAAGGCTTGCCAACGACAAGTTTATGATCGGTGATACACCGATAGAATTTAAAAAGTCTTCTATAAATGTTGGTGACGCCAGTTATGATAAAACTATCGGACTCATCGAATTATTGTTCAAAAAGGAGCCCGATGAGGCTAATATGAACAACACTGATTTGCAGAATTATAAAGCCATTGTACTTCAAACAAATGCTCATAAAAAGTTTTATAAAGCTGATGAAGCGATCCGTGAGAGTAAGAGTCTCAAGTTCGATTATTATATTCCAAAATCGTTTATCAATCCCAAGCGCACTGGAAAAGGTATGCCGAAGTACAAGGTGGCAAAAAAGATATTCGGATGGATTATGTTTACTGGGATGATCCCAATGAATTGGTGAATCGCCTTCGCCTGCTCCTAGCATCTCAAGCAGCCGGCAACTCATCTCACGGAAATGAAATTACGTCTATTATTGAGGAATTACGAGAAGCTCAAATCATATATTAATCCATCGATTATCGTGATTTCGATCATTCGCAAGATGAGTGTCGATGTATTCGGACGGCAGCTGGACAAGAGTGCGGCTGTAAAAAATCGTGGTCCACCAGGCAATCCAGGTGTCGGATTTAAGCTGACTGCGGACGGTCATTGCGATTTGGAGAACAAACGACTCTGCAACGTTGCCAATCCGGAACAGCAGAGTGATGCCGCAACGTTAAACATCGTACACCGCAAAGTACATAACGCAGTCAACATTTTACGAAAATAAATTAATGATAGTAGTCTACTATTGGTTCAAGGTCTTGAAGCGACGATACAGAATATTATTAAAACTCTAAACGTCGATCTTAAAACAGTACAAGACTTGGCAACTCGAAATTCTAATGCCATTTCCGATTTGGATTCTAGACTAAACGTTTTAAAAAATGAGCGTGCACAAGAAAGCGCTCGTAGAGGAGTTGCATAAATCAGCTCGACGTAATTATCCTCGTCGTCATGTCGATGTTCGTGGTCTCGATGAAACTTGGCAAGCTGATCTTGTTGATATGTCAGCTTACGCAAGTAAAAATAATAATTACAAGCATCTGCTAACTATAATTGATATATTCTCAAAATTTGCTTGGGCTGTACCAATGAAGAGGAAGACAGGTAAAGATACCACTGACGCAATGAAATCTGTACTTATTCAAGGTCGCGTTCCATCGAAATTACATGTGGATAATGGCGGAGAGTTTTACAATTCGAATTTCCAATCTCTCATGAAGAAATACAATATTCATTTATACTCTACATTTAGCAATTTAAAAGCTTGAATTTGTGAACGATTTAATCGCACATTAAAAAATAATATGTGGAATCAATTTAGTCTTCGTGGAAGTTATAAGTGGACGGATATTCTAAATGATTTGGTTTCATCGTACAACAGCACGATGCATCGTACAATTAAGATGAAACCAAAAGATGTTAGCCGAAAAAATGAAAAGACTTTACTAAATCGTATATTCAACAAAGCACAAATTAATTATGCGAGCAAATCTAAATTTAAAGTTGGAGAGAAAGTTCGAATTAGCAAATATAAAAATGTTTTTGCCAAAGGTTATACCCCCAATTGGACAACCGAAATTTTTACGATATCTCGAGTTGTAAAAACTATACCTGTAACGTACAAGCTAAAAGATTATCAGGATCGACCAATCTCCGGTGGTTTTTACGAGCAAGAACTTCTCGCAGTCAAACATCCTGATATTTATTTAGTTGAGAAAATATTGAAAAAAAAATCCAATAAACTTTATGTAAAATGGTTGGGCTTTGACAACTCTCACAATACTTGGATAGATGAATCCGATTTATAATTTACACCAAGATATCAATAGTCGTGTAAATAAAAATTATTTTGCCCGGTGTGGGATTCGAACCCACGATTCCGCATTGGGAAACCGGAACTTAAATCCGGCGCCTTAGACCACTCGGCCAACCGGCCATTCCATCTTAAGGAGATTAAAAGGATTGACATTAAAAATATGCTATTTTTAATTTTAATTTTTATTATTTTAAATATTTGTACATACAATAATATACAATAAATAACCGTTTTGCAATCTATACCTAGACTTTGAGTACATTTCGACCCACTCTTTGGATGAGCTTACTTGAGTAAAAGATGATAGAGAAAGAAGAGAGAGAGAGAGAGAGAGAGAGAGAGAGAGAGAGAAGACAGAGAGAGAGAGAGAGAGAGGGATGGAGAGGTAATTTTCAATATAAACCAACCTCGCACACATAGTGCATCCATCGGTTATGCAGTAAAAAATACCAAATGTGCATCAGCAGTCTTGGGAGATGCGGAGAGTTAGAGAAAGCGGGGTGACAGAGAGAGAGAGAGAGAGAGAGAGAGAGAGAGATTGATTGATTGATATGGATTTATTTAGCCAGCGGCTACTTTAACAAGTTACAATTTCCATCCTTATTTCTAGTTCTAAAGCTAATTTAGCTACAGGCGTTCGCCGCCATATCCCTCACGTTCTCATGTACGTCATCAGCATTCTTTTGAATTCTTTTACATTTCGAGCCTCCTTTACACTTCTCGGTAATTCGTTGTACATTTTAAAGCCTTTGTACGCTACTGACTTTTGGCCTGTGGTTGTCCGGCATCTCTTTATAGCGATGTTTCCTCTTTGTCTGGTATTATACGCGTGTGTGTCTCCTACTAAATTTACTTCGCTGGTCAAGTATCTGGGCATCAAACCCTTCTTCATTTTATGCACAAAAACACATACATTAAACCAAACACGTTTTTCGACTGACATAAAACACAATGTCGATAGCATGTCCGCTATGGGGGTATATCTATTACATCGTAAAATTGCCCTCATTGCTCTATTTTGAACTTTCTGCAGTAATTCAATGCTGTATTGGCTACAATTTATCAGCATTGTGCTACAATATTCGAAATGCGGAGCAACAATTGTTTTATATATCGTCACTAGCGCATATGGCGATACATGCTTGTTTAACCTATATAAAAAATTTACTTTTTTTGCAACCTTCTTTACCACATACTCTGCATACCTATCAAACCTCAAATGCTTATCGATAATAACTCCTAAATATTTCTGCTCCGTTACTTCTTCAATTTTTTCGTTGTCTATTTTAATGTCACAGTTGACAAGATTAATTTTTCGAGGATCATGGATCAACATGAACTTTGTTTTTGTCGTATTTAGCTTTAACGAGTTCCGATTTAACCATTTTACTATTTGTATCAGATCTAAGTTTAACTTCCTTTCGACTTCACTTCTGTCCACGTCGCTAACGTATATGATCGTATCATCTGCAAACATTTTACAATGACAATATTTTAACTGTTTAACTATATCGTTTATATATAGAATAAATCGTAGCGGTCCCAGGACTGATCCTTGTGGTACCCCATGAACTGTTTGCTTTTTCGATGATATAGCATTTCTGAACTTTACTTGTGTCCTATTTGTCAAATATGATTTAAACCAGTTTAATGCTGTTTTCTTTACTCCATACATCTTCATCTTCTTCACTAATATATCTCTATCTATCGTTTCAAAGGCACGTTTAAAGTCCAGGAATACCACACCTATAAGTTTACTATTATCCAGATCGTTTCTCCAACCCACCATGGTATTTTGAAGTGCTGTTTCACACGAGAATCTTTCCCGAAAGCCTGATTGTTGATCTGCTAAGATGTTATTGCTTTCGATGAATGTTATGAGTTGATTTTTTACCGCTAGTTCCAATACTTTTTCATAGGTAGGCAGCATATTTATAGGTCTGTGTTCTTCCGCTTTGCATGTTCCCACCACTTTCGGTATCGGTATTACTATCGAGTTTTTCCACCGGTCTGGAAAAATTCCTTCCTGCATAGACTTATTTATTACCATTTCTAATTCATTTCCTATACATTTCCATACCATTTTTAGAATACTTGTACTTATACCTTCTTCCGTTCCTCTTTTATTTTCCAAACCGTTTATTATTTTATCTATTTCCTCGTGTGATATTTCAATAAATTCCCTAAGTTCTGTTCTATTTGCATATTCTATCTCTATTTCATCACAATTTTGTACTGTAACTTCATCGATAATATCATCAATGCTTTGTATAAAAAACGTATTAAATTTATCACAAGTCTCCGCTTCTTCTTTACATTGCACACCGTTAAAGCTTATCGCTTTTTTATTGTCGATCTTTCTCTTATTTCCTATCAGTTCTTTTATTGTTTGCCACATTTTTGTAGGGTTTGATTTTTTGCTATCAATATTATTCTCATAGTATTTTTGCTTACTTTTACGTAAAGTCTTAACTACAATGTTCCTACTGTATTTGTACGATTCCCAATCATCTACTGTTCTCGATTGTTTCGCCTTTTTGTATGCATCATCCCGTTTTTTACTGACTTCTCTAACCTCCTTTGTAATCCACGGTTTAGACTTCCACTGTGTTTTCAGTGTTTTTTTATTTTTTGGCGCCAGTACATTTATTGTCTCTGTTATTCGTTCTATAATAAAATTAGCTAAGTTATTTATATCACCATTTATATTCATTTTATTAGTCACTTGACCTCTGAGGGCCTCACAGAAAAGTTGTTCGTTAAAATTTGTAAAGTCGCGTTTATCAATTTGTATTGCACTTTCTTCAACTGTCTCATTAGTATATGCTTTTATTTGTATTATACTATGATCCGTTATTTTTGGCGTCGATAACACATTTGTCTCTATATAAAAGTTTGAAAATGCTAAGTCAATCATTGTTTGCGATGTTTCTGTCACTCGTGTCGCTTCCGTTACGTACTGCTTAAAACCTAGGCATATAAATTCTTTCAATAATCTTTTAGAACTATAGTTACTTTTTGTAAGATCAATATTAAAATCCCCTAATACTATGACATGTCCTTGATCCATTATATTTTCACATTCTTCTTTGACTAGTTCAATAAACCTTCCATCGCTTTTATTCGGTGAGTGGTACACGTTACATATTATAATTCCTTTATATTTTCCCACCAATTTGATAATGCTCAGCCATATATTCTCCTCAATTTCTTTTATCTTAATAATGCTATATTCAATTTCGTTTTTTATATATGTCAATAATCCGCCAGTTCTACTATTACTTTGTATTGCATCGCACCACTGTATAATTTTGTACTTCTAATTCTAGGTCTCCTATCTCCTCAGTAACATGTGTCTCTGTCAAGCATATCATTTCTGGTTTTGTTAACATTATAAAATCTTCTACCTCGTCTTTATGTGTAATAAAGCCTTGTGCATTTAAGAGTGTAATAAATGCTCTTTCAAAATGTCGTTTAGGATTTTTTAGTTGCTATTCCTCTCCATATCGAATGTTTTTTCTTTTCTGTGCTATTTTTCGTGTATAACACTCGCATTTCGGGTCAGTAGCCTCATGATTACTCAATACATTCTGTAAATTGAATTTGTTAATCATTTTTTCACAGTTTACACACTTTTTGACATTTGTTTCGCAATCATTTTCCTCGTGACTACCGGCACATCTTCTACAACAACTTTCGTTTCTGCATTCAGCCGCGAAGTGACCGAAGCCCCAGCACTTATAGCACCGCACTACACTCACGTAATCGTAAACTCGGCAATTTTTCCATCCCACTTTCATTCTTCCTTTTTCCACCAGGTTTTTGTGGGTTTTCGGATCGACTTCCAGGATGATGGTTGCTCCTTCTCGCTGGCTTTTCTTTTGGATTTTCTTTATCAGGTTAAATGTAAATTTTTCATCACCTCTATCTAGATCATTTTGTGCGCACACCATCTCTAGAAACTGTGTCTCATCTGTGTTGTTTACCTCTTCGTCAATTTCGACCACCTTTATT
>CAKJTD010000101.1:1146009-1233509 GCA_917499995.1 Ichneumon xanthorius
GTAAGAGTGGGTCCGTTGTATTGAATTTCGGAAATTGCGGATAAGAATTCATCAAAATTGCAGGGAGGAGTTGAGCTGGAAATCGATGAATAGTACGTATTCAATTCATCAGGCTGGAAAAAATTGAGAGGAGAGGGAAGATTGGACTTGGTTAAGCCGAGATTGCGAAGCTCTTTCCACATAGCATTGGAGTTTTGAACGGCATCAAGTCTTTTGAATTGATAATCGTTTCTCGTGCTTCGTATGTCTTGAGTGAGATTGTCACGAAAATCTCGGTAGATGGCAAAAGCTAATAAATTACCAGTTCTGCGGGCGTGCTTGTAAAGGCGATTTCGTTCCTTTATCCGATTCCGAAGTTCACTGGTAAGCCAGGGTGCTGGTGGTTTTGAGACAGTGAATGACTTAAGAGGGGCGTGGACGTTAAGTGTCGAACTAAACAGAGTCTTGAGACCAGATAATGCACTGTCAAGAGTGTCATTAGTGGGAACCCTTAATAAAAATAATTCATCTTGCAGGCCGGTACTTATCGCATTACAAAAATTTTGTTCATCAAATGAACAGAAGCTGCGTCGCGTTATTCTGCGACTTTCAGAGATCGAAATGTTTAATTCGTAGGTTAGCTCGAGTAAATCATGACCTGCTATAAATGGGGCTTCAGATTTAGAATACGATAATACTTTGCTCATAGAATCTGTTATGATAACATCGAGCCACGAATCACAGGTAGCTGTGTGAAAGGTTGTGCCGTAAGGCATTAGATATAGCGACAACGAATAAACTAGGTCGAGAAAATGCTGTGATTCATGGTTGACAGTATGTAGTGCGCAATTTACGTCTCCAGAAATGATAATATTTTCGTAAGCGTGTGAAAAGCGCGTAAAAGCTTGGTAGAAATCGTAGAAGAGTATACCTTTTGGTCGTCGGTAAATCGAACAATACAGTATAGATTCATTTTGGGGCGAACGCAATTCTAATATCATAAATTCTGGCGAGTTCGAAAACATATTGGGCGTAGCAAATAGTAGTTTGACTTTTAGGGAAGAGTGTATATAGCACGCTATTCCACCTCCTTGCTTATCTTCCCTATCATTTCTAATAACGAAATAGTCGTGTAGTGAAATTAATTCATCACTGTTGTGCGAGCGCAGCCAGGTCTCGGATATGGAGATCACGTGGTAGAAATGAGTTTGTAGATGTAATCGCAATAAATCAATGTGTGCTAGTAGCGAATTCGCATTGAATTGCGCTACTCGAAGATGCATTATAGTCGATGGATTTGGCGTGAGAACATTACCGGGCAGTAGATGTTGACGCTCAGCATCTATATTGAGTCATTTGAGCTTTGACAAATCATTCGTGCTATTAATGTAGATTATTGGTTGACCATTATCTTTGCGAACACAAATTTGACCTCGTCGCACCCATACGTGTTTGTAACCTGTTTGGGCAGCTTTGGTTTTGGTTGTGCGATAGAGAGAGTAAGTGTGAGGCGGGAGGAATTCGCTGATGTAGAGATTATCATCAGTATTCATTTCCAGAACGTCTCGAACTTTGAGTATGCCCTTAGCTCGTTTTAGTGATATTATGTGATCACGGACGGGGTCAGATATTAGAGTGACAATATACGTGCTCCGATTTTGTGTAGTAACGGAAGTCGCTTGATTCTTTCTGACTAACGGCCGAGTTGCGAGAACATGGGTGTATAGTTCGGGAACACCCAGAGCTGAGAGCACTTTTTTCGTAATAATGTCGGGTGAATCAACAACTAGAGAAGGTATGCCAGATATCGTAAGTTCGCTAGACGAACGAGAAGGGATGGATACATCACCGGTAGAAAACGAATTCGTGTTCAACTTTGTCTTAAGGGACTCAACTTCTCTTGTGAGATTAGCATTGGATTGCTCAAGAGACGATAGTCGGGTATTGTGATCCTGGACAGCTTGTAGAACTTGCGGAAGACAGTCAAGTCTATTACAAATGTCCGTATTCATTTGCTGCTGGTGGTCAATGAAGGCAGTAATTTTTGCATTTGTGGATGCATTTTGAGCGCAAAAAGCTTCCCACGTCATATTCGTTGGTGGCTGTATTCCTTGTGAGGGTTGCGGCGAATTTAGCGGACTAAAGAATTGGTTAGCGTTATCAGTCATTTCAACCAGATTTTCTACACAACACGGGTTCGCTGATACCTGCTTATGATAATATTTAAAGCAGCCTGGGTGGAACGAGCGACTACACTGAGGACATGTGAGTCTCGATCCGACAATACTACGCTTGCTTTTGCATTTGAAGCAAAACACCGACATACATATGGATGACTACTTTACCGACACTACAGAATAGTGAGTACTCGAGTTAGTCGAGTGGTGATGGAGCGCGATAATCGATCGATGCAAATCGATGGTGTGCCGTGGAGCATGCGCTGTGTCGTGGTGTAGTTGTGATGTAGTGCACAGGCGTCGAGCAGATGAGAGAGATAGCACTAGTTGTGACACGATGATGATGAGTCAGTGATGAGGTAAAGCGCATGCGTCAGTAGATAATGTAGGCAAGCGGGGGTGAGGTAAGCCAGATGTAAAGAAGTGAGGTTAGCTTTTCCGTCACTTTCCTCTCCTTGATTGACGTTAAACGAGCTATCCAGCCATGGAACAGCAATGACCGAAGAGAAATGCAACGTTTTGGCTTGCAAAATATCTGCAACAAGCGCCCGTAGGCAGAATACAGCAGAAGTATGTTCTTGTCTTAGAAGAGACGAAGGTACGACACGTCGTTGTACTTACAGAGAGAGAGAGAGAGAGGGAGAGAGGGAGAGAGGGAGAGAGGGAGAGAGGGAGAGAGGGAGAGAGGGAGAGAGGGAGAGAGGGAGAGAGGGAGGGAGAGAGAGAGAGAGATTGATTGATAAATTTTATTGTGCCCAAGTTGTACTAAAGGGCAAAGTTTAACATAACAAAGTAAACAAAGTAAATAAAATATAACAAAAAATGAAGAATACAATAAAATGGGAAATAAAGAATAGGGTGAGTACTGTAACAAAAAATAAAAATGATTTTCAGCTTACGCGAATAACAAAATAGGTCTAGCAACTTATGCCTACTTAAAAGATAGAAAAAAATAAAGTAAAATCAATAAATAAAAATAACATGAGGTGACACTCGGTGGCAAAGTAGAATATAACTTTTATAAATATATAAATAAAAGGACCTAGCGCAGTTGAGCTACCTCAGCCTGAAACAAATGGTCGAAGAGACGCGTCTTAAAAACCGCAAGTGAAGGCGAGGAGATCACTGGCAGCGGAAGCGAGTGCCAAAAGTAGACAGCAGATAGATGAAAGGCGTTGCGATACGCCGCTGTTCGATGTAAGGGAATATTAAATATAGCAGCATGACAGGGTTGACGCGAAGGCCGAGAAGTGCTGGGTATACGCCTAGCGAAAAGCTCATCTAGGTATAGCGGAGACTGCAAGTACAGGATGCGGTACACTTGTATCCCGATGAAATACAGACGACGATTTTTTACGGAGAGCCAACGTAGCTGATGACGGTACGGGGTTACGTGTTCATCTCGGCGCAGATTAAAAATAAAGCGAATACACATGTTTATGAGGCGTTGAAGCTTCGTATTGAGTTCGTCTGACACGCTGTGATAGACGGCGCAACAATAGTCGAGGTGAGGGAAGATTAACGCTGAGATTAACTTGATACGAAGAGCCTTAGAAAGAGAATTTTTGTGATACTTTAGCTTGTGGAGGGAAGCATGGACTTTCTGCGAGACGTAAGAGATATGTTTATTCCACGTAAGGTTAGAGGAGAGGCGAACACCAAGGTTGAGTGAATCGTGAACAAGAGGAATCGTGGTGCCGTCAACAAGAGCAGGTGGTAATGCAGCAAAGTCGAGGCTACGCACATACGGATTGCTCCCAAGGATCATGATTTTAGATTTTTTTAAATTGAGCGAGAGCCCGCTGTCTCGGGCATAGTCGGCGATAACTCCAATATCGTGATTAACCCGAGCCATGGCGTTGCTTAGGTCGGAGGGTAGGCATTGGAGATAAATTTGCGTATCATCAGCAAAAATGAGATGGTCACAGTGGCGTAAACCGCCGGCAATATCATTAATAAACAAGGAGAAAAGAAGCGGTCCAAGGACAGAGCCCTGAGGGACTCCGTCAGACGTCGGGAGCCATTCGGAGCACGAATTATCATCTCTAAGTACGGCTTGAGAACGGCCTGTTAGGTAGGAAAACAGCCAAGTTAGTGCGGAGGGGGAAAAGCCAAGACGGCGAAGCTTGGATAGAAGAATGAAGTGAGGAACAGTGTCAAAGGCCTTGCTAAAATCGAAGAGAACTAGTGTCGTGACTTTGCGTTGGTCAACGCCAAGGTTAATATCGTTAGTTAATCGCAAGAGGGCAGATTGAGTGCTGTGAGCCGAACGAAAGCCAGATTGCCGAGGATCGAAGATGTTGTTGGACTCGATAAAGTCGGTGATCTGCTTGTGAACAATTCTTTCGAATAGTTTTGAGAGCTCACAGAGATTAGCGATAGGTCGAGTGTCGGACGGTGAGAGAGGAGTTTTAATTTTGGCGAGAGGGCGGATGTAAGCACGTTTCCACAAAGATGGAAAGTAGGAGGATTGAAGGCACCGATTGAAGAAGAGGGTTAAGGGAGAAGATATAGCAGGGAGTGCGTTGTAGATAGCAAATTGTGATAAACCGTCGGGACCCGATGAAAGAGATTGGGAGGACAGTGAATTAGAGTGATTGAGCAACTCATCGACAGTAATCGGTTGGAACGAAAAAGATGGACCAGTAGGAGGAGAAGAGGAGAATATAGTGGTAAATTCATCGAGAGTTAGGGGGGAGGGGGTAGGAGAGGAAATAGAAGCATAAAAAGCGTTTAGTTGATCAGCAGGGAAGAAGTGAAGAGGAGAAGAGAAACTAACTTTGACTAAGCCAAGTTTGCCCAACTCTTTCCAGAGTCGCGAGGGATCGTCTATGGCATTTAGCCGATTAAAATGATATTGCTGCCGTGCTGTACGCAGGTCGACGGTAAGTTGATCACGGAAGTTACGATAGATAGCTAATCCGAGCAGGTTATTAGATCGCTTAGCTTGCTTGTACAGACGATTCCGTTGTTTAATTCGTTCTTTGAGAGCATCAGTGATCCACGGCGAAGAAGGCTTACGAATCGAGAAGGTTCGGAACGGGGCGTGAAGGTCGAGAGCTTGAAGGACAGTGCGTGAAAAAGATTCACAGTATTCTTCCAGATTCAGAGATGAAGAGGTTGACGATGGAAGAGTATGGGGAATCTCGGATAGTGAAGTAGTAATTGTAGCAGAGTAATCGGATGACTCAAAGCGGCTCAGAGTGCGTCTGGTGATTGTGCGGGGATCAATAACGCCAATGTCGAGCGCATAAGTCAGTTGGAGAAGGTCATGCCCGCAAATAAAAGGAGTGTCGGATTTAGCAAATGAGATGAGCTTATCTTCACCATCTATTATCAGCACGTCCAACCACGAGTCGGTAGACAGAGTGTGAAACGTAGCCGCCGAACGAACAAGATAGAGAGAAGATGAGTATATAAGATTACGCAAATATTGGGCTTCAAAATTATCGGAGAGTAAATTACAGTTTAAGTCGCCAGAAAGGATTATATTTTTGTAGGCGTGGCTAAACCTAGAGAGATCGGTAACAAAATCATTGAATAAATGGGCCTTAGGACGTCGATAAATAGATGAAAACAGAAGCGACTGGCCATTCTTACAACTAATTCTTAAAATTAAATATTCCGGCGAGTTCGAGAAATTGCTCGGCGAGGCCGCAAGAACTTGGGCCGATAGCGAACAATGAATATAGCACGCGACGCCGCCCCCCTCTTTTCCCTCACGATAATTACGAATTATAAAATAATTATCTAGATTAACGAGCGTATCATGAATATGCGAGTGTAACCAGGTTTCGGATATCGAGATAATGTGAAATAGGTTTTCGGCGAAATAATGCCGAACCTGGTCGATATGAGCGAGAAGAGAGGTGGCGTTAAATTGAGCAATTCGAAGGTTCGAATGAGTAGACAATGGCTCGGACAATATCAGAGAAGTAGGGTGAATGGTATTTGGCGAGGAGAGTCAGGCGAGCTTGGCGAGATCAGAAGCGTTGACAATGTCGATGATAGGTGAACCATTATCTTTTCTGACATGAATGACGCCGTTACGAACCCACACGTGTTTATAGTGCATTTGAGAAGCTCGAGCTTTAGTTTGACGTAGCAAATTATACAGTTCGGAGGGAAGCATCTCATTAACGAAGATATTACCCGTAGCGTGGGTACCGAGTACTTCGCTAACCTTGAGATCGCGTTTAGTGCGCTTCGCGTTGATAACGACATCGCAAACCGAGCTAGAGGTTAGTGTAACGATGAGAGAAGTCGACGTATGAGCCGCGTTGTCAGAAGGGTTTTTTCGAGCGAGATAACGAGCACCGAGGACATGAGCAGCGAGGGCTTCGAGTCCAAGGGCAACGAGAACTTTCTTCGCGAGAACAATCGGAAGATCAGGGAGATTTGAAGGAAATCCAGCCATAATAAGCTCAGGCTTCAAGATAGGTGGCTGGCGAGTAAGTTGCGAGCGAAGCACGGCAACATCTTGTTTAAGCTGGGCGTTCTCTTGTTCAAGATTGGCGATACGATTTGAATTCGAGCCAACGGTTTGAATTAACTCCGGCAGATGTTTTAGTTTATAGTTAATCTCGTTGTTAACTTGTGTTTGCGATGCTATAAAGGCTGACATTCGAGCATCAGAGTCCTTGAGATAGGCAAGAATTGCGTCGAGAGTAACGGGCTGAGAAGCCTGGGGGAACGGACTCTGCGGCAGATTAAAAGTATTGGCCATTTCACCGGAAAGCAATTGGCGACAGCACTGCAAGGCAGATCTATAAGAGAGATAGTATTTAAAGCAACCGGGGTGAAATTTGCGATCGCATTCAGAGCAGGCCAACAAGTTTCCGGCAATATTTTTCGAGCACTTAAAGCAAGCCGACATGCAGGATGGTTTTACCCGAAAATGTGTAGACGCGTCAGCCCTGTACAAACTTGCAGTAGTACGGTGATGGCAGCTGTCGATAAAGTAGGTGCGAGTAGTTAGCACCGATCGATGGCGGCAATCGATGATAGAGTTGTAGGTGGCGCTAGTGGTGATTGCGAGTGGTGAAAGCAGGCTTGCGCAAGCGCAGCAGCAAGCTGGTACGGCGTTGAAAATTTCGCAGATAAAGCCCAGAAGCGGTAAGAGTTGACGCATGCGCAGGTGTCCACTAGAGGCGTTGAAGATGGCGAAATAGAGGATCAAGGCCGTTCGCCCAATTATGGCACATGCGCACCGTGGCCCGTCCGATCCGAGAAGGATGGAGAATGAAGATCCAGAAGTGAGGTTAGATGGACGCACTATTTTCCAACGAGAAATTACAGATCGTGCTGATATGCAAGGCAGAAGTAATTTAGAATTGTTGGAAAGCAGTGAATTTAGAATTGTTGGAAAGCAGTGATAGGCTTGCTCGGATCTGAAAAAATATCGCCCGAAGGCAGTATCGAGCAGAATCAATCCAAATGACAGGTGGAGCGACAGATAGAAGCGTCAAGCAGTACTCACAGAGAGAGAGAGAGAGAGAGAGAGAGAGGGAGAGAGGGAGAGAGGGAGAGAGGGAGAGGGAAGGAGAGGGAGGGAGAGGGAGGGAGAGGGAGGGAGAGGGAGAGGGAGAGGGAGAGAGAGAGGGAGAGGGAGAGGGAGAGGGAGAGGGAGAGGGAGAGGGAGAGGGAGAGAGAGAGGGAGAGGGAGAGGGAGAGGGAGAGGGAGAGGGAGAGGGAGAGGGAGAGGGAGAGGGAGAGGGAGAGGGAGAGGGAGAGGGAGAGGGAGAGGGAGAGGGAGAGGGAGAGGGAGAGGGAGAGGGAGAGGGAGAGGGAGAGGGAGAGGGAGAGGGAGAGGGAGAGGGAGAGGGAGAGGGAGAGGGAGAGGGAGAGGGAGAGGGAGAGGGAGAGGGAGAGGGAGAGGGAGAGGGAGAGGGAGAGGGAGAGGGAGAGGGAGAGGGAGAGGGAGAGGGAGAGGGAGAGGGAGAGGGAGAGGGAGAGGGAGAGGGAGAGGGAGAGGGAGAGGGAGAGGGAGAGGGAGAGGGAGAGGGAGAGGGAGAGGGAGAGGGAGAGGGAGAGGGAGAGGGAGAGGGAGAGGGAGAGGGAGAGGGAGAGGGAGAGGGAGAGGGAGAGGGAGAGGGAGAGGGAGAGGGAGAGGGAGAGGGAGAGGGAGAGGGAGAGGGAGAGGGAGAGGGAGAGGGAGAGGGAGAGGGAGAGGGAGAGGGAGAGGGAGAGGGAGAGGGAGAGGGAGAGGGAGAGGGATAGGGATAGGGATAGGGAGAGGGAGAGGGAGAGGGAGAGGGAGAGGGAGAGGGAGAGGGAGAGGGAGAGGGAGAGGGAGAGGGAGAGGGAGAGGGAGAGAGCTGTAGTTTTCGAGTGAACCGAGTGGTACGCACGTGGCATATTGTACTGTTTTCAGTGCAGATATATCGAGGAGCCATGCCACAGAAAAGAAAATGCGAAGTGTCCATGAATGTCCATGAATGTCCGTTATACCAGAGACGTTTCGGATGACCTCTAGAAATTTTCCTTGCCCCTACCCCAGCCACCCTTTTTGCCGAGTTGAAATTATATTTCGTGAGAAAGCTGCAGTTTCACCCCTCCTTCTACTTTTTTCGAGTAGAAGAAAACTGCAAGAATGTCATTACGGTTTGAGGAGTGAACGAACGCACTACGTCACAAATCGAACGCCAAAAAATCTTAGTATGGAAGTGTACGCATTCAATTACGTGAGCATCTACGTGCTTTTGGTGTTTTTGTTGAGGCGCAACCCGTCTCTAAGTCGTCGGTGGCCGAGGTGTAAAATCAGCGAGTTGCGATTTATGTCGCGAAACGTCGCATTGTGGAAACTGCGGGGGGTTTTGTGCGCAGCCGCGAAAGAGGACATCGTCGCCGCGTACCTCAAAGGGTTATTTTGGAATCGGGTTCTTCTCGATTCAGTGGTCCGGATTCTCCGCCTTCGGAAGTGGCACAAGTTGCCAATCTTCGTTGGACTCTTCAAGAGACGCTGTAAGTTTTATTTTTAACGTTAAAAATATAATTTATTATTTAAAAAATTTAATTTATTATTTAAAAAATTTAATTTATTATTTAAAAAATTTAATTTATTATTTAAAAAATTTAATTTATTATTTAAAAAATTTAATTTATTATTTAAAAAATTTAATTTATTATTTAAAAAAATTTAATTTATTAAATTACTTGTAATTTCTAGCGTAATGCTATAAGCAATTGCCAGCGAGCGAGCAGCGGTTCAAGGCCTTCGAGGGTAGACCCGACTGCGACCGTCATCATAAAGATGATAGCGAGGCCGAGAATGATGCAAATATTGATAAATTTGCACCATTCCCGCCGCCGAACGCTTTCATTCAGATCGGTGACGGCGTAGCGGGACCTCCCGAGAATTGGGGCATGACCGCATGGGATACGGTCAACCCCGGAGCCGCTACTGTTGCCGCCACTGCTGCCGCTATGAGGGACGAGTTTCGGCAAGTCGATGGTGCCGTCCCGGGATCATCAGCCTCGGGACATTCCTCCCCCGCGTGGATTAACGCCGATGCCCCAATAAGTTGGGTACGTGCGCCTGCCTACGTCGAACCTGTTGACCGACTGCATCCATCGAGCGACGAGGGGGAGGATGCTGCTGTTGAGGAAAGATCGCCTCAACACGAAGATATCAACGACAGCGACGCCGACAACGATAGCGAGAGCGACACAACAGATGACGAGGAAGGACGATTCGCGAATGAAGAAGCGCGCCGCCGACTCCTCGCCGATATTGTGGAGGATGAAGAGGTGGAGGAAGAGGAAGAGGAAGAATTCCTCTATGATATGGAGGGGGTCGACGATGGGGATGATGATGACCTTCAGCTCCCCAGTATGTCGGAGTCATCTGATGTTGGTGAGTAGAATAATTTTAACGCAACATTTTCAAAAAATGAGAGAGAAAATGTTGATTTCTTTATTAATTGAATTATGTATGTTACAGGATATGAATCCGCATACTTTGAGGATTTGGCGGCTCGTGAGCAGTTGGCTCATCACCGCGAAGATGTGCCCGACGATGCGAGCATCGAATATTAGTTATTTAGTAAAAATTTACGATGTTTTTTTTAATACATTATATACATTATATATATATACTGTAGCGAGAATTTTCAACTCTCGTACACTACGGCTCCCAACTCTCCGTAAATCTACTCTCCCCGCTCGATCCACGACTTTGCTCGGTGCCGAATCTCGGGGCTCGAACCCACGACGAGATTTCCTAATTTGTTTATGCCGACCGAACCAAGCCGTCCCCGCATGGCAATGTGGACGCCACTAGCTCGCACGCGATTGGGCGCCAGATACCTTGGTACCACCGCTCGGAAAGCGGCATATTTGTAAGAAATTCGCGGCGAGTTACGGGGACGAACGGGGGAGCGGGTAAAAGGCGAAGCCGGCGAGACTCCGACTAGCTCAGCCCACCTGGGAGAAATTGGTAGAGGGGTGTGGACGGGCGAGTGACCAAATACAATATAATAATCAAATGATTTATTCGACATTCGACAACATAATTTCAGCAAAACCCGTAGACAAAATTGGTTACAAATACCGGAGACAATCCAAAATCAATGTAGCCGAAAAAGATAACTATTGCCTGAATTAAATGTAGCCGAAAAGATAAACTATTGCTAGAATTAAAGGTAGCCGGAAAAGATAAATTACTACCCAAAATTAGATGTAGTCGGAAAAAGGAAATTATTGCCAACATTAAATGTAGCCCAAAAAAGATAACTATTGTCAAAGTTAAAGGTAGCCGACAAGATAACTATTGTCCAAAATTAAATGTAGTCGGGAAGATACTATGGTCAAAATTAAATGTAGCCGAAAGGATACTATTGTCAAAAGTGAATGTAGCCGAAAAGATAAACTATTGCCCAAAAGTGTAGGTAGTCGTAAAAGATCAATTATTGTCAAAATTAAATGTAGCCGAGAAGATAACTATTGTCAAAAGTGAAGGTCGCCGGGAAAGATAAATTATCGCCAAAATTTAATGTAGTCGGAAAAGAGAAATTATTGCCAAAAATTAAAGGTAGCCGAAAAAGACGAATTATTGCCAAAATTTAATGTAGTCGAAAGAGATAACTATTGCAAAAAAATTAAATGTAGTCGAAAAGGATAACTATTTTCGAAATTGAATATAGCCGAAATCACATTACCGAAATTACCGGTAAACGAGACGAAAAACGCGACATTTACCACAACGAATAATAAACTCAAAAATATTTAAGAAAGATAAAATCGCGAAACAGTGTTGCGATTGCCAGATCAATTCTATCCTTTATATAGCCGATTCACCATTACGCGGGACGCGAGAGAAAAGAAAAATACAAAGACAAACGCTCGCTATAGCAAAATTGGTACGCCAGATAGCCGAGGTAGTCGAGAAGGTTCTCTGCACAGGCCGCCCGATGTAAACAAGGCGCGCCCGTGACCTTTACGCGCGAGATAGCCAGCACGCGGCCGAACGGCCTAACGAACGCTTGCCGTCCCTTTGTCTCGCCTGATGAAATGTAGCCCATGTAACCGGCGAAATCGACGGAGACTCGATACAATAAAATTCGCGGGATGTAGCCGATCGCAATAGGCGAGGGTGACGAAAGTCCCCCTCGCTGGTGTTCGACAGAACGTTCTCGAGTTGTAGCTGATATTCGAAATAAAACTCGCGAAATATAGCCGATGTTCGAAGGGAGTCGCGAGATATAGCCAGCTAATTAGGAGTTGCGATACGCGATATAGAACCCAGGGGAAAATATAGCCGAAAGATACGCAAAGTTAACCAAATACAATAGATAAAGCCGAAAGATAAGGGAAATAATAGTCGGGAAAAAGATAGCCGAGAGAAACACAAAGGTATCGAATAAAGCGGAGAACAGGAAAGAACAAGACCAGCGCGAAAGATTTTCGCCGGACACGCTTCGCCGGACCCAACTCGTCGCCCGAGACGACAAACGCGAGAAATGTTTAAGAAACTACAGAGAAAAGACAATAAAAAAAATAATCCGAAAGTAAAGCAGTTGGGTCGTGGCTTAGCGCCTCCGGCGAGCACAGAGCACAGAGAGAGAGAGACGGAAGCTTACCGGCGTGAACAGCCCGGGAGGATAATCCAAAGAATTCGCCAAAACTGCCACTCGTCACCGCACTCGATCACCGACTGACGAATAAATTAACGGCTCTCCCGGGACTGACCACGCTAGCGCTTCCCCCTCTCTCCCGACTCCCGAATCTAGCCTACGCTCTACGGCTACGACGCCGGAAGAAACCGGTTTCTCCTCCGGCCGCTCCCCGCTACCCGCGAGAATCTTCCGCTCGCAGCGATGAGTGACGAGATCCACGGACTCCTTCCTCCCAGGATCCGGTGGGGCAAAATGAACATGAGGGGAGGCCTCCCTCGCGAAGTGAGGCGTCCCTCTTCCTCCGCAGTGGGCCCACTCGATACGCCACATAACTGCACCTCGATGTGCATTACTCCCTCGTAATCCCTGAATGTGGAGGCGCCGTGATGAGCGGTCCGCGGCGTCCGTGAATTCGACGGGGCAGGGACGGTTCCAGGCCGTGTAGTCGGGAGGGACGGGAAACACGTTATCTTGGTCACTACCCGCGTCCCTCCGGCCCCCTTGCCCGCGAAAGCGGATTTTCGGCTTCCGCCTGCTCGTCGAACGGAAAACTCTCCGGCCCTCTTAGGCCAATCTCCAAAGGGAACACGGCCGGGGCAAAACGGTCCGACGGGTAAATCGAAGAGTCATGCGACTCCGGTATGGCCTAAAAAAAACTTAATGACACGACAAACAACGGGTCGCAGAGTTTGCGAATAAAACAAAATGAAAGAAAATTAATAATTAATAAAATAAAATAAAAATAAAATCCCTCGGCGAGTCGACGATCGAGCCGGCTCGACGAGCGGCGTCCTCAGAGCCGTAAATCCGGCCCACTGCTCGACCAAAACCGTGCGTAGTGACGGGACACCAAAATGTCACGTCACAATACATTATACATTATATACATTTATACATTATATATTGTGACGTGGTACGTCACAAGTCCTTCCCTAAACTCGGCTCGAGTCCGCCGCTCACCCAACGTTAGACCCGGATATTTTTACGCTTTTTTTCTTCTATTTATTTTGTGTAAGATAGCATGTAAATTCCCGTTTTTTCCCTCCCGTTACCCTTTTGTTTGAATGTGCGCGACTCGAGGACAATATCGACATCCCCCCCCCTCTCGACGGCCCACGATCATGGAACAGCAAAGGAACGAGTGCCGACGTGCTGACGCCGAGGAAGGTAGGAGGATCGTGGACGAGGGGAAAAAGCCGCCAACAAGACCGTCCAAAAAGTCCGCCCGAAAAGCCCGTCGAAAAGCCCGCCGAAAAGCCGCCGCTGCCCGCCCGCCTGTCGCCCGCTGGGATCGCCGACGCACGGCATCGATCGACGATCCAGCGGGGCCCTTGTCGCCACCTCTCGCCGCCCGTCCATGACTCCTATTACCGACCGACGCTGACGCACAGGTGCTCTCGTTACCCCATCACCAGCGCCAACGTCGACGAAGAAGAAGACCCCGCCATGTCCCTTACTCTCCGAGCCGAGCGCGTGACGTGCGAACGTGTGTGTGAGATCGGGTGTCATTAGTTTAAGATTATTTGTAAAATATTGTAAAGAGTGACAGTCGAGAGCGAGTGTACAATTAGTTACAAATTTATAAGACGACTCGGCTGTACACTGTGGAACCCCGACTCCGTTGCGGAGAGAATAACCAGCCCTTAAGACGAATCAGAGATAGCCCAGGGACGCGATTTGGACCGACACGCGAAATTATATAACGACTGAGGCTGTCCACTGATTCGAGAAAAGTTTGTAATCGAGACCCCTGTGTGCTGAGTGAGTGAGCCCTCCGATCGTAAGTTTTTGCCCAAATTTTTCCCGACCCGATTGACCCGTTTTCCTTCCCCGAATACCCGTTACTTTTATAGAAATTATAAGTGGAAGATTTTTCCTCGTGGTCGACACGTGGTCGGCATTTTTGCACACGAGCAGAAAGTTATCGCGCGCGTGGTGAGCGGCGTAAAATTCGTTAAGTTAGCTATTAGTGAAACAGTTTTTTCCCATCGATCCCATTAAGATTTTGAGACACTTTTTTTGTGTTAATGATTAAGACCGAGGTAATATTGTAAGAAGCCGTCGATTCGTGTACCCTCCCCCTGAGCCCTCTCCCCTCTCCCGAGCTAGCTGGACTGTCCATTGCGACAGAGATATTCTTTCAAGTTTTGAGTTTTTTGTTTTGAGTAAAGTCTTTTGAGAAGAGATCCGTGCCGTTTGCACGATCTGTTACGGTGCTACACCGTGAAAGTAGCTGGCGCCCATCCGAGTTCGTATTTAGTGCATTATTCGATTTTCGTGCAACATTTGTCTGACCAGCTCTCCCGTTAGTCCCCCTTAAAATCCCCATAACTCCGCCAAATTCATTCCGAATATTTTCCCCTTTTGTGTCCTCCTTTAGTATTGTTTCTTGAATAATTTGAACCAATTGCATTTTTGTTTTTCCCCGACATTATTGTTCAGAATTAAGTATTTGTGATCCGGCCCCCCCCCCCCCCCTTTTGCGATTATATTCAGTTTGTCCCTTACCGTTCTTTTTAGTATTATTTAACCCCCGATTTATTATTATTATTATTATTTAACCTTCCCGCGACCTTGTTATTATTGCTTCGCCCTCCAAGTCATTATTATCGCTAGTCCCATATTATTGGTAATCTCTCCCCAGTATTATTTTCATTTTTGGTTTTCTCTCTCTCTTCAACGTACCCGTAACGGCGTTGAAGCGACTGTTATTTTCTTTTGTTTTTATTTCTTCAACGTACCCGTACCGGCGTTGAAGCGACTGTTATTCCCGACCTTTGTTATTTACCGTTTTTTTGTATTTCATTACCGACTGACCATTGTTGATATTTTGTAACTTATTTTTATTTCTGATTTTTGCTTTTTCTCATTTTCTACTGTTTGACTTTTCCTTTTCGATTAGTATTAAACGACTGTTATTATTGTCCCCGACGAGTACCATTATTTTGCTTGACCCCACCCCACCCCGTTGCACGATTTTAGTCCCATTTTTAGTTTTGAAATTTACAAGTGATTTTTTCCCTCCCCACGGGGGAAAATAATAACATCACAATATATATATATATATTGTAGCGAGAATTTTTCATCTCTCCTACACTACGGCCCCAACTTCCCAACTACCCGTTTTACCCTGCTCGGTACCGAATCTCGGGGCTCGAACCCACGACGAGATTAAGGTGGCCTATGATACCGACCGAGCATGGCTATTCCTATAGGGTAGGGTGGAGGCCGCTTCTTCACACACGCGTGGGCGCCAGGTACCTAGATACCACCGCTCAACGAGCGGTATTTATTTTTTTGATCGCGGTGAATTACAGGGATAAGCTAGGGAAAAACGGAAAAGGTGAGGCCGGCGAGACTCCGACTAACTCAGCCCACCTGGGAGAGATTGGCAGAGGGGGGTGGACGGGCGAGTGACCCAAAACGCCATAATAACAATCAGGAATAGCTTTATTCTTCGTTCAACAACCTAATTCATACAGGCAAGCAGCTAGATAATCGCCTTGACGCAGACTACATCCTCGGAACGCCAATCCGCTCTCGCGACGCACACAGGAGAAGTAACGGGAAATGGGGAATACAGCTGAGGGGGGAGTTAACGCGGAGAAACGCAAACTAGCCAATGGGGAGCGCTATCTTGTCGAGAGTGGAATGTAGCCGATAGGGAATTTACTATTGTCGATAGTGTAAGGTAGCCGGTAGGGAAATTTCTATTGTTCGATAATGTAAGTTAGCCGATAGGGAAATTTCTATTGCTCGATAGTGTAAGGTATCTGACCGGGAAATGTCTATTGTTCGATAGTATAAGGTAGCCGATAGGGAAATTTCTATTGTTCGGTAGTGTAAGGTAGCCGATAGGGAAATTTCTATTGTCCGATAATGTAAGGTAGCCGATAGGGAAATTTCTATTGTCCGATAGTGTAAGGTAGCCGATAGGGAAATTTCTATTGTTCGGTAGTGTAAGGTAGCCGATAGGGAAATTTCTATTGTCCGATAATGTAAGGTAGCCGATAGGGAAATTTCTATTGTCCGATAGTGTAAGGTAGCCGATAGGGAAATTTCTATTGTTCGACAATGTAAGGTAGCCGATGGGGAATTTACTATTGTCGAGCATGAGAGGTAGTCGATGGGGAAAAATGAATATTGTCGAGAATGTAAGGTAGCCGAAGGGAAGAGAAATTTTGGAAGGAGTGACTGTCAGGGAAAAAGGAATGTAGCCGAATTCGAGCGGTTGGTGAAACGACTTCACGCAGGCATAAATACAATTTTCTGGGCGAAGAACCAGCCGTTCACACATCAAAACATATTCCATACACAAAGAGGGAAGAGAAATACCAAAAAAAAATGAAGAAAATAAAGTAGTTGCGATTGCCAGATAATATTATTCGTAACGTCGCTGGTACAATTTAACGCTGGACGCTGGATAACAAAGAGTTGAGCGCTCGCTAGGGCGAAGCTAGAACGCCCGTTAGCCGAGGTAATTTGAGAAGTTTCTCGGAACGGGCCGCCCGATGTAAACACGGCGCGCCCGTGACCTTTCACGCGTGAGATAGCCAACACGCGGCCGAACGGCCTAACGAACGCTGGAAGACGCGCTCGTCGCCCTTTGTCTCGGCGAAAGAAGGTAGCCTAGATAACCGACGAATTTGCATCGGCTTCAACATAACGAAATCCGCGGGAGGTAGCCGATCGAACTAAAGTCCGAGAATGTAGCCTATCGCCTTGGCGAAAATGAGGAAAGTTCCAACAAAGTTCGCACGAGGTAGTCGGCCGGAAGGAGATTCCCGAAATGTAGCCGATCGCATAAGGCGAAAGCGACGCAGTCGCCACGCTGATGTTTCCGAAAAACCCGCGGAATGTAACCTATCGAACTGAAGTTCGAAACAGGTAGCCGATCGCAAGGGCGAAATTGACGAAGACGCAACGTTAATTTTCCCCTATAGAACCCGCGAGACGTAGCCGACGCGGTACAATCATCGTAATAATACCCGGAAAGCCGGGGAGACACGCAATTTTTAATGACAAACAAAAAATTTACTAAGAGCAAAACGTAGGAAGTGAAAGAAAAGAATAGTAAGCAAAGACCAGCGCGAGAGAATCTCGCCGGGCACACTTCGCCGGACCCAACACGTCGTCCGAGACGACAAACGCGAGAAATTTATAGGAAAATACATAAACTCAAGAAAAAGACAATAAAATAATGTGAAAATACAGTAGTTGGGTCACGGTTTAGTATCCCCGGCGAGCACAGAGTACAGAGAGAGGCGGAGGCTTACCGGTGTGCGGACAGCCCGGGAGTTATTCCTTAGAACGCCAAATCAACCACAGTTCACCGCACTCGATCACCGACTGCTGAATAAATTAGCGCGCTCTAGGGCAGTCCGCACTAGCGCTTCCCCCTCTCTCGCGACTCCCGAATCTAGCCTATGCTGCACGGCTAAGACGCCTGAAAACCGGTTCGGCCTCCGGCCGTGCCCCGCTACCCGCGAGAATCTTCGGCTCGCAGCGACGATTGTAGATTTCCCCGGACTCCTTCCTCCCAGGATCCGGTGGGGCAAGATGAACGCGAGGGGAGGCCTCCCTCGTGAAGTTAAGGCCTTTTCCTTCACGGTGGGCCCACATGAAACGCCACATAACTGCACCTCGGCTTCCATCCTACCCTCGTATTCCCCGCAAGTGGAGGCGCCGTGTTGAGCGGTCCGCGTCATCCAGGAAAATCACGGGACAGGAACGGCTCCAGGCCGTGTAGTCGAGAGGGACGGGTAACACGGTAGATCGGTCAACATCCTCGTCCTTCCGGCCTCCTATTCCACGGAAGCTGGTGGTCGGCTTCCGTCTGCTTCGCTGAGCGAAATGTTCTCCGGCCATCTTAGGCCAATTTCCAATGTGGGCACGACCGAGGGCGAAGCGGCCCGACGGTCGGGTCGAAGAGTTGAACGACTCCCGCACGGCCTGCTAAAACTTATCAGGACACAAAACTGCGGATCGACACCGAGAAACAAAATAAAATAAAGAAAAATAAAAAAGTAAACTGAGAGAAATAACCCTCTCCGTGAGCCGGTGATCGAGCCCAATCGACGAGCGGCGTATCCAGGGCCGTAGATCCGGCCCACTGCTCGACCAAAAACCGTGCGGAGGGACGAGGCGTGAAATGTCATGTCACAAAGCCCCCTCCCCAAAGGTTGCCCGGGGAATGCCGTCTTCCGAACGGCGCTCGTTGAATCCTCTAATGCTTGACAGCCCTTTCCGCGGACTCCTGTCTCTCTAGGTGTTACGATTTCCGCACGGCCTGGCGAACAGCAGACCGGCGGCGCGGCCTCCCGGGCTGCAACAAATAAAACACACCGGCGCAACTCCGCCTCGGAGCCCAGATAGTCACCTCCGTCCTCGCAATAAGCAAAATGCTCCACTCCGTGTAGCTCTGGTCTTTGCATAAAGGCGGAATGGCTGACAACAACAAAAAAGATTCGCGAACTGCGAAGGACCGCCTAGTTCGGTGTTACTCCAAAAAAAAAAAATAATCACTGTACTACACCATTATGTTTTGACAGTAAACAAAATATATTTCGATGGCGCGTGTAGGTAGCCAGGCAGGCTTATAACAGTGACAGCGTGTTGGTGGGTTCATTAAACTTAACTAATGAGAGAGAAATAAAGCCTATGATAATTAGCCTATGTTTAATTATTAGACTTTCTTTGGTGCTTGAGGGTCTTACGGGACTCTTATTTTAATGACTATCCTGCCCTAACAAAAAAATAATAATAACGAGATAGAGAAATAAATAAACAAATGACCCCTCAAAAGAAAAAATAAAAAAAAAATATCTCGGGCGGGTTTGCCGTCCTCAGGTCTTATGGGGAAGGTTTTCTCATTGTCCCGGCTCCAAAAAAAAAAAAAAAAAAAATAGGATCATTACTTCTAATCCTTAAAGCTAGTATCACCCGACGAGACTGGTAGGCGGAATGCATGAGAAAATAAATTTTTTAAAAATGAAATAAATAAGGTAACCTCAAAACACAAAAAAAAAATCCTGGCAGATACGCCGTCGCTGGGTCTTATGGTGAGGTATTTTTTTGGTTTACCGGCCCCTAAAAAAATTTTTTTTAAATATTAAAAAAAGTCTACGACATCCGCGGTTAGCATACATAGCCTATGGGCGATTGCGCGAGCGAGTCACAAAAAAAAACGATAACCAGCATTCGCATAGGTAGCCGAGTGGGGTTGCGCGGGCAGTCAGCAAAGGTAGGAGAGAGGAAAAAAAATTTAAAAAAATAAAATCACACGGGACGTGGAGCGGGGTCTTCTTGGGGACGGGCTACCACTCCTCTTCTCTACGTTGGCGGCGCTGCGGCGGGTATCCCTCGCCCCGGTGTTGAGGATGCCCTTCGTCGTCCTCGTAGGAACGTGCGCGTCGGTCGTCGCTCCGTTGTTCGTGGCGATGCGGAGATCTTCTCGGTCGATGTTGATCGCGACCGACAGAGTGTGACGAGTTTCCCGGGTGTCTCGGGTGGTGGCTAGCCGGTGGTGGTCGGGGCCGCTCCAAAATTTCGTCGCGTGGCACGTTACGACCCAGTTGCGGGACGTAGGGGCCACGGGTCCGCCAGTCCTGGCCGTGAGTCGGGCATTCCTTTACGGAAACTCCCGGGTACCCGCAGCGGTTGCAATGGAGGGACTTAGGCCGCAGGCACTTCTTCTTGTGGTGAGAGGGACTGCCACAGTTAAAGCACCTCCCATATCGCGGCCCAGGGGAAGCTTCGGTGTCCATTGGTGATAACGACGATGGGCCCGGGCTGCTGGCTGCTCCGTTCGCGGGGTTGAGAGGAGGTACGGGAGGGTCGGTTTGTACCCCCACGTCCCTTCGTGTTGGCGCTCTGGGTAACGGTGTCGCGAGGTTTTCTGGGACTGGCAGGTCGGGGGCCTCCGGGATCCGCCTGGCGATGGCCGGCTCTGGTCGGACCACGGCAGGAGCCGGGAGAGCGAGAAGCACCGGTGGTCCGGCGCTGGATGCGTCGTTCGCGGGTACGTCCTCATCGACCGGATTCCTTGAAGGGTTGTCCTCGGGGTCTTCTTCTACATCGGTAGCCATCCGGGTCCAAGGTCCCAACCGTGAGGTTAACAGGCAATACCCGCACGCCTGGTGGCCACACGCAATTATTTGCTTCGCCAGATCGGTTGCGATGGAGGGTTTTAGTGCGAACAACGCCGCGAATTCCCGAGTGTGTGGGCGGATGGGGTCCCACAACGGGTCATCGTCTATGAAGAAAGTATCTTGCGCGTCCCGCTGCTCGGCGAGCCTCTCCAGGACGGAGTCCTCCGAGAGGCTACTGTCGGTGTCACTTTCCCGTCTGAGTTCTGGGACGGGTGGTTCCTCGGGTGGCTCGGAATCCGTGTCGGCCAACAGTTCGTCCTCGTTTATGGGGTCATAATCGGCCTCGAACACCCCGGCGCGTGGAGCGGATGGTGAATTCGGCGGAGTGACTTCTTCCTCGGTGGTAATGTCCTCGTAGTCGACGACGTTGACGAACCCAAGCTCTGGGTAGGCTCCGCCCTGGTCCGGGGCCTCGTGGCTGGGGACCTCGTCATCCGGTTCGTAATCAAGGATCTCGATCGATGACGTTGAGGAGTCATGATCCCCCCCGTTCTGCGTCGTGCTGTCAGGTGGGGCTGACATTTTGGCCGCGAGTGGTGGTGGTGTAATGGGTCAAATGGTTGTTAGGTAGCCCAAAAAAAAAATTGTGCAGAAGCAACAAAAAAAAAAGTGATGCTGCAAACCGTGCGAACCAGTTAGTACGTCAGCCACGCTACCATGGTGGAACACAAAGCTGATAGAGCCGAATCCGAAAATAGAGCCGAGAGATATAGATGGAAGGTCACAATGAAATGAAGCTTAGTAGGTAAGGAAGAAGGAAGAAAAGAAGTAAGAAAAATAAATGCGTACCAGCGTTCACGGGTGATACGCCTTGAGATCTTGTACGTGGATCTTTCCCTCCCAAGTACCGTTCGGGTCCGCGAGTAACACCACTACCGGGGACAGTTTATGCGTGATAACAAACGGTCCGTGAAATTTCGTGGCTAGCTTGGCCGCGATTTTATGGGCTGCTGAGGACAATATGCGTTGCCTTTTCGTAACGAGATCGCCAACTTCGTACACCTTTTCCCGCCGACGCGAATTATAGTAGGATGATTGCCGCTGATAAGCGTCGTCCAGCGAATGTTGTACGGTGTCACGCAGGGAGACGAGCTTCGTCATACGCTCCGCCCATTGCTTCGGGGTGTTAGGGACCACTGCCTGATTTTGAAACTGGTGGACTAACGCCGTGGGTCGTGGTTCGCGACCGAAATTAAGAAACGCCGGACTAGACTGTATCGAGGTGTGGTGGGCCGTATTATACGCGAAGCGAAAGTCCGGGAGATGAACATCCCATTCGCGATGGTCGTCGCCCAGGTAAGCGGTAATCATGGTCTTGACGACCCGATTCACACGCTCCACCGGGTTGGACTGAGGATGATACGGTGGGGTGGTATGGTGGTGGATACCGATGCGCTCGACCCAGGCCCGAAGATCACGATTGTTGAACTCCGTTCCGTTATCGGTGAGCAACACCCTTGGCGCGCCCCATCGAGATACCACGTCCTCGAGGATCTCCATAATCCGTTTACCATTCGCCTGGCGCAATGCGACACACTCGATCCACTTACTGAAGAGGTCTTGAATCACTAAGATGTAAGTGAATCCGGCCTTACTTCGTGGGAGAGGGCCCATGATATCCGCGGCGATGATATCCCAGGGTTGCGTGAGTACTCGTTTTCCCATTAGGCCTACGGGCGCGGCCTGTTCGACCTTACTGCACTGGCAGACGTGACAGCGACGGATATACTGAACGGTGTCTCGGAACATGTTGGGCCAGTGGTAGTAAATAGAGAGCTTACGGACGGTTTTATCGATTCCGAGGTGTCCGGCCTGGGGAACGTCGTGTGACTCCCGAAGGGCTTCGCGACGATTCTCGAACGGGAGTACCAACTTCCACTCGTGGAGGTCTCCCACCTCAATAGTCGGGAGTTGAGGTCGCCGATGGTAATAGAGCCTATTGTCCTCCACTTTCCAGTCGGGGAATTTATGCGGTCTTCTAACATCACGTAGCCTATTCTTATACCAACGGTCCGTTGTTGTGACCGCTGGTTGCAACACGGCACAGACGGCCTCAGGTATCCTAGATAGTGCGTCGGGGACATGATGAAGGGCCCCTTTACGATGGATAATTTCGTAATCGTATTCCTGCATTTCTAACGCCCAACGACCTAAACTACCCGTGGGATTCTTTAAATTATGTAGCCAACGTAAACTCGAATGGTCCGTGATGACCGTGAAATGGTAACCCTCCAGATAGCAGCGGAACTTTTTAATAGCCCAAATTACCGCGAGGCACTCTTGCTCTGTGGTGGTGTAATTTTTCTCCGCGTCCTTCAACGCTCGGCTAGCATAAGCAATGACGTGTTCTACCTCGTTCGTGGTCTGGGTTAGAACGGCTCCCAGTGCGACACTACAAGCGTCCGTCTGTAGTACGAATGGTTTAGCAAAATCAGGGCAAATCAAAGTCGGCGGGGCAGTCAGGCGCTGACGGATTTCGTGAAACGCCTTCTGCTGGGCCTCGCCCCATACCCATGGCTGGTTTTTCCGGAGCAGCAGCGTTAGCGAACTGGCGGTTTTAGCGAAGTCCGGGATGAACCGACGGTACCAAGACGACATACCCAAGAATCGGCGTAGCTGTTTGATGTTACGCGGTGCGGGGTATTCTAACACGGGCGCTACCTTATCGGGGTCGACTTGCAGCCCTTGACGATTCACTAGAAAGCCTAGATAACGAACTTCGGAGCAGCAAAACTCGCTTTTCTCCGCGTTAATCGTGAGTCCGGCATGCCGAATCTTTCGGAGTACGAGACGTAGCCAATGCAGATGCTCCTCAAACGTGGGCGTTACGATAATAATATCATCTAGGTAAACGTACACGTAGGGCTGCATTTCTGGCCCAAGCAGCCGATCCAGCAGTCGCTGGAAGGTAGCGGGCGCGTTGGTTAAACCGAAAGGCATCCTCCGGAAGTGAAAGAACCCCATCCCCGGTACGGTAAAGGCGGTTATTTCCCGACTCCGTTCTTCGAGTGGGACTTGAAAGTATGCTTGAGTGAGATCCAGCGTGGTGATGTAGTTGGCACTACGCAATCGATCCAAGATGCTATTCATCAGGGGAATAGGGTACGCGTCTTTTTTGGTGACGCTATTCACTTTGCGGAAGTCTAAGCAGAATCGCATTTTACCGTTCGGTTTCTTTACCATTACTATCGGACTCGACCAATCACTTGATGATGGCTCGATTATCCCGTCCTTTAACATTTCCTGAACCGACTCGTGTATCGCCTTCTCGATTGCCGGTGACACGGCGTAGTATCTTTGCTTAATGGCGGGGTGACCTCCCACGTCAATCGTGTGCTCGGTCAAGTTAGTCGCGCCTGGCTTGGCTGGGGCCGCAGGGATTTCTTCCTTGACCAGCTGTTCGATTTGTTGGGCCTGATCCGGTGTTATTTCTCTTAGGCCACAACAGAGAGCCTGAACGGTGCTCGGTCCGGATTGGACCTCGAACTCGAACGAATGAGTAGGGTACAACTTGCTGTACCAGCGAGCCTCCTCAAAGTCTACCACGAAATGAGCAGCTCGGAGGAAGTCCAAGCCGAGTATGCAAGGAAGGACTAACGTCGGTAGTAGATACGCCGTGAAAGGAAACGACTGCCCGTTCAATGTTATTATCGGGCTAACGGTTTCGTATGCGACTGCCCGCTGGCCGCCTGCCATCTCCACCCCTCTGGGTCGCGCCTTTTGACGCGGGATACCCAAGTCGTCCATCCAACGAATGGCGGCTGGTCCCATAAACGTTTGGCTGGAACCGGAATCGACTAAGGCCCTGATCGGCCATCCGTCGACGCCGAAGGTCACGAAGAACGCGGTGGCACTTTCTTTGGTCTGTAGATTACTACACCAAAGAAGTCCCGGTGATATTTCCGCGGTAACCGTGGGGATGTTGGTCGATGTGGAGTCGACGGCAGGTTCGGCGTTCGACCGGGTCGCGTCTGCCGCTAATGGTTTCCCGAGCACGGGCAGGTCGGGGTCTTAAACCCGGGCTTACCGCAACGGAAGCAAAATAGTTTACGCGGAACTTTGCACGCGTTGAATCGGTGGTCCGGGCTCTGACAATTCCAGCATTGCATGGGTCGGCGATTGTTCGAGGAGGTCGTGGGTGTGCCAACGACCGGTTGCGGGGGGTTAGGTTTAGGCGTGGGGCCCCTGAAGGGGTTTAAGGTAGTACTCAAGGTAGTACTCAAACCGGAAATGTCCCCGCTAGTTACGGGCACTGCTGACGGCCTGTCCGAGTTCGGCCAGCGACGGGTTCCGGGCTGATTGCGGATCGCGTTCAGGTTATCAAAGGGGCCTTCGGGGAGATTCTCCCACGGCGCCTCGCCAAATCCCTCGGATAAAAATGGGTTTTGCGCGGGCTGGGCGGGCCCTTCTATCGGTGGTGCTTCTACCGCAGCGTAGGCGTTAGCGGGACCTACCCCGCGCGGGGTGCGCGAGCTTCGATACGCCAGTTCTGGACAAAGCGATTGTTCCGGCGCGGGTGGGGCCCGATACAGATGAGCGGCCTGGTAACTTTTTTCCACCCTGACCGCGATGTGCTCGAAGGAATCGAAGTCGAACACATCGTCGCGATGGATCGAAATCTGTAATCGTGGCAGTAGATTGCGATGTGCACACTGGATCTGTTCGGGTTCGCTCCAAGGGGGATTGAGGCGGGCGAACAGACCCCGAAGGTTCGTCAAGTAGTCCGCCACCGATTCCTCGGGACCCTGGGTGCGTCGCATTATTTCCTCGCGCAAGGCATATTGATAGTCTGGGTCCCCAAAGCGTAAACGGCACGCGGCCGTGAACTCTCGCCACGACGTAAAACGACTTCGGTCATTACGGAACCATTGTAAGGCCACTCCCGTCAGGAAGAACGGGAGGCAGCGGATCAGATCGTCATCGCTTACCGGGAATAAGGCGCGACCCTCGTTTACGCGTGCAAGGAACGTATCCACGTCCTGGCCCTTTCGTCTCGCAAATGAGATGTTCCACTTGCGCATGGTATTCATTACGGTTGCCGCAGATGAGGAACCATGATCACCTCCATGAACGAGCCCCGGTTGCCTTTCGTTGTTGCGAGTGGGCGTCCGCGGACGGCTAGCTGTTAGTCGCCTACCCTCCGCTTCCGTGCCCGTGGTCCGGGGAATCGCGCCCTGACCGGACGGGCTCGGATCCGATATGCCGGAGTTAACAACTGGGGCTACGGCTGGGATGGGGCGTGCCGAGTGATTCGGGTAGGTCACGACTGGCCGTATCGGGTTTGGCTGTACGAAACTGCTCGCATGGTGCGGAGGGTCCGCTCCCCACGACGGCATCATGTACTGGTTCCCCACGAAGGTACCGAATCCCGAGTCTCGCGGATTAGGCGCCAGCGGTAGGGCCCAGGCTCCCGAGTCTTCGTTTGGGAGCTCCTGACCGGACGTCCGACCCACGTAGTCATCCGGGCGGGGTTGGCCCGTAGACGCGTGGATAGTGGACGGTACCGAAACCGGGGGATGGCCATCGTCTGACATTATACCCGGACGGCGGCGAACAAAAGCGGTGTCTCACGTACGTTAGATAGCCGACCAAGGTCGCAAGGTCTCGCTCCGCGTAGTTCACGGGTATAGAGCCGATACGGTGCGGATACAACCTATGAAGGGCGCGGTTATGTAGCCGATTCGATACGGACAGGTGTACTGGTCCCAAATGTAGCCTAGACGGTTCCCTAGTCGCGAGTCGCTCGATCCAAGGAATCCTAATAGCCCTAAAAGGCTCCTATGACTCCGTCTTGTATGATCGGAAATTGCTCCACGACGTGGAATGGAGTGGGCGTGTGCCAGAGGGTGATAGTCCCGATGGACTGGATGAACACCCCGGGAGAGGCCTCGATCGACGTAGTGTTGTCGGAATCGATCGGCACCCCTTCCGCAACCACGTGTAACTTCACGATATTCACTCCGTAGGATAAATCCACCTCGAAACTAGCTAGGCCTCCTGCCAGCTGAGGGTCTTGCAGCACCCAATTGCCGTCCCAATTCGGGGAGGAGTTTACTGGTCCCAATTGAACCATCCGAACGGAAGTCGCGAACTAAATAGGTAGCCAGAGATGCCCGCACTTATGTGGTCAGTTAGTGTCGCGGGTATGGAGCCGATGTTGTACGCGAACGGTCGCGGATATATAGCCAATTTCTATGCTGCTGGTCGCGGGTATGGAGCCGATACCATACGCGGATGGTCGCTGATAAGGTAGCCGATATTAACCGTAGACACGCGTTAATAAATTCCGGGGACTACTTAACTAAAGCCCACAATAACACTGCCGGTGCACAGTGAACCACTCACGTAATATAGCTAAGGCCGGTACCGGAGAGGTCTGATCGGTATTGCTACTCACTGATAACTCATCGCATGACTCTTTGCTCGCCGTTACAAGACCCATCATCTAAGATATACGCGAAGAAAGGGAAACGGGGGGGAAGAGTAGAAGGGAGAAAGCGAAGGAGGAGGAGAGAGGAGAAAAAAAAATTGTTTGCGCCGAACTTGGTTCAGTAGGGGTGTTAATCCGTCCCGCTCGTGGTCAACAACTCCGACCGTTGTACTCGCAAAACAATGGTTTAATGCTCGGTACGTTCGGCGGCGGACTCGCCGAAATCACGCGTGTGTTTACCGGCGACGTTGATCGCGAGTAGGTCCTCGGACAAAGCGACCAACAGTCCGAAGTAAGGTACGCGGACATCGAGGTAAAAGAAAAACAAAAGAAACAAAGCGCTCAGTCGCTTCGAGCGTCGATTAACTTGGCTCGCTCGGCTGCCAGGGGAGAGCTAAATTCCGGAAGGAGGAGAAAAAAATAAAAATAAATAAAATAGGGAACGGGGGGCCACCGGTACTCGGTGTGAAGAAAAAGCAACCAAAGAAAGTGTTTACCTCATTCGCTATTCAGCGAAGAGGATTAATGTAGTATGGTGCCCACCAACAGGCTGCTAAAATTAACAACACTCAATGTTTACACCTTGCGCTCTTCGGCGGCAAGGAATAATAGTACAGAATAACAACACGGAGAACAAAGCCAACCATACGAAACTCAAGCCGAAGATCGTGATATCGAAAACCATAACAATTCTCGAGGATTAACTCAATCGTAGGGGAGGTCGTACTCGATACACGGTCCTTACGCTTTGTTCGCGGATTAGGGCTGACGCCCATCCTTACATACTACGGTGTAGTCGCAAACAAAAAAAAATATATAACGACAACATGCTAACTCTCGATCCTAAAGTCGCTATCTATAAAATATCTGGCAATCGCAACTTTACTCGAATAATTGTCACTCGTGAGCCCTACGTTGGGCGCCATTTTGTAGCGAGAATTTTCATCTCTCCTACACTACGGCCCCAACTTCCCAACTACCCGATTTACCCTGCTCGGTACCGAATCTCGGGGCTCGAACCCACGACGAGATTAAGGTGGCCTATGATACCGACCGAGCGTGGCTATTCCTATAGGGTAGGGTGGAGGCCGCTTCTTCACACACGCGTGGGCGCCAGGTACCTAGATACCACCGCTCAACGAGCGGTGTTTATTTTTTTGATCGCGGTGAATTACAGGGATAAGCTAGGGAAAAACGGAAAAGGTGAGGCCGGCGAGACTCCGACTAACTCAGCCCACCTGGGAGAGATTGGCAGAGGGGGGTGGACGGGCGAGTGACCCAAAACGCCATAATAACAATCAGGAATAGCTTTATTCTTCGTTCAACAACCTAATTCATACAGGCAAGCAGCTAGATAATCGCCTTGACGCAGACTACATCCTCGGAACGCCAATCCGCTCTCGCGACGCACACAGGAGAAGTAACGGGAAATGGGGAATACAGCTGAGGGGGGAGTTAACGCGGAGAAACGCAAACTAGCCAATGGGGAGCGCTATCTTGTCGAGAGTGGAATGTAGCCGATAGGGAATTTACTATTGTCGATAGTGAAAGGTAGCCGGTAGGGAAATTTCTATTGTTCGATAATGTAAGTTAGCCGATAGGGAAATTTCTATTGCTCGATAGTGTAAGGTATCTGACCGGGAAATGTCTATTGTTCGATAGTGTAAGGTAGCCGATAGGGAAATTTCTATTGTTCGGTAGTGTAAGGTAGCCGATAGGGAAATTTCTATTGTCCGATAATGTAAGGTAGCCGATAGGGAAATTTCTATTGTCCGATAGTGTAAGGTAGCCGATAGGGAAATTTCTATTGTTCGGTAGTGTAAGGTAGCCGATAGGGAAATTTCTATTGTCCGATAATGTAAGGTAGCCGATAGGGAAATTTCTATTGTCCGATAGTGTAAGGTAGCCGATAGGGAAATTTCTATTGTTCGACAATGTAAGGTAGTGGATGGGGAATTTACTATTGTCGAGCATGAGAGGGAGTCGATGGGGAAAAATGAATATTGTCGAGAATGTAAGGTAGCCGAAGGGAAGAGAAATTTTGGAAGGAGTGACTGTCAGGGAAAAAGGAATGTAGCCGAATTCGAGCGGTTGGTGAAACGACTTCACGCAGGCATAAATACAATTTTCTGGGCGAAGAACCAGCCGTTCACACATCAAAACATATTCCATACACAAAGAGGGAAGAGAAATAACAAAGAAAAATGAAGAAAATAAAGTAGTTGCGATTGCCAGACAATATTATTCGTAACGTCGCTGGTACAATTTAACGCTGGACGCTGGATAACAAAGAGTTGAGCGCTCGCTAGGGCGAAGCTAGAACGCCCGTTAGCCGAGGTAATTCGAGAAGTTTCTCGGAACGGGCCGCCCGATGTAAACACGGCGCGCCCGTGACCTTTCACGCGTGAGATAGCCAACACGCGGCCGAACGTCCTAACGAACGCTGGACGACGCGCTCGTCGCCCTTTGTCTCGTCGAAAGAAGGTAGCCTAGATAACCGGCGAATTTGCATCGGCTTCAACATAACGAAATCCGCGGGAGGTAGCCGATCGAACTAAAGTTCGAGAATGTAGCCTATCGCCTTGGCGAAAATGAGGAAAGTTCCAACAAAGTTCGCACGAGGTAGTCGGCCGGAAGGAAATTCCCGAAATGTAGCCGATCGCATAAGGCGAAAGCGACGCAGTCGCCACGCTGATGTTTCCGAAAAACCCGCGGAATGTAACCTATCGAACTGAAGTTCGAAACAGGTAGCTGATCGCAAGGGCGAAATTGACGAAGACGCAACGTTAATTTTCCCCTATAGAACCCGCGAGACGTAGCCGACGCGGTACAATCATCGTAATAATACCCGGAAAGCCGGGGAGACACGCAATTTTTAATGACAAACAAAAAATTTACTAAGAGCAAAACGTAGGAAGTGAAAGAAAAGAATAGTAAGCAAAGACCAGCGCGAGAGAATCTCGCCGGGCACACTTCGCCGGTCCCAACACGTCGCCCGAGACGACAAACGCGAGAAATTTATAGGAAAATACATAAACTCAAGAAAAAGACAATAAAATAATGTGAAAATACAGTAGTTGGGTCACCGTTTAGTATCCCCGGCGAGCACAGAGTACAGAGAGAGGCGGAGGCTTACCGGTGTGCGGACAGCCCGGGAGTTATTCCTTAGAACGCCAAATCAACCACAGTTCACCGCACTCGATCACCGACTGCTGAATAAATTAGCGCGCTCTAGGGCAGTCCGCACTAGCGCTTCCCCCTCTCTCGCGACTCCCGAATCTAGCCTACGCTGCACGGCTAAGACGCCTGAAAACCGGTTCGGCCTCCGGCCGTGCCCCGCTACCCGCGAGAATCTTCGGCCCGCAGCGACGATTGTAGATTTCCCCGGACTCCTTCCTCCCAGGATCCGGTGGGGCAAGATGAACGCGAGGGGAGGCCTCCCTCGTGAAGTTAAGGCCTTTTCCTTCACGGTGGGCCCACATGAAACGCCACATAACTGCACCTCGGCTTCCATCCTACCCTCGTATTCCCCGCAAGTGGAGGCGCCGTGTTGAGCGGTCCGCGTCATCCAGGAAAATCACGGGACAGGAACGGCTCCAGGCCGTGTAGTCGAGAGGGACGGGTAACACGGTAGATCGGTCAACATCCTCGTCCTTCCGGCCTCCTATTCCACGGAAGCTGGTGGTCGGCTTCCGTCTGCTTCGCTGAGCGAAATGTTCTCCGGCCTTCTTAGGCCAATTTCCAATGTGGGCACGACCGAGGGCGAAGCGGCCCGACTGTCGGGTCGAAGAGTCGAACGACTCCCGCACGGCCTGCTAAAACTTATCAGGACACAAAACTGCGGATCGACACCGAGAAACAAAATAAAATAAAGAAAAATAAAAAAGTAAAATGAGAGAAATAACCCTCTCCGTGAGCCGGTGATCGAGCCCAATCGACGAGCGGCGTATCCAGGGCCGTAGATCCGGCCCACTGCTCGACCAAAAACCGTGCGGAGGGACGAGGCGTGAAATGTCACGTCACAATATTGAAACGATTTTTATTCTTCCGCCTGGTTTTAACGCGTTTGGGGGAAGAATGATTCTGTTTTTAAGTTCGAACTCGAGGAAAGGAGTTCCTTTTGGAAGGGAAAAATTCTCAGAGATGCCTTTTTACAAGGTCTAAAGACCAAAGGCTTGTTTCATCATCGAATTGAGGATGGGAAGGATGTTTGATACCTTTAGTCTCCTCTATTGGTCGATAGGCAAGGTATCACTGTAGTCACGGCTACAGGGACGCCCTACAGAGCGAAAAATAGAGGATTCTAAATAGGTTTTCTTCAATTTTTCAGTAGCTGAGTCTGTACTGTAGTCACGGCTACAGGTGGTCAGCGTACTAAAAAATTGAAGATGACGTGGGGAAAAAGAGAAAAAAAATATAAATGAAGTGAGGAAAGAAAAAGAAAGAAAAGAAAAAGAAGGGAAAAGGAGGTCAGAGGAATCTAATTACAACTGCCTCGTAGGCTTTTTAGGACGAGTTCTTTGTAACCTACTCGCGTCGGTGATATGGAGTGAAGCTCCAGTAATAGAATAGAGGACTGGAAGAGTCCTCTAGTTTAGCGAATCGAATCGATAGTTAAATATCAGGCGTCGAGATGACGTGATGTTTTTATAAGCAAATTTCTTAATGGAAAAGAGCAAAGTTTGGAGATTTAAATCCGTTGCCGTCGGTTTCTCGTAGCGTTTTCCAGATGTCTTCGGCCTACCTAATTGTGAACTAAACGCGAGGTGTTTGTGCGACGTGGTGTGGTTTGTCAACGCCACCGCACGAGTTCGGGAAAGCTTTTATCCTTGGGAGCTGGGCTAGCTCAAGAACATACAGGCGTCGAAACAGTATCGAGACCATGTATGGGTGAGTTGGGCTATCTCAAGGAAGCCAAGGTGTCGAAACTGTATCGAGGCCTTTAGCTTGTAAGGAGATGGGCTTTCTCGAGAGGATATTCTCCAAGTGTCAGAACTATACTGAGGCTTGTTGAATTTGAGGATGTGTTCCTGGTGAAGGTAGGAAGATAAAAGGTAGCTCTTGGTGTCGCTCGCGGGTTTATATAGGCCCCCCAACGGTGGTGCCGTGTGACTCGTGCTGACGTAAGTATTGCATCTGGGGGAAACCGCGGACGTGTCGGCTTGTGGTGGGGTCGGCGGAATTCGGCCGTGTGAGAGCGACGCATTGTCGATCGAGCAGATTTCTACTTAAACGTCGATGGTTACGAGATTATCAATGGTTGCGGAGCGGTCGATAATTCGTTCCGTTATAATATAGATAATAATTTGTATCTATTTTTAATCCAATTTTTCATTAAAATTAAAAGAATATATGATGTGTACCTTTTATTATCACATCCAAAATTGGATTATTGTTTGTAACCCCACGGTAGAGTATCAGTTGCGCCGGGCTGCAAAATTCGCTTGTTATCGTTCCAACTAACAAGGAAACATTCCCAAGTGTCCTACCCCGATTTCGATAATTTTGATATATGTTGTAGAACTCGGAAATTTAAGGGACACGTATTTTTTTTATCATCCCTCGTTGATATATAAGGGGTGAAACAGCCCCTCAAAGTTTGGCAGAAAAACAATAATTTTTTTTTTTTCATAGAAGCACTTGACCATTATGAATGAAATTTGGTATACATATATCTCGAGCCATTAGGACTCAGAAATGGTAGTGTGCATCACGGACGCACCCCTTTAAGGGGGTAAACTACCCCTATCTAAATCTTTTTTTCTTTTTTTTCGGCGAAAAATAATCGAACTGGAATACAAATAGCATCGTTTTGAAGCTAAAATGATATTACAGTTTACGTGTTTTTGGTTTTTTCCGAAAAACCACTGTTTGACCAGGTATATATATTTCAAGGCTTTCAATATTTCCCATAGAAGCACCCGACGGATTTCAATAAAATTTGGCAAGCATATATTTCAGAGCAACAGAATTGAAAAATGATGCCGTCCGACACGCGCCCACCCCTTTGTGGGGGTGAACCACCTTGATCATTTATTTTTTTCCAGGATAAAAGAACCAAAAAAAATATAAATTGTATACAGCGGATGCTTGCATAAAAAAAAACTCCCGTTTTTGCTTGGAGGGCAGTCAGAAGTTCAATGAGAGTTTACAGGATTTTATTTTCATATCAAGAACCATAATTTAGCACACGGCATATATTCGAAATATAGGTAATATGTGGATTTGATAATATAACATGAAACTACAGATGAAACTATTTGGATCGCAATTTTATTCATTTCATTAGAAACGAATAAAATTACAATAAAATAAAAAATATATATAAAAATAAATGCATTGGCATTTATTTTTATTCAGTTCACACATGTAAAGCTTATTCTACCGAATCTGCCTCACGGCAGATTCTACGATGCGGTAATCGTTTCATTATGAGTCTACTCCTAATTCTGGAAAAATAAAGATAAGATTAGTTCTTCGACTTCATAAAATAAAAATAACCGATCACATATTTTTTTCATGCGTATTTTCGTGACGCCAAAAATATAAATGGATCTCGAAGTTTCCGGAAAACTTCGGGCGGCAGGCCTGTAAACAATTCGGAACGAAAATAGACAAATGTTATCCCAAGTAGTCGTGCGGCTCTTTATAAAGTCTGAGCGTGCATTACTCCTCATCATTCGGTGTTGAAAATTTCGCGTTCGGAGCCTGCCGTGTTATCAGTGCGTTCCGATATTTTAAACATGTTTGTGAATCCAATGAACGTGCTTAATTTATTACTTGCAACATTTCAAACAATGTATCTACCAACGACTGAAGTCAATCGGCAAGAAATCATTCTGAAAGAATCGATTCAAAAGATTCTTCTGGACAGTATATGGGACTTCAACACTTTAGAAGTATCTGAAGAATCTACATTGGGTTTCGTAGACGACTTTCCCGGAACAGACGCAGAATACGTCGAAGACGCCGAAGATTGGAGTGAGGAAGGAGTGGCTGGACCTTCTTCCAATCCCATTTGATTACAAAAAAAGGGCAGTAGAGTACTGGCGGAGTGGAAAAAAAGCTATCTCAAGTTTTCTACTGTACAAAAGTCATTTGCGAGACTTACTAATCCTCGTCAATTAACGAGATGGGCAAAGCAAGTGGACGAAGGAGGAACGCGGAAAGTAAAATTGATGCATATCGCCGAATTTACATTAAACAAATTACGAAACGCTATAGAAGCTGGATTAATAGTCCATGATTCGGACATCAAAAAATGGGCTCTGGAAGCATGGGGAGAGCAGGGGAGTGGCGATCGGCCTTTCGTGGCCTCTTCAAAATGGATATACAATTTCAAAAAAGCCCATCGGATCGTTTCAAGAAAAATCACAAAGTTTGTCTCAAGAAAGACGATAGAAGACAGTGCTAATTTGAAAAAATCAGCTGATGAGTTTGTTGCTTCTGTCAAGCCTTTTATAGCAGAATACGGGCCTGAAAACGTATATAATTCTGATCAAAGTGGATGCCAGCTTGAAATACATTCAGGACGTAGGTTGACGTATGCAGGAACGGAAAAAGTCGAGTGTTCTGCTCAATCCATATCATCTACAACTCATAGTTATACTATTCAGCCAATTGTCTCCTGTAATGGGCGACTACTATCTCCTCTATTGATAGTATTAAAAGAAGCAGGCGGTCGCTTTGGTCCTCTAGTAGAAAAAACATTAATCCGTCCTCCGAATGTATACCTCCTCCCTTCGTCATCTGGCAAAATGACAAAAGGTAATGATGTACTGCAATGTGCATGAATATTACTGGTAGCAATGTTTTGCAATTACAGACCACTTCAAAACATGGCTAAAAGAGGTGTTCTTTCCTAACGTTGGAAGAAGAAGCCTACTTTTACTGGACTCCTGGAGCGGTCACTGCAGCAATATTATCGCAGAAACGAAGCCTGCAGATAAAGATGTTGTGTTGATGACTATACCAAAAGGAACTACCGGAAGAATTCAACCTTTAGACGTTTATGGTTTTAGGGTGTGGAAAAACTTTGTGAAGCGTTTCTCTGACAATGCGATCCTACACAATTACGATGTCAATCTTCATTTACGGAACAATATTATAAAACTACAATCACTTGTACATAATCAACTATCTTCGCCTAGGTATCGATCCCTTTTTCAATATGCTTGGTATAAAAGTGGCTATGTAGACGACAGATTAGAATGTTTTCCAAATCCTGTCGAATTTGCTTTCGAAAAATCTTCCGTTATGAAATGTGCTGTGTGCGGTGCACTACCTATAATACGATGCTCATGGTGTAAGAAAGCATTCTGCTTCGAACACTTTTTCCACGATCATCACTACTGTCATGAATATGAGCCATAATTTTTTGTTACAAAAATTTTTGGTGAACATTATTTTTATCATATAGAATTTTCTGAAATTTTCAGTCCCAAGATTTTTTTGCTTTCCAGAATTAATATTCTTGGAGTATTCCCATATATCCCATATTCCATACATGTATTGGAACGAATAAATTTGGAATGAAAATAGTATCATCTGTAGAAATGTTATATTATCAAATTCACATATTACCTATGCTTCGAATATATATCCCGTGTGCTAAGTTATGGTTTTTGAAAGTAGAATAAAATCCTGTAAACTCTCAGTGAGAGTTTACAGGATTTTAGGAATTCGCCCTCCAAGCGAAGACGGGAGTTTTTTTATGCAAGTATCGGCTGTATACGATTTATATTTTTTTCGGTTCTTTTATCCTGAAAAAAAATTATCAGGGTGGTTTACCCCCCCAAAGGGGTGGGCGCGTGTCGGACGGTATCATTTTTTAATTCTGTTGCTCTGAAATATATGCTTGCCAAATTTGATTGAAATCCGTCGGGTGCTTCTATGGGAAATATTGAAAGCCTTGAAATATATATACCTGGTCAAACAGTGGTTTTTCGGAAAAAACCAAAAACACGTAAACTGTAATATCATTTTAGCTTCAAAACGATGCTATTTGTATTCCAGTTCGATTATTTTTCGCCGAAAAAAAAAGAAAAAAAGATTTAGATAGGGGTAGTTTACCCCCTTATAGGGGTGCGTCCGTGATGCACACTACCATTTCTGAGTCCTGTTGGCTCGAGATATATGTATACCAAATTTCATTCATAATCGTCAAGTGCTTCATGAAGAAAAAAAAAATTATTGTTTTTCTGCCAAACTTTGAGGCGCTGTTTCACCCCTTATATATCAACGAGGGATAATAAAAAAAATACGTGTCCCTTAAATTTCCGAATTCTACAACATATATCAAAATTATCGAAATCGGGGTCGGACACTTGGGAATGTTTCCTTGTAAGAGCCAACTTATTTTGCTTAATTGTTTGTACAATATGCTTACGGCTACGTATCAAACATTGTGGTTTCACCATATTTCTGTGATGAAACAAACAGTCTTTGTAGTCTAAAAACGTGATTCTTTTTAAGCTCGATGTTTTCACACCCTTAGCTCGTTTCTTGTCCCTCTCGTCATCCTTAACCTTGTAGGAGTACATTTTTGCCCTTAAACTTACGAACTCAGTCATTATTCTGCCATTATTCTCGTCTTTCATGAATCCCAGTACTTTTTGGTGGCAAATGGCACTTCATACACATTGTTAATCGGGTAATCGGAAGTGTCGAACTTGTGCAAATCATCCTTTATCGTCTCGAATATATTAGGCGTGGTAATATGATAAATTAGGCTATCGGTATCAGTATACATTAGTTTTCCGCGATCATTGAATTTGGCCTTCATATAATTATAACGGAAATCGTAAATATATATCTTCGAAATATCCAAAATCGTGAAGCCTGTATATATTGGTTTATTGAATTTAACCGCAGCTCTGTTTAATTCAATAATCACCATGTTGTTATCATCGAAGACGGTGCAGCTGTGAAACGTCGCTTTCGCTATAAGAGCTCGCGCTCCATATCTCCCACCCCATTTAGTAACAAGCTTGACTTCTCGATGTTTCCTAACATTTTCCATCGTTTTCCCGAAGACAGCGTTGTTCATTAACTTATAAAAGTTCTTCTCGAAGTCATTTTTCGATTCTTTGCGACAATCGATATTCAAATCGATATATTTTTTCAGCCATGGAGTTTGCTCGAATTGTAATATTTTGTGAATTTTCGATAATTTTAAGCCCAAGCTGAGAGCCTGCTTTAAATTACGATAGTGAATTACGTAATTTTTTTTTGGTGATAGCGTTGTCATTAATTTTGATTGATTACAGCCGGCTATGGGGGGTATGAAGTGCTCAGGGCATAACGGTAAATCTTTGTGTTGATCGTGGAGCTCCTGTGGATATTCTAAATCGACTTCAAGTATGTATCCCACAGGAGAGTCGTCAGCGATTTCAGTAACATCGATATTTTCAAAATTGTCCATCCATTCGAACGAGCCGCGAGGTAAAAATTGGCTCATTGCCGCACCATACAGATTATTAACATCGTAATACATGAGATAAGATTCATCGACGCTTGAATCAAAATCTTCACCCATATATCGATTATTCGCTTTGGCATATCGATTCGTACACGGAGCGACCCCTCCACGAATACCTTTTTCGATAAATAATATCATATTTACATCCGTCAGGAGTTCAAGTTCCACACTCGTACATTTGAGCATCGCATCGAAAGCGAGACCAGGCGCTGTGTAATAATGCAGAGGATCTAAATTATATGTTTTCTTGCAGGTGCGTCGGAAGTTTTCAAAAATGTCAGCTAAAAGTAGTACATCAGTTTTCAAATACAGATCCGAATATTCGCCCAAGGTGTTGATTTTAAATACCCGCCAAACATTTACCGCGTGCGCGTATTCATCGTCACTAATATTCTCGTCGTTTAATTTGGAGAAAAAGCTTTCCTTCGATGGCAAAATAGTATCATCAAGTTTACTCCAACTATCAAGATAGTCGAAGGGGAAGACTCCTTTTCTGATGAGTAGCTCAAATTCCTCTGCACTATCACAATGTTTCCGCGTTATCACCTTTCCCTCCGCGTCGAGATACGATGCTAATTTTTGTATGCTACTTGGCATAAATCTAAACGAATCGATAAATCGATATTGCACAGCTGTTGACTTCACGATTTTTGTGAAAGATATATATTTTTCTTTGTTTACGGGCAAAAGCTGATTTGACCCATCAGTCTTTGTTGCCAGCGCTTTAATTAGAAAATGTGAATCGTAGCCTGATAAATTATGAAAAATGACTGGGATGACATGTGACGTTGTATAATTTAAATTGCATTTGTAAGGATCCGAGAAAAGAATGCACCGAGGGTTTCGAAATGAACGAAATCAGTTTTATTTCGTGGATACAATGAATTACAAAAAGAAAAAAAAGGTGGCTTGTTCGCGTCGCCGATCTGCTCGCTCTACCGTTTCGACGAGCACTCCTTCTTGTCGTGCCGAGCACACGCTCCTCCATCCTCACGGCAGTGACGTCACACCGGAGAGCCCTCTACTTCCTTTTATCTCGGCGATAACACGCGGCAGGATTTAATTTCAAAAATAAAAATATCGACAGGTCTTACACATTGATTATGCGCAGGCCCTCGATATTCCCCTGTAAAATGACAATGATCCCTGACTTTTTTATCATTCGTATCAAAGGGATTCTCACATATATGACACGTGGTTGACAATTTAAACTCACGCTTCTGAATCGCTCTTAATTTTTTCATCGGTGTTACGTAACGTACCAGCGGAGTAAAAAAGTCAGCTAATTTACGCAACTCCTTCATGAACCACTCGATGCAATATTTACCACGATAACATTTGTACTGCGAGATTTCAGTCGAATATGTACAGTGTACATAAAAAGCTATACTATGAGGTACATGCTTCTGATTGTCCGGTGAAGATTGATCAGATTCCAAGAGGCATTCAAGATCCGCATAAATAGCGAATGGGACGTCTTCTTTATATTTGAAATTCTTGAATTTTCAAATGTTTTCCCCATCTTTTGGAAGGATCATTTTGCACCCATTAACACTAAAACAATCGGGTTTAGGTTTGTCTAATCTACCCTGCGTTTGGAAGTGAGACAGACATCTATCACACAACCAAGTCGCATGATTATGCTTGGATATTTGTGAACTAACTAATCGCGATAAATTCTTAATCCACGCGAAATGGTGCACTGGACTATTGTCATCGAGTTTAACTTCGGTTTCAAGCATGAGCAGATATATCGTGTCTCGTTCGGACTTCTCCTTACTTAAATATATTGGCACGATATCCGATTTACCCTTCCTACTTTCTACACCATAAACATTTATACATAATTGATTTAATCGCTCAAACCGTGGTATCGACTTAACTTTCATTGGATAACTAAAATCCTTATACGCGAGCACTTGACGAAAATCTTGATATGAACTCGTGCGATCCCCATTTCCTTGTACTGCTGGAGAAAGCGCCGCGTTGACCGCCCACAAGAAGCAATAATGGTCGTTGTTAATGATGTTAACGACGGCGCGCTTCACCTGCAAATCCTTTGGAACGCTCACGAACGTCGATAATCCTCCTCTTAGCGGCGTGTAATTATTCATGTTGAATTGCAGATTGATGATTTCAACCAAAGACCAGCCGGATTCCTTCTGTTCGAATTGCTCCACTTTTAATAATAATTTCTCCTTCACGTGCTCCGAAAACCACTCTTCCATATTCGTTGAGCGAAGAATCATTTCGTTCCTTGTGTTGAAAATTTTATTCTCCTCCACAATTTCGTCATTTTTTGTGATTCTGAATTTGCACGTCAGAATAACATTCACTTTTAACGAACGTCTGCACCTCTTCTTTTTAGAACCATTCATCATTCTTTTTAATCTCACGATGATAAGTCGTTTCGAATCATCCAAGAAGTCGGATAGATCACGATGCTGCAGGTTGATGACCACCCCCGTACGTATTCATCCCTTGAACGCCGTCTCGAGATCAACCCACCGCACTTTATTTGAGGCAACACCGGAACCACTCTTCTTAAATTTTGTCGTAAGTGACATTAACACAGCAATTGTGGTCTGGATTCTAATTTTTTCACCAATAGTTTTTGTACTTTTCCGCAAAATCTTACTCAGCAATCGGCAATTATCATTACCGAACTTTATCCACTGCTGCGCCTCAGCACGCGAGGGTTTATCTCTAAGAGCCGAATACGCTTGCTCCATAATGGCAATGAGCCTTTTGCACTTTTTCGAATCCATTTTTATAACTCATAGATATGTACATATGAGATAAAACGGGGAGACTAATTTGAATCGCAGAGAAGTTCACGAGACAAATGTAGATTGAGCACTGACCAAAAGAAAGCTAAAATCCACTACTCTGTTTCTCGTTCAGCCCTTCCATGGACTCATGCAGACTTAAGAAATAGAACCAATCGATGCAGACTCGCTATCCGTGGGCCCAAACAAAATCTTTGACGGTTGACAAAAATGGGTGGGAGAGATAAAAGTGGTGAGATGGGAGAATGCGTATGGTTGACGGAGAGGGATATACCCTCAAGATGCCTCGCGCTCCAAGCGTCTCGTAGCAGCATCCACAAAGGGTATATCACCCCAGCATAGGCATCGTAGGATAAATGTCGCTACACGCGCGTTGGACTCGAAGACAGGGTCTCAAGTGGACCTCACACCGCCATGCCCAACACTTGAATGCACGCTCGACTAGCATTCAATACAGTCAGTGGACCGATACTGTTTAGTTTAACTAGCCTGCGACCGATTTTCTCCAAGACACAACGCTCGGTGGACTCCACACCCTCTTATTTGTATACAAATACTCATCGGCGCCATATATTTCAAGTTGAGAGGTCTGTGGTACTCGAACGAGTCTGACTCTTCGCGACTAACATTCGATTTTAACGCCAAAGTGTTTATTTGTGACACACCAAAGGCTGAGCAGACTCGCCCCCCTTCGCGGGCCACCCATCAACCCGGGGCCGACCACCCGCCCACCGCCACCCACCAATCCATCGACCAATCACCCATAAAAATAAAATTTCAGCCACCCACCACCCACCTCCCGCCTCCCACCTCCCACCTCCCACCTCCCACCTCCCACCTCCCACCTCCCACCTCCCACCGCCCATCTTCTCACCACCCACCGCTGCATGCCGCTTGCGGATTCACGCAAAAATAAAAATTCAACCACCCCACCACCCACCTCCCGCCTCCCCGCCACCCACTGCACACCGCTCACACGAAAAAAAATGCCCCCCCCACCCACCACCCACCACCCACCTCCCACCTCTTCACCACCCACCGCATATCGCTCGCTGATTCATGCAAAAAGAAAAAAATTCAGCAAACCCACCCACCCACCACCCAGTGGTTCGAGTCCGAGCTAAGTGGTTCGAGTCTGAGCTAAAAAGTGTCGGTAAATGTCGGTGCAGATCCCTTGAGTTAGAACCAGCCCTATTTATCTACTTAAGGATAAGAAATAAAAAAAAAGATTAAAAGGGAGCGCTGGTTTAAGATGAGGGAAAGTTAGGAATAAGAACTAATGATAAAAAGAAATAATAAAACTAAAAAGCAAAACAAAGATTGAAGAAAAGTAAATAAAAATAAAAATAAGGAAAATAATTAAGAATAGACTAAGGAATGATAAAGGAAAGAATCAGAAAGAATTAAGAATAGTACAGGAAAATAAGTAGGGATAATATAGGATAGAATAGGAAACGAAACTAATTAAGAGTAGAATAAGATAGAATGAAGAATAGACTAAGACATAATTAAGAATAGTATAGGAAAATAAGCCGGGATAGTATAAGAATAGAATAGGAAAATAAGAAAAATAGAATAAGAAATAAGTAAGAATAGACTAAGACATAATTAAGAATAGTAGAGGAAAATAAGCCGGGATAGTATAAGAATAGAATAGGAAAATAATTAAGAGTAGAATATGAAAATAATTAAGAATAGAATAAGGAATAAGTAAAACTAGGGTAAGAAGTAACTAAATACATTCCATGAAATAAAGAAAAGGAAGATGAGAGACCGCCGATATCAGCATTGATCAACGGCTCGGAGATCGGACGGCGCAAGAACGCTCAAGAGAGCGCACCGGCCCACGAGAGTTAACACCCCGAGACAGCGCGGCGCCAGGCCAAACCTTAGAACGGCCAATCACCGTACCCCTCGACTGCGATTCCAGACGGCGAAGGAGTCGAACGCGGCGAGCGACGAAAATCAAAACAAAGCATTAATTCCAAGTACAGAGAAGCTCGCCGCGATAGACTACCCGATAGAGATGACCAGCCGGATTTCTAGAAGTATGAGCATAATACACGGAAACGAAAATCATCTCGGCGATCGAATAAGAATAATCGTTCGGTTTACACCGGGACAATTATAGATGCCGATGTATTGAAACTAATGTTGACACCGCGAAAGGAGGGGGGTAATAGAATCGAAATTTCACGGCCTATCGAGCAAAATTAACGAAAGCCTCGATAGTACAAAGGTGACAGGCCACCGAGAAAGGTGAAATAAAGGCGACAGGGAGTGAAAGAAAAATAATAGCAGAAGGAAAGAAGAGAAGCGATAGAAGGTGAGACAAAGATAAAATAGAATAAAGCAAAACAAAATAAAATAAAATTAAGAAAAAATCAAATAAAATCAAATAAAAAAACTCCGAACAGAAAAAAAAGGAAAATGGCGACCTTCCGGAACTTCCCGGCTCAGAACCTGGAGGGAAGTTACCCCGGCGTGGAAGTACTCACTGTCGCGAACCCGAGTCGTTTTTATGTACATCTACCGGACCCAGAGGGAAAACGCGCCCTGCTGCTCAACTACTATGCAGGCACGACCCCCGACCACCCTGAGGTGCATGCCGTCGTCGAGGAAGAACTTTACCCAGGGGCCCCCGTGTACGTCAACTATATACGACGCTTTTACCGGGGGGTGGTCGAAGAAGGACGAGACGAAGACGGTAGCATCTCCGTCTGGCTAGGTGATTGGGCGCTTTCACTCCAAGCCCGACAGGAAGAGCTGTTCACCGTACCACAGGAGCACCTGAGCGTAGGTTTCCAGGCGATAGCCTGCGGTCTTCATGCCACCCGACCGGCAGAGAACGGACCCTGGAGCCCGGAAACTATAACGTACGTGAAGGAATATTTAGAAGAGAAAACGTGGGACCTCCACGTAATGGATCGGAACACGGGGGCCGACGCCATTTGGGTGGCACTCGAAGCACCCGGGAACGCCCAGGAGGGGATCCGTGACCGCCTCCTGGTAAACGGGCAAGGAAAGTGGGGTCAAAACCCCAGATGGTTCTCCTGGGGAGAAGATGGCGGACGCCATTGCGACCGGTCCCAATTGCGTTATCGCTACCAAGAGGCACGCGGCATCCGATGGGACTAAATCAGAGACGAAGAAGAAGATGAGAACAATGGAAATAACATAGAGAACGAGGAGGAGAACGATGACGATGAGGCAATGGAGTACGATTACTGGGATGACGAAGACGATGAAAATGATGGAGGGTACAGTACGATGACGGCCACCGAAGACGAAGACATCCCGGAAAAGAAGAACAAGAATTGTGAAATATATTGTGATGACGGGATTTATTTATTATGAAGGATTTGACGGGTGAAGCTGCCGACTCGGCTGCGGAACGCGATTGTTGAAAGGAAAAACGCGGTAGACACTTATTCGAATAGCACAAGACGCTTTATTTTCACTTGTACATCGGACAGCGTGACGTTGCTGCGTGAATATTCAGAAAACTACTGACTAACTAGCCTAGTTGGAGGGTGCTACTTATAGGTGTATCCCGTGGGAAAGTGTAGATAGTGGGGAAGGGATGTGGGAGTAGGAAAACACTGGAAAAAGCAGATGTTTCGGTTTCCTGGAAAGTGGTCAGCGGTGAGAAAAGGGAATGCAGTGGTCGGGCCTAGAGTTGTGTAATTTTGGGGAAGATAAAGGGACAGGCGTTGCGGGCCTTCTAAGAAAGGACGAGATGCCCGACGGTGGGAAGGGCGACAGTGGCGGGTGAGAAGATAAAGGCGGCAGCTGCAGTCGTGCGGTGGTCGTGTGAAAAAAGGAAAGGTAGAGGAAAAAGGGAGTACTGTAGAGGGGATCGTTATTACAATATCGACACATACATATAGATATATAAGGCATAACATGTACAAAACGGAACGAAACCAACACATGTAAAATAAAGTGAACGAAAAAAAGAAAAAAATAACAAAAATCTCTACATAAATAAAACATTTCCTTCTGCCATCTACGAAAAAAAAAAAAAATACAATAATATAAAATAAAATAGAAAAAAATAAATAAAAGGGGAGACCAGAAAAGAGCACTGGAAACAAAGGAAGACACGGACATGACGATAAGAACTCGAGACGAGTCCTTATAGTCATGTGGGGGAGAATGTAACTCCCCTGCATAACAAACTCTGCCGTGTGGCCTCGGTGACGTCACACCGCGAGAGCCCGGGAGGGACTGTCAGCGCGGAGAACTACAGAGCAGCCATCGGACAAGCCTGCCGAGAGACAAGTGGCGCCATCCGACGGGATCCGGCGGCGGCTCGATCGATGTCGAGCAGCGCGCACGCGCAGTCGTCCACACCAGCGAGGATTCGGAAGCACAGCGGCGCTGCCCAGCGGAATCCAGGCTGAAGCCCGCTCAAGGTCGCAGGACACCAACAGCGAGGGAAAATCGGGAAAGGCTATTGGGCAAAAATGACGACACTCACTTTGCACACGGCACCGACCGAGCACAGTATTAGCTCGACGGATAACACCGGAAGATCGCCACTATCATACCGACCCGGGATTGGAGGGTGGAGACAGAACAATGTTTCCAACCAATAGGAAAATTAATAATCGAGCGGCCGCACGCAGACGCGAGTCCGCCAGAAATCTGCCAAACCGACGGTGTGGGAGTCCAAAATCGGGGTATAAAAGAGCCTGTAATCGACGGAGGATCATCAGTGAACGATCTACCTTACCAGCGGACAACTCTCCAGGACTAAAAGTGAAAAGTGAAAAGTGAAAAATAAAAGTGAGTTAAAAGTGACTAAAGTGAAACAGTGCCAAAATCGGACTTATAAATTTTGTGTCACGCTGGACTTATAAATTTTGTGCCGAATTGGACTTATAAAATTCGTGCCAAAATCGGACTTATAATTTTTGTGTCACGCTGGACTTATAAATTTGGTGTCACTGTGGACTTATAATTGTTGTGCTACTGTGGACTTACAAATTTGGTGTTAGGGTGGACTTATAAATTTTTGTGCCGAATTGGACTTATAAATCCGTGCCGATTTGAACTTGTGAAAACTGTGCCGGCTCGAACCTATAAAAATCGGTGGCGATTTGGACTTATAAAAATTATGACCCTTTGACGTATAACTTCTCGTGCCAAGTGGACATATACTAAAGGTGCCAGGTCGGACTTAGACATTTGTGCCGAGTGGGAACTTAGAACATTACGAGTGAGCAAGACTGACCAGGACTCGCAAGTGACTTGAGCGAATAAAAGTGTCATTCGGAGTGAACCGGTAAAGTGACCAAAGTGACCATCAGAAAAGCTGTAAAAGTCCCGGAATAATATTACGACTCCAAGGATCCGAAAAAGTCACTTCCAGGGTTTAGTTCACTTCCCCTGAAGGCTCCTATACCATCAAAACAAGGTAAAACCGTCCAATTATTGAATAAACACCAACTGCAACTCGCGAAGTGAGCGAGCTGTCACCGTCGATCGCCGTGGACGTCAGAGCTAATACAGCCGAGCGCGACGACCAGCTAAACTGAGCGAAGATCGAGAAACTGCCCGCGCATGCGTCGTACGATTACACGCGAATAAGCCCTTTCGACTCAATATTCCGGCTTCAAGAAAGTAAATTATTCTAGATAAAGAGAAATAAAATCGGAGCATCAGATGAATCGTTTCTCACAAATTTTGTTATCAATTGACAGGACATCTTGAATCATAATAAATATAACGAATCAATTCAAAGACTTGTAACCACTTGAAAGCCTATCATTGTATAAATAAAAAAAATTATTATCGTCTCATATAAAAATCGTCTCTGACACACCAGCCCATAATTCCTTAACGCTCGAGTCCACGAATCCTTCCGTTTGAGTGCCCTTTCCTCATAAGGAGGCGCACAAATACGGGAATTATTGTACAAAGCATCTGCTCCTGTTACAGGGTTTAGGACAACAGCTAGTTTGGTGCACCGATTGACCGGTCGGTTTTCAGGTTGTCTCCGGATTAGGTAGAAATCGAGGGGAAATGCATCGGTCTGGATCGATCAAATTATTCCAGACACAATTATACGTACCCAACAACTTCAAAAAGTGCAAAAGTATGAATGACCCCTATAATATACATTGATTCAATGCCAATCAGAATACCCATCTCCGTCGTCACCACGATATATGTATGACTGATTATGAACCAGCAGTATTTATCTGCATCAACACCGTACTCTGCTTCGACAAGATAAATTTTCGGCCGGGATTCATTGCCAGGAGCAACGAAGTCACATATTATCGGTGATAAACATGAGACGTAGCAGAGTGTCATGACAACATACATACATGCTGGGGAATTAAAAGCAAAATATGAACAATGATAAATTAAAGCTGATGTTGTGCATTGTAAAAAATAAAAATAATTATTTACTCGAGTAAACGGCGATCATGTAGTGTCCTTGTTCGGCGTACTTATGAAGGATAAACATTGCAGATGTATTTTCAAACTTTTCCCAATGCTCTTCTATATTCTTCATCAACGCCCCAATCTGAAAATGTATCGATTAAACATGAATATGTTCCTAAAACCTATATATACCGGAACCGTACACTGCCAATACGTTGAATACTTCTGAACAGCATGAAGAAAATTCCTATGGCGATCAGAAAGATTGTTGTGGTACGTGCCAGAATGTCTATATCTCGCCAAGCGTCATGTAATCGAATAAGCTGTTAGTAGTAAATGATTTTTTTTAGTTTAAAAAACTTTTTAAATTCACTCACATAACGACTGTTACCATAGGTACGACGAGTGTTAATGTTATGGCGAACATTGTCAAAGGCAGAATAATTCTCACGTATTTGGATTGTTCCGGCCAAATGCCTATTCGGGACATATGAGCCTTGGTTAAGGCGTAGTATGGCCGGTCGAAGAGACTCATGGCTACAGCTCACTATTTCTACTATCCTGATGGCTCCTTCAAAAAAGTTTTCTGGATAGAAAACTCTGACAAATGCTTGAGAACGGCGAATGAGCCAAGATAGAAACCTGCCTCTAGTTCCTTTGCCGACAGTGGTGGTGATAGACCCCTGTATTTTTATGTAATATGTATCGCTAGCGTAAAATGATTGACGCGGCTACAATTATGACGCCTATCATACTCACCACCACCCGCGCGAGATCCCATGGTTATCGTACTTATTTCATGAACACTTTTTCGCTACATTCGTTTTCTAGAACACTCCGGCCGGCGGCGTTCTGATGACGCTGCGCACCTGACTATACGTAAAACAGCAATGTGTATCACTTCGAAGCATACCTTTGTATTATGTTTTCGAATACCCGTGAATCTAAAGTACAACGCAAGATCGAACTCCCGCCATTCTCGAGAAAGGGATTATAGCGTTCAGTTACTTTTGTCTATTGTTACGTTCTCCGTAATTCTTAAAAATAGATATCAAATAAGATTGTTAACCATACTATTAATTGAATTAATAATCAACCTAATTTAAGCCTCAACGATAGACATTAAAAGCATAGGCTTACGCCTCATGTATCCGTCCCACTGTGACTCCCACTCTTTCGCTACAGCGCTCTACCGTACCGGCCCTTGCCTGTAAGAATTTACGACTTCTTTCTAATCAGATCATTTTCTCTTTTCTGTCACCGCTCTCACATAAAAATCTTTCACACTTCGCTCTAAAAGGCGATATCTTCACCCGAAGATATTTTCTTTGACTAAAGCCTAAATACCCGTTTTTCTATCTATCTCGCCCTTCTACTCCAACTTCCTACACACTAATTAACGTCAACCATAAAATATCACACTTAAGATTCCAATATATTTTCACGTTTCCGAATCGTTCTACATTATGATGAAAACGTCTCTTTTCTCACATCTATTAATTCTACGGGTATTGTAAATTTCTCATCCTCTAAATCCGATTGTCAACTTCTGTCATCCAATCCCTACTCCAATTCAAACACTCTTTCTTCCTTCCACACGTTTAGAACCTATCTTTTGTCCATCTTTATACTGCTAGTCTCTTCTAACATTAATAAGCATAGGAGTAGACCTAGTATAAATAGGCCACGATTTTCCGAACTAAATCAGTTATTCTTCGACTAACGAACCTGCTGCATCTTCAACGAATCTACGCAGAGCACGCAAAGCTCGTGTTAAAACCTCTGACCCTGCGAGGCAGAGTTCTCCGATTAAAATAATAGTTGAGCAAGTTGGCTCTTTTCTAATACTGTATTTTCGACAACACTATTCAATATATCAGCATTGTGAGTATTCCAATCAACGAATTATTTCGAACATTTATTTGCATGCACTCTGGCCTTTCTGATAATCTCTCAGGAGGCTCAATACCTCTACCATCATTTTCCTTTATTAAATCCACGGCAGTACGGCGAGGTCTTCGTCCCCGAGTAAAGGGCTAACGCCTTGACTCAAAAGTGAGACTATTCTACGTTTATGGATCTCACCGAGCGAACTCACAATTCGCAGGTCTAGTAACACTGTGGCAGAATACAACAAGTGCGTCACACTGAACAATTTCTACCTCCGTGGACAATGTTGACAGAATCGACTGCGGTTCAATATGAATCGAAATTAAATGTACTTACGACCACCGAGCGTACTAATCTGCATACCGTATCCATGCAGTGTTTCTTGTGTGGGGTCACCATCAATCGGATGAATCAGAACGTAAACTTTCTTGTACACAATTATTTTAACATCACTATGAGATAAAATATATATTCGCTAATATTACGAAGATACGGGACTAAGTCTTTGATTAACGTGTTGCCTTCAGATATTAGTATTCAATTTTTTATTTGCGGAATACACGCTTTCATTACATTACAAATATGTATGAGCCATTCCAACCCGTTTGGAACGGTCAAAAAATTGAACATTAAACTCTCGAAAAATGTCAATTTTGTAAAATTATTTAATGATATAAAAAAAGGTTTAGTGTACACTTTTTCAGAATTTTTAGTTCGCATTTTTTTGAGTTAAAAAAAATTACTCTTTAAGAACTGTTATATCTTGAAAGCATACGATGACGCAGACAAATTTTCGGGGCAAAAACGTTACAGTTTTGTTGCAATAGATGAACTTTTTAAAATATTTAAAATTTTTCGATTTGAAAAAATAAAAATTTTTATCCAAAATGTACGAAAATAATTTTTTTAGGTCAGTATGTCAGTTTCGATTCATCTAAAAAAAATCCAGAAAATGCTCTCAAGTGTGTACGATAGACATATATTTGTTTTAGATGGCTCAATTACTTCGGAAGCTATGCTTCGTTTCGTTATTATCGTTTTTTACAAAGAAAAATCAATTATTATGGAATTATACGCTCCCAAATTTTTCTCTCACATTTTTAGGTAAGAATAATGTTATGGAGATGTGTGTATAAAGTTAACTCTCTGATACAAAGTATCATTCGTCGCTCAATTGAAAATTGTTATACAAAGTAACGTTCACCGTCCAATGCATCATCCTACATCCTTGAGTTTGTTCAACATTCCCCCTCCAAGTCAAAATCGTGTTTAGATTTTTTCACACTAGTTTGCACGGTGTAAGCCAAGCAAAAAAGTCGTGCTTCATTTGAAATTTCTTTATGGTTTCTGGAGGGCATTATTCAAAATTAATTTATGATTAATTATTTTGATGATGGCATCAACGAATAAAGTGACGGCGCAATTAAATTGTTACGTAAATTCGTCATAAAAGTCGCTCGTCGTGTAAGTTTTGTAAGTTTTCATTGTCTAAGTTTTTGGATTTCTCATAAAGGAAGCTTCGCTTGTGATGCTGAATTGAGCCCAATATTTCGAAAATAATGGAAATTAAAGCGTCAGCCGATATTTCTCCTATTAAAAATTATGGGAGTCCATGAAAAACTATTTTTTTTCAATTTTTGAAAAACCTCTAAATACGATAAAATTTGAACCCCTGAACGGATTCTTTTACAATTCAACCCTAAACATTATTTGATAATAATCTACTTGTAAACTGCAAGTGTCAGCCCGATATCTAAAAAATGTTGGAAGTTGGAGCGAAAACTAATTTTTTATTACAACATTGAAAGCGCCATAAAATTTGAACTCCTCAACGGATTCTTTTCCTATCCAATCCCTTCCATGGTCATGGATCACTTTTCTCAACGTTTCGGAACATTTCGAACATGTTTTCATTGAAATACGAAGAAAAAGTTGGAAATTGAAATTTTCATATGGCTTTCTCATAATGTTCCTTTATTCGGGAAGCCTCTTCTATGTGGAAACTTTGTCTGTATTTCTGGCTTCCTCGTAAAGGAAGCTTCGCGAATAAAGGAACACTATGAGAAAGCGATATGAAAATTTCAATTTCCAACTTTCATGAGAAAGCGATATAAAAATTTCAATTTTCAACTTTTATGAGGAAGCGATATGAAAATTTCAATTATGGGAGTATTAAAAATTATGGGAGTCCATGAAAAACTAATTTTTTTCAATTTTTGAAAAACCTCTAAATACGATAAAATTTGAACCCCTGAACGGATTCTTTTACAATTCAACCCTAAACATTATTTGATAATAATCTACTTGTAAACTGCAAGTGTCAGCCCGATATCTAAAAAATGTTGGAAGTTGGAGCGAAAACTAATTTTTTATTACAACATTGAAAGCGCCATAAAATTTGAACTCCTCAACGGATTTCTTTTCCTATCCAATCCCTTCCATTGTCATGGATCACTTTTCTCAACGTTTCGGAACATTTCGAACATGTTTTCATTGAAATACGAAGAAAAAGTTGGAAATTGAAATTTTCATATGGCTTTCTCATAATGTTCCTTTATTCGGGAAGCCTCTTCTATGTGGAAACTTTGTCTGTATTTCTGGCTTCCTCGTAAAGGAAGCTTCGCGAATAAAAGAACACTATGAGAAAGCGATATGAAAATTTCAATTTCCAACTTTCATGAGAAAGCGATATAAAAATTTCAATTTTCAACTTTTATGAGGAAGCGATATGAAAATTTCAATTTTCAACTTTATAAGGAAGTTGAAACGGCGGAGCGATTCAGTTTCAGCGCGTAAAAAAATATTCCATCGTTACGTTTCACTTCGTCGAAACTGCGCATGGCGCGACTCAATTTTGTTTGCCCTTTCGATTTTTATTCCAGAAGTCCTAGTGATACCTCTTTATCTAGCTTTTTAATCCCGTCATATCCATCGTCTTGTGTATGGCTTACTGTAGATTACGATAGGCACCTGGGTTTTTCTGCGATGCCATCGGAAAGCTGAGAAATCGTTTTTAAAAATACCTAAAATCACACATTGTTGCAATTTTAGCTATAAATATGCCTGGTAAACTTTTTCGTTAGTTGCCGGTCCTGTGACGGTCCCATATTTCGAGTTAGCACTTAAGCGCAGGAAACTCAAGTTTAAACATTTTATCTGGACACTCGCTAATCTTGTTGTACCGTCAGCACCTTCCGTGTGAACGTTCTTGCTCTCACGGTCGCGGTCTAGCCGCTGCACCCGCCGCGCGCGAGCAGCGGCCGTCTTATCGCGCGTAAGAATACTTTGTCGCGCGCAGCAATAGGCGAGGGCCCTGCTTCCGTCAGGCCCTTTATTCAGTTAATCTCAGAGTCCCGAGTCTGTAAGACATTCACTCTCCTTCATTCACGTCTTATTTCAATACAGTTAACTATATTTATTCGGACTTCATCCATTTACACACATTCATACCCAATTCGCCTCGACCATACCTGGACGACTATCACAGTCCGGAACTGTAATTCCATGTATTTTTTCATGCTGATTACGAATCTGACACTTATTTTATTCGGAGATGAATATTTAATACGAAAAAAATGCGTCTAAAAAAAAGTCATGAAATTAAAAAAATCAAAATGACATAAAATGTAAATGGTTCGATCGATTGTCGTGAAATTGTAATGGGATCATCGCGTGATCATATTCTATCTCTGTACGTATTTTTAACCCGATAGCTAAAAAATGGTGAGTGCTAGAGCGCGAACCGACGTTTTTGATAACATAAAAAATGGCGTACAAAAAAAAACAACTGAACATTTTTTGACGAAATTTTCACCAAATGTTAACTATCGATCACACATGACGTGTGCCAAATTTCAGCTTGATCGGTCAACGCCTTCTCGAGTTATAACGTTTTGAATTTTTCGTTTTTCGTTTTGAACACGCACGAACTCGAAGTGTTCATCGACCGTTTCCGTGGCGATGATCACATCGTCTAAATATGCAAATACGTGTGGCTCCCATTTGGGTCTTATTAATCTGTCCATCAGTCGTTGGAATGTCGCAGGAGCGTTCATCAGTCCGAAGGGCATACGGGTAAATTGGAAAAGTCCATGTCCAGGGACGGCAAAGGCGGTTATGGGGCGACTTTTGGGGGTTAAGGGGACTTGGAAATAGGCTTGGCTCGGAGATGCCCGACAGAAAGCCATGCAAGACGCCCACGACAACCCCCAATCCGGCCATCTAGGCATAGATAAAACCTACCACCGTTTGACCCAAGACTTTGCCTGGCCCGGAATTTTTCAAGACGTCGCTCAGTTCGTGCGACGATGCCCGGTCTGTCAACTCAACAAAGTGCAGCAGTCTGCACCTGTTGGGCTGATGCGAGAAAGGACGACCGAAGGCCCATGGACCGTCGTAGCTGCCGACGTCATGGGACCGTTTCCCCCTAGTAAGAACCGAAACCGATACGTCGTCGTATTTCAGGATTTATTCACCAAATACATCGAAGCCCCGCCCCTGAAAACCGCGACGGGACCCACCATAATGGCTGCCCTGGAAAAATTAATTCTGAACTGTTGGGGCTGCCCCCGATACCTCCTAACAGACAACGGTACAGAATTTGTGAACCGATACATGACCACACAACTATCCCAATACGGAATACGCCAGACCACCATCCCTCCCTACCATGCCCAAGCCAACCCAGTCGAACGAGTTAACCGAACCCTTAAGACCATGATTATTTCCTACATAGGCGACGACCATCAGACATGGGATGCCCACCTCCCCGAATTGTGCTTCGCCCTCAATACCGCCGTCCAAGCATCCACCCAAATGACCCCTGCCTTTCTAAATTTCGGCCGAAACCCTCGACCTGCCAAAAGCATCCGCAACGAAATATCTCCGCCGACCATCGAAGACCGGACAGACCCAGCAATCTGGAAGAACAGAATGACCCGACTTCCCCTAATTCATGACTGGGTGCATCGAAAATTATCCCTAGCCGCGCGACGGCAGGCGCGATATTATAATCAAGGACGGTCCGACCGGGAATACAATATAGGAGACCTGGTACTCAGGAAGAATCGCGTTCTCTCGTCCGGCGCACAGAATTTCGCCGCGAAGCTCGCCGCCAAATATCGCGGCCCGTATGAGTTCACTAATAAATTGTCCCCCGTGGTCTACGAGTTAAATATACCCTGCAAAAATACTCGCCCGAAGGTCCACATTAAAGATTTGAAGCCCTATCACCCTCCCGCAAATATCTCAGACATTCCCCCGTTAGGGCTACCCCCAATAAACCCCCCCTACCCACTGCCCCCGCTAATAACCAAACCCTAACGCCCCCACCCCCGTTACAGGATGGAGAGACTCCCATGGAAGACCCGCCGACCCGGACGCGGCGAACTCCGCATCTCCGGAGCCCACCAGGAAGCCATCGGCTATCGTCTACCGGAAGTAGAAGCCCCTCCAGAATGGATGACCCAGAAGACGCCCCGCCGCCAGCCCCAGCCGCCAACACAACCCCAGCCACCGACGCCGCCCCAGAGAATTCCCGCCGCCCCCGAGGTCGCCCTCGTGGGAGCATTAACAGACCACCCGCTCCCCCCGAACGCAGCTACCAGCTGCGCAGCCGACTGCCCTAACCCAATCCCGAAAATTACGCCCCCAGCTCGCCCCCATTCCCCCCCCCCCCCCACATCGGCACCATCACCAAATTAATACTCACTATCCCCACTGGCCCCCTGTCCCACGCGACCACTATAACCCGCCCCCTGAAAACCCCACAACCCACCACCAAGCCCCAAAAACCCAACGCACCCCATGCCCCGTTCACTCCCCACCCCCAACCACCCCATCACACTCCCCCAAGCGTCCCCAAATCCCAACCCTCATGTCCCTACACCCCGTACCACCACTGCCCCAGACTCGCACCCTCCCCCGAACTCCGCCCACGCCCGCGCCCAGGACCTCCAAACCCATAATACCCGCCCTGATGTCCCTCCAAATAACCAATCCCGCCAGCCCTAACCCCGAATCGCCCCAAGTTGCTCAAGTCGTCAGGAGACGTACTTTCGGCAAGTGGGGGGAGTTATGACGTGGCACGTCACAAGTCTCCTCCGAACGTGGCTCGACGTCCCGCCACTCACCTAACAAAAAACCAAAGCGTTAATTAAATTTAAGCAGCGAACAATATTATTTGTATCTTTTTTTTGTTAACCCCTTTTCCCCCGACTTACCCTCATCCCCTGCTACCCTGTCAGCCCTTCGACTCACTCACCAAAGCCCATCGACACCCACCGAAGACTCGTCGAAGACCCATCGCAGACCATCGCAGACCATCGCAGCCCATCGAAGACCTACCCATTGACCAAGTCCACCTTGCTAAAAACCGTCAGGCCAAGAACGACCCTACAAGAACCGACAATCTTCCATAAATTAAATTCTGGTGCAGCGTCCTGGCACTAACCTCCAAATCGCCTCGACACCCCAGGCGCACTGCAAATACACCGTCGTCCCGTCTCGAGAAAGCCACCTCGAGGAAATTTCACCCTCCTGACACACCACGGACAGCCCGGAACCCGACGATACCCTCTCGGCTCGAAATAACGAGTGTAAACCGACGAGGTATGTCGTGCGGGCAAACTCGACGTCGAGAATTGTTCGGCGATCGATAAGCCAATCGATGCCGAGGATGCGCGCGCCGAGCGTCGCGACTAGTCTTCCGTCGCTACGGATATTCGCAACGGCCCACGACCAATCCCGACGCCCACCGCCAGCTAGTCCCGAAATGGGCCAGTCAGATTCGCGACACCTGTCGCTCCAGTACAAGACCGACCCTAAGGTCGGAGAAGAAGCCGGAAGCGGCGAGGCCGTCTTTACTTCGAGCCACGGCGTGAAAGAGAGCGAGCGTTTGTGTGACAGGCGTAATAATTAATAAGAGCAAAATCATTGGAAATTATAACGACCCGGAAAGCCCAAGTTACACTCAGACTCCATTCCCGGAGAAAATACTGACCCGAAGGCATTATAAAGGATACGATTTGGACCAATTTTGGAATTTATAACGATCCGGCAACTCAAGGAATATCGAAAGGATTTTGTTGAAAGGTCTATCGGAGAAAAGTTGTAACCGATAGAGATTGAGAAAGACGACTGGTTGAGTGAGTAGAGTTTAAGTTTCCCACCCCCCATTGCCATCTGATTGATTTTCCCCATTTTCCAGACCCCCTGAAAATTTACCCGCAACCCTTTTTCTTGTAATTTTAAGCGATTTCTTTGTGTAAATTTTGACCGTCGTATACCGGCCGCCACGTGCGCCGGCATTTTTTTCTTATTACGTGCGCGTGAGTGGTGGCGTTCGCAGAGATTTCCAGCGTGCGATATTGTTATTATTACTATTCCCCACCCCCCAGAGACTCATAAATTTCCAATTTTTACTTATTTTGCCTTTTTGAAGTTTTTACTAGTTTTTTTTGTGCCGAGGTAATTTGTAAAGAAGCCCTGGACAGTGCCCTCGGCCTTGAGAAGTCTCACCCCCTCCCCCCATTCCCAATGGGGGGGACCCCCTTACAACCCCTTGCCGCCCTCGAAAATCGTTTTTTTCATTTTCACTTCCTTTTACCGGCCCTAAAAATTTTTTTCCATTGAATTTACAACCCCTTGCCGCCCTCGAAAATTCTTTTTGAATTTTCACTTTCTTTTACCGGCCCTGAAAATTTCCCCTATTGAATTTACAATCCCTTGCCGCCCTCGAAAATTCTTTTTGAATTTTCACTTTCTTTTACCGGCCCTGAAAATTTCCCCTATTGAATTTTACAACCCCTTACAGCCCTCAAAAATCCTTTTTGAATTTTCGTAACCCCTTTTAGCCCTCAAGAATATTTCTTCCAGTTTAAGACCCTTTCTTTTAAAGCCTTGAAATTCTATTAGGAGTAAGTGATCCCCTTACTCACTCCTGATATTAACCCTGATATTCTTTTCTGCATTTTTCTACGCCCTTAAGGAACCCGAATATTGTTGAATCTTTTAACCCCCTTTTCAACTGTTCATTTTTATTACCCCTACCACCCTTGTTATTTTTTTGAGTTTTCGGAATTATTTTTACTCCCTTTCTCGCTTAGGGATTGCGAGAATTTTCCGACCTTCTTATTACCCTTCTGATTTTCTTTTTTTTGCTCTATCGATTTTGCGTACTTAGCCCATTTATTATCCGATCTTGTCCCAGTTTTTCTAGTTCTGTTCTTTTCCTTAATTTCCCGTATTTGATTCGATTTCATTCATCTTTCCAAGTTCTCCGATTTGATTTTTGTTCTCTTTTTCATATTTCTTTCTTTTCCCTATTTTGCCGTGGAATACTTTACCCCCTCCGTACAAGTCACCCCAGCCCTCTCGACCTGCATTACTACGCCCAGAACGCAGGCTCCCCGACCCAAACCCGCAACCCCGTTAACCCTTGCTGCCCCCATGGGCCCTGCCCCCACTACCGAAACCCAAGCCCAGATTGACCAAATTTTTCGCTCGCTACAGGCCCTCCCCAATGTAGCTGATTTAATCAGATTATGCGACCAAGCTGGTTTAAATACATGCGGCACGAGGGACGAAATGATTTACCGTTATTTACGTTCCATTGTCCACCGAAGATTTCGGGAAGTACCCACGGAATGGGATCCGATAAAAGACGAACGCGGTTCGAAAGTCCCAGTTACTCTAAAAGTAGCACTTGCCGAACTGGATAGAGAACAGAACTTCGTGATACATAACAGAAGTTCCGGTCAAAATGATAGTTCCCACCCTCCCCCAAATACCGTAGAACCAACCCCTGCACCGATACTAAAAGCCCCTCCCGGTATTGGAAATATCAATGAAATCGAATCAAATACGGAATGTCAATAAAAAAGTGGAACTAAGAAGACTTGAAACAGAATCGAATAATAAATGGCTAAGTACGAGAAATCGACAGATAAAAAAAAGGAAAACAGAAGGGTAATAAGAAGGTCGGAAAATTCGCGCAATCCCTAAGCGAGAAGGGGAGTAAAAATAATTCCGAAAATTCAAAAAAAAAATTACAAGGGTGGTAGGGGTAATAAAAATCAACAGTTGAAAAGGGGGTTAAAAGATTCAACATTATTCGATTTCCTTAAGGGCGTAGAAAATTGCAGAAAAGAATATCAGGGGTAATATCAGGGGTGAGTAAGGGGATCACTTACTCCCAACAGAATTTCAAGGCTTTAAAAGAAAGAGTATTAAACTGGAAGAAATATTCTTGAGGGCTAAAAGTGGGTTAAGAAAATTCAAAAAGGATTTTTGAGGGCGGTAAGAGGTTGTAAAATTCAATAGGGGAAATTTTCAGGACCGGTAAAAGGGAACGAAAATTCAAAAAAGCGTTTTTAATGGCTGCAATAGGGCTGTAAATTCACACGGGCAATGCCAAGATGCAACAAATATACAGAGTGTCCCATTTTTATCTTACACCTGATTTATCTCGAAAAATACTGCTCCGATAAAAAATTGAGTTTAATGAAAGTTTTAGGGTTCGAAGGGGGACGTTCAAAAAAAATTTTTTTTTTGTGCCTCAATTCAAAATGGCGGCGTGAAGATGGCCTACATGTTTTTTTTAAATGGAAACATAATATTTCTTCATCACTAAAAAATTTGTGGGATCAAAACTAACAACTTTTGTAGGAACATTTTTTTGATAAAGTCCATAATTTTTGGAGTAGAACACAATTTTTCACTATTTTAGCGTTATCCAGGATGTACCACGAGGAGGTAAAGTCTTTAACATCCCAAGTGTAAGTGTAAGTGTAAGTGTAAGTGTAAGTGTAAGTGTAAGTGTAAGTGTGTGCGTGCGTGTGTGTGTGTGTGTGTGTTTTTTTTCTGGGTAGATGGAAAAATGCATTTACGCACACCGGCAGTGTTGCCGGTAGTGTGGGACTCCTCGTAAGGCCCTACCCACTAAAAACCACCTCCCTGCTCTCCTACTACCCTCGCGGAACCGCCGTCAGGCACTACTTCGCGAGGGAGCATTTGGCTGTTGCCCGTCCTCCTACTCTTCTCGTCTTCCTCTCTCTTCTAATCGAAGTTTCTTCATGATGACAGTCGCAAAACTCCCAACTGCATCCCATCGCTCCTGAGAGACCAGCATCTGGACGACTATTGTCTCAGGTGATGGCTGGATCTCGAGCAGCCGATGAAGCGCTTCTCTCTCCTCCTGGAAGCGCGGACAGCCAAAGAAGACGTGCTCCGCGTCCTGTACTACCGAAGGGCAGGCTGGGCACTCTGAGGTGTCGTCTAGTCTGAATCGAAGTTGGTAAGCTCGAAAACAGCCGTGCCCGGTCAGCAATTGTGTAAGGTAGTGGTCGGTCTCCCCGTGTTTCCGATCTATCCACCCATCAATCTGCGGGATCAGTCTATGCGTCCACCTCCCCTTGCTTGACGCATCCCATTGTTGTTGCCACCGTGACGTGGAACGTTGTCTTTCCTCTAGAACCATGGCTCGCTGTCCAGCTTGGCTTTTCTGGCGACCACGACGGTAGAGCCTGTGCCGTTCATCGGCCAGTACCTCTATCGGTGGCATTCCCGCAATGACGCACACTGCATAGTATGATACGGTGCGGAATGCGCAGGACACTCTCAATGCGCTCGTGCGGTACACTGATGTGACTTGGCCCCAATTTGGGCCAAATTGGGGCCGCGTAGAGCAGTATCGCGGTGGTTACGCACGACAAAAGCTTCCTCCGGCTCTGTCGCGGTCCGCCAATGTTAGGCATTATCCGTGATAGCGCCGATGCCACTTTTGCTGCCTTAGCGCTGGCGTAATGGACGTGCTGGTTAAACCGCAGCCTCTCGTCTATCAGTACTGCCAGGTACTTCAGCGATGACCGCGATTCAACCTCGCGATTACCGACCGTAAGGGTGATGGTCTCCCTTACCTTTCTGCTTGTGACTAGGACCACCTCGGTCTTGTGATCCGCGAGTTGCAGACCCACCGTTGACATCCAGTGCCTAATATGTTCGATAGACTCGTTAGCGATTTGCACTACCTCCTCTACGTACTTGCCGGTAATGACCACCGCCACAACATCGGCGAAGCCAATAACTGTTGATCCTTCCGGAATCTGCAGCCTTAGAAGCGCGTCGTACACTGCTGTTCATGAATGCCTGGATTTCTTTGCGTCTTCCTGGATGTCTTCCCGGATGTATTCCCAGATGTCTTCCCGGATGTCTTCCCGGATGGCTTCCGGGAGGTCTTCCTGGATATCTTCCTTGGTATCTTCGACCCCATGAAGACATAGAGCAAGATATTCAGGAAGATAAAAAATCAGAAAAACCAGGCATTCATGAACAGCAGTGTACATGACGTTCCACAGGGTCGGTCCAAGAACCGACCCTTGAGGGACGCCCCCCGTTACTTCGTACGCCCTTGATCCGTTTTCCATATGGTACATCAGGGTTCTGTCCTTGAAGTAGTCATTGACGATTTGCCTCAAGTATGCCGGAACTCCCAGGTGCTGGAGTGCATTTAGTATACAGCTCCACCTTGCTGAGTTAAAGGCATTTTTCACATCCAGGGTGACGATCGCACAGTACTTTTTGCTACCCCTTCTCCACCGTTTGCCTTGAATGGCCTCCTGCGCTATATTGACCACAAGGTTTATGGCATCTATCGTCGATCGTGCCTTTCTAAAGCCAAACTGATTTTTAGAAAGGCCCATTTCTCCCTCGGTGATTATCTCCAAACGTCTGCAGATAATACGATCCAGGATCTTCCCCGTCGTGTCCAGTAAGCATATTGGGCGGTACGACGACGGGTCCTCCGGTGGCGCCTTCCCCTTCGGCAGTAGCACAAGCCGCTGTTTCTTCCACGGTTTCGGGAAGATTCCTTCGAGCAGGCATGCGTTGTACACCTCTAGGAAGATGTCCGGGCGTACCCTAATCGCAGACTTGAGGGCCACGTTGGGGATGCCGTCCAGGCCGGGTGCCTTGGCGTCGCCTACATTCTTGCAGGCCGCAAGGAGCTCCTCCATCGTGATTGGTGGTACCTCGTCGATAGGTATGGGATGTTCCTCTTCATGTCGGATTGCCTGTTGCTGCGGAAACAGCGTCGAGACGATTGCGTGTGTTTCGTCCAAAACTGCGGAACGAGCGCCTATAAGGATCGGACGCGAGGGACGTTTCGGTTTGACGAATGTTCACGTTCAATGTTATGACAAATCGACCTGGACCCTCTAGGAATCCAAGTGGCCAATTTGGACGTCGCTAACAATGATCGTGTTAAGCTCCGACCGCACGTATGACGCCGACCTTACACCGCTCTTTCGTGCCCCAGACCAGTTTGGAGGCTTTGTTTCTATATTTGAAAGAATTTGCTTCCCGATTTATTGGTGGAGAAATGACCGAGATCTCTCCTTAAATTTCGACCGACAATTATTTAGAATAATTGTGGGTTTTCGCAAAATAGTATAAGATAATCCAATAGACAGTATGGGTTGAAATATTACGGAAATGAGGCATCTACATGTGGGATGCCTCGATATAATATTGCAAATAAAATATGAAATGTACTTACGGCGAGAACTTGTTGGAGTCGCAGGTGTCAACCGTCGGGATGGTGAAGTAGAACACTTGGTAAAATCAGACGGATGTTGGTCCGAAATTATAATTTATTCAAAGAAAAATAACTTTTGTGGTCAAATAATTCGTTTTACAAAGATTGAAAATTGGTCGCAACTTCTCTTAGACTGATCTCGAAAATGGTTGATACGATATGAATTTCGAACATTTCTAAGTCCTCTACTCTCGACGTCGGTTCGCTCTTCGAGTGTCTGTATGTCTAAGTGTCTGAGTGTCCTGCTGTGCATGAGCTCCGCTTTTTATCAGATTTTCCCTTCCATGATACCTTACAAATATGGCGGCATCGAAGTGTCGCTACTGTGTAGTTTTGTTGCGCGTTTTGCTGGTCATGGAGGGAGAAATCTTGGGTCAGGAGTAGCCCCCCCCCCTTATTGGTGGTCAGACTTTGTAGCGAGAGTTCGTTGTTAGGGCGACACTCTTAGAGGGGTTTCTGAGAGAGGGTTTCCAGGAATGTACTTAAGCCTTTAAACTTCCCACCTGGAATGAGGCCACGTACAATGTGCCTGTGACGGTCTTATTCGTTTTGTAAATCTACGTAGCTTAATAAGTAATTCTCTTATAACTAGTTATTGTTCGATCTCTCTCAGCTTATTTGTTGGAGGCAAATTGATAAATTTGTGCATCTTTATGGGGTAATGAGCTTAGAATTTTATAAATTTCCTTATTCTTCAGATGTCATATGGAATAATTCTTCGCAGCTTCCTTCCCCCTTTTCCGCGAACCCTCCTGGTAGCGGCGGCACCGTGGCAGAGCGCGCGGGGGCTTACCAGGAGCTTTCGTGAAATCGTCTGTCTCGCTCTCTCATGCGTCTTCCCTTATTTCCTTTTTCTCTTTCTTTCTATTTTTTTCTCTCTTTCTTTAAGCTTTCTTTGTCGGATTCGAATGTGTCGCAATTGATTCTACGTATTGGCTTGACGTCATTTATCGTAGCAAGCGAAGTATCCATGTGCAAGAGGCATAGCTTGTACCTTTCGATAAACATTATCACTTTGTCTACGTTTTCCTCTTGACCCAAGAGGAGTTTTTAATCGAAATCAGTAATTTTTCCCGTTTATTCGGGGTTTCGTGTTATCAAATATTTCGTACGGTCTGATGCATATGGATCCTTGCTTTGAACTAGGAAACAGTTCACTGTAGTGGTTAATTATATAGTTTGCTAAAATTATTTAATCTATCAATAACGAACTAATACGAGTAAAATCATCTTAATTACCTATTATTAAATTTTTAACCTTTTTGTGAAAGAAAGAAATTATTATAGTTCTCTGTTTGTCAATTTGGTGACATTTCTTTGAAAGTCAAAAGTTAATTAGATGGATTACTTCATGTTCAAATTCGAGATGGATATTAACAGAACCAGGTTCGGTTTTATCGCGTTTTTGGGGAAAGATCTTTGTTAGGGTAATATTTCGTTCGAGTTCTACTCCCTGGCGTTACCCAGCGACTTCCGGGACCGTATGTGGGTCAGTTAGATTTCTTTCGGACCACAGGCCTCTGTAGGGCCCCTGGCGCGCCGTACCATGAGACCGGGCCGGGTAGCGGGTTCACGCGTCCCGTCCGCATGTCCGCACCGCAGTCGTTTTCTTGGGACGATAGCGACTCGACCGACTCCTAATCTATGCAGAGCTTACGGTATAGCAGATTCGGGGCCTCTTCGTGATCCACGAGCGGAGGTCGATAAAAGGCTCAATTAGGTGGTCGTGGGTAAGGCAGGGATCTGAGATTCATTGCGGAGATTTCTCAGTTTTCGTGTTCCCATGACCTCCATGACATGCCCCTGGGTATGAATCTTATTTAATTTCTTTTTAACAGATAAAGTCTGCTTTATCTAACCGTTTCTCGCATGATTTCCAACAGAGTCGCATAGGTTTTTATCAATTTCCAATTCAAGGTTATTTCTTCCCCAAAATCGTGAGACAACCTGAGAGTAATAGAACTCGATTTCTTTAGGAGATGAGGATTCGAATTTTGTGGGGTTGAGGTTACGGCAGGACGTAACACCTCCCCCCTTCAAACGATTACTTAAGTGAAGCCTATGTAATCGAGAAGTAATCACATAGTCAATTTGGTTCATTAATTCATTCGAGAATCTTCTATTATTTCTTTCTTCCTGATGGTTTACATATAACGTATATGGCTTGTGTGTGTGTGTACAGGAATTTACTCGACATTGTCTCGCTTTTCCTGTTATTGTGGTGTGATTTTGATTCTCTTCCTTTACATGGTCATTTTCTTTAATGTTGGTTCCTATCATTGTGAGTGTTATGATTATTGTATATATTTTTCTTTTTTTTTCCTCTTGACATCCTCTTCCCTCTGTTCTGTATTGGTGTTCGTGTGTGTGTACCCGACTTACTTGATAATGTGTTTTTTTTCGTTACCTATTACATGTATATACGTATATGTATATATTATTATCATTATTAGTATTAATATAAAAATTTTCCTTTTTCGTCTTCCTTATTTACTTTTTTTATTTTATTATTGTGTTTTTTTTTTAATATTTTTTTTCAGACCTTTTTCTGGATTATTCGCGCCTATCTCTATCCTAGCATGTTGATTATTGTCTGTATAATTGGTGAATATACTAGGTCTAAGTGTGTATCATCATGAATATATATATAGGACATACATGTATCTATAGATATTTTTATTGTTGATTATTGTTATTTAGTATATATATTTTTTTTTCGATTCCTACTCTGATTAAAGTTACGGAGACCTATTTATCCTAACTTTAAGATATACGTATATATGTATTATATATATATCTCTTTTTATATATATTGTGATGATACTTCCTTTTATTCAATCTGAAAAAGTGGGGCAATCGGGGAAATATAGGGCGAGGGAAAAGGGGGAAATAATACACCAAGGTTTTGTGTAGAAACGTGGAAAAGTAACTTTTAATAATAAAGTGTTCAGTGAATAGTAATTAACAAAATAGTGATAAAATCCTGCCGCTTCAACGCCGTTACAGCTACGTTGAAGGGATTTGAAAACAAAAATAAACAATCTAAATAATAATCCGAAAGAAAGGGGGAGGGTTCGCAACAACAATTATAATAACCAATCGAAAATAAGAGAAAAGGGGGCAAAGGGTTCAAAAATAACGAAGAGAGCATAACCTATACGCAGGGAAAACGAGAAAATAGTAAACTAATCAATAAGCGGGGAAAAATAAGAAAATAGCAAAATAATTAATACACGGGAAAAATAAGAAAATCGGAAAATAATTAATACTCGGAAAAAAATAAGAAAATAATATAGCTTAGAATAATCGCCGGGACGGCAATTCGCATGGGTCAATCGTAGGAAGGAGGGGAGGGCTGGCAGGTGAATATTCTACACAATACTGGTGATAATTGGCTAAACTCGAAAAAAAATAATATCACAAAGCGAGAAAAGTGAACCAAAATATTGTCCGTTTTATTGGGCGCCAGCTACTGTAACGGTGTAGCACCGGAACTCTCGATTCGTAAATCGGAAACAATAAAAAAGGAGGAAAATTTATTGTCTTTCACGGCACTCGGCTAGCGGGAATGGGGGAGGGGGGGATGAGACTTCTCGGGCCGAAGGCACTGTCCAGGGCTTCTTTATAATATTACCTCGGCACAAAGAAAATAATAAAAACTTCAATAATTACAAAAATCGATAAGGATGAACAATTTATGAGTCTCTCGGGTATAAGGGTAATAATTTTACGGTATCGCGCGCTGTAAATCTTCGCGAACGCCACCACTCACGCGCACGTGTTGAATTAATAAAAATGTCGGTGCACGTGGCGGCCGGTACTCGACGGTCAAGAATTTACACGATGAAAACTGCTTAAGATTACAAAAAGGGGTTGCGGGTGAATTTTCAGGGGGATCTGGGTAATGGGACAATTCAATAATAGGGCAGCGGGGGAAGGGAAACTTAAATTGTACTCACTCAACCAGTTTTCTCACTCTCTATCGGTTACAAATTTCCTCCGATAGGCCGTTCAACAAAGTCCGTTTAATATTCCTTTCGACAAAATCCGTTCGATATAATCTTTTCGATATTCCTTGGTTCTCCTGGTCGTTATAAATTCCAATATTTGGTCCAATCGTATCCTTTATAATGCGTTCGGGTCGGTACTCTCCGGGAATGGAGTCTAATCGTAACGTGGGCTTTCCGGGTCGTTATAATTTCCAAAACTTTGGTCTGAATAAATTTCGCCTGTCACACACAATCGCTCTCTCACACGCCGTGGCTCGAAGTGAAGACGGCCTCGCCGCTTCCGGCTTCTTCTCCGACCTTAGGGTCGGTCTTGCAATTTGCGATTTGGCTGCGAAAATCGATTGGTCGATCTCGGGACTAGCTGGTGATGGGCGTTGGGATTGGCCGCGGCCGATGCGAATATTCGTCACGACGGAAGGCCTGTCGCGACGCTCGGCGCGCGCATCTTCTGCATCGATTGGCCCATCGATCGTCGAACAATTCTCGACGTCGAGAGGTGCTGGTTCCCCGCGGCGGGCTGGTGAAATATCGCATCTGACAGTTCGGTGTGTTTTTACGGTGTTTGCCCGCACGACACAGCTCGTCGGTTTACACTCGTGATTTCGAGCCGAGAGTGGGTCGTCGGGTTCCGGGCTGTCCAGGACGGGTCAGCCGAGTGGAGTTTCGTTGTTTTGGCCTCCAGGAGACGGGACGACGATGTTTTGGCGGTGTACCGGAGTGTCGGGCATTTTTGGAGGTTAGTGCCGGGATGATGTTCCAATTGTATTTTATTGTACAATTTTCGTGTCCCTCAGGGTCGGTCCAGAGTGTAGAAGAGTCTTCGATGGGCTGCGATGGTATTTGAAGGTCTGCGTTGGTCTGAGATGGTCTGCGCTGGGTCTGCGATGAGTCTGCGACGAGTCTTCGGTGGGTGGCGATGGCTTGAGTGAGTGGGTCGAGGGACTGACTGGGTAGTGGGAACTGAGGGTAAGTCAGGGGGAAGAGGGTTAACAATATTACAGTCGTTGTTTAAATTGTAAATTCTAATCCTATGTTATTCCCTAGGTGAGTGGTGGGACGTCGAGCCACGTCGGAGGAGACTTGTGACGCACCACGTCACAACTCCCCCCCCCCCCCACTTGCCGAAAGTACGTCTCCTGACGACTTGAGCAACACATTCACACTGGGGACGAACGGGGTAAGATTTCTGGGAGGGGGGAGAGGGGCTGGCGGGTCTAAGAAAAATATAGGAATGCAATCTTGTAATTGTAATAATACCGTTTTACTCGTCCTCAGTCTTTTCTTCTCGTATTTACATCTGTCATCCACACAACTAAAAATAAACAGCTCTTTGGTAACGCTGGTGTGGGATGACAGTCATGAGATCATAACAAAAAAAATAATACAAAGAAAAGAGAAATCGTACAAAAGAAAATAATTAACTCAAACGAAAAAAAAAACTAAATAATAGGCCTCTTGGTGGCAAGTACTGAGGATTGGAGGAGTCGGGGAGAAAATAACGGAAAGAAAGAACATTATAAACCAACATTCGAATGAGATGAAACAGAGAAAGATAATAAGCGGCGGTTGTCAACGGGGGAGATAACAGAGCGTTTCGGCGGACTGTCGGTTAACGGGGCGGTCTGGGGCGATTTTCGATGCGGGTCAGGCATTTTGGCGAGCGATGGTCGGACTTGCCGCAATTCCAGCATCTGGGTGCGTGGGTCACGTGGACCGATTCGGGACACCAGGGACATCAGGGCGGGCACGATGGGTTTGGAGTTTATTGGCGGGGTGCGGGGGAGAGTAAGGGTCTGGGGAGATGGGGGTGCAAGGTGTAGGGCCATTAGTGCTGGAACTTGGGAGCGCACGAGAAGTCGACGGGAAGCGGGTTGAGGGCGGGTCGCGAGGGGGGCTGGGGGAGGATTGGGTTTTTGGGGATTGGGGCTGGGTTTTGGGGTTTTCGGGGGGCGAGATATGGTGGGGGCGTGGGATAGGGAGCCTGGGGGAAGATTAAGCATTAGCTTGGGAATAGCGCCCGTGTGGGTGAGGGGATGGGGACGAGCTGACGAGGTATTTTTCGGGGTTGTCTTAGGGCTGTCGGTTGCGCAACTGGTAGCTGCGTTCGGGTGGGGCTGAAGGTCGGTTAACGCTCCCACGAGGGCGACCTCGGGAACGTCGTGGGTTTTCTGGGGCTTCGTCTGTGGCTGGGTTGGTGTTGGCAGCTTGGTCTGGTGTCGAGATGGCCTCTGGGTCGTTTGGTGTGGCGGTGTCTCGACCTCCGGTAGGTGATAGCCGATGGCGTCTCGACGGGCTTCGGTTGTGCGGAGTCCGCCGCGTCCGTGCTGGCTCGTTTTCCACGGCAATCTCTCCATTCTGTAATGACGGGGATGGGGGCGTTAGGGTCTGATTATTAACTGGGGCTGTGGCTAGAGGGGGGTGCCTGGGGGCAGGCCTAACGGGGGAATTTCTGAGATATTTGCGGGGGGGGGGGGGTGATAGGGCTTCAAATCTTTAATGTGAACTTTCGGGCGGGTATTCTTGGAGGGTATATTTAACTCGTAGACCACGGGGGACAATTTATTAGTGATCTCGTACGGTCCGCGATATCTAGCGGCGAGCTTCGCGGCAAAATTTTGCGCGCCGGACGAAAGAACGCGATTCTTTTCAAGTACTAAATCTCCTACATTATATTCCCGGTCGGACCGGCCTTGATTGTAATATCGCGCCTGTTGTCGCGCGGCTAGGGATAAATTTCGGTTCACCCAGTCATGGATTAGGGGAAGTCGGGTCATTCGATTTTTCCAGACAGCTGGGTCTGTCCGGTCTTCGATGGTCGGTGGAGGTATTTCGTTTCGGATGCTTTTTGCAGGGCGAGGGTTTCGGCCGAAATTTAGGAAGGCAGGGGTCATTTGGGTGGAGGCTTGGACGGCGGTATTAAGGGCAAAACACAATTCGGGGAGATGGGCATCCCATGTTTGATGGTCGTCGCCTATGTAGGAAATAATCATGGTCTTAAGGGTTCGGTTAACTCGTTCGACTGGGTTGGCTTGGGCATGGCAGGGAGGGATGGTGGTCTGTCGGATTCCATATTGGGATAACTGTGTGGTCATGTACCGGTTTACAAATTCCGTACCGTTGTCTGTCAGGAGGTATCGAGGGCAGCCCCAACGGTTTAGAATTAATTTTTCCAGGGCAGTCATTATGGTGGGTCCGGTCGCGGTTTTTAGGGGCTGGGCTTCGATGTATTTCGTAAATAAATCCTGAAATACAACGACGTATCTGTTTGTAATTTTACTTGGGGGGAACGGTCCCATGACGTCGGCAGCTACGACGGTCCAGGGGCCTTCGGTCGTCCTTTCTCTCATTAGCCCAACAGGCGCAGACTGCTGCACTTTGTTGAGTTGACAGACCGGGCATCGTCGCGCGAACTGAGCGACGTCTTGAAAAATTCCGGGCCAGGCAAAATCTTGGGTCAAGCGATGGTAGGTCTTATCTATGCCTAGATGGCCGGATTGTGGGTTGTCGTGGGCATCTCGCATAGCTTTTTGTCGGGCGTCACAGGGTAGGACTAGCTTCCAGGAGTCCAGGTCTACCAGGGTAGGGTCTATCACAGGGTGTGGTCGGTGGTGGTATAGTCGGCCATCCTCGAGTTTCCAATCGGGGTATTTGGAGGGAAATTGGCTGACATTTTTCATTTGTTCGAGGTACCAAGGGTCTATCGATTCGCCTATTGTGGCAAGGGCTTCGGGTGTTCCCTCGAACATTCGGGATAGGGCGTCGGGCACGGCGTTCATGGCTCCCTTGCGATGGACGATATCCATGTCGAGATCTTGCATTGTCAATGCCCATCTCGCAAGTCTTCCCGAGGGGTCTCTAACGTTCCGTAGCCAGCGCAAGCTGCTGTGATCCGTTATCACGCGAAAAGAGGTGCCTTCCGGGTACGGGCGCAACTTCTTTGCAGCCCACAGAACGGCTAGGCACTCCTTTTCGGTCACACTGTACTTTTTTTCGGCTTGGGAGAGAACTCGACTACAAAATACTATGGGATGTTCTTCGCCCTGGGACTCTTGGGTGAGGACTGCTCCGATGGCTAAATCGCTGGCATCGGTATGGACGGTAAAGGGCTTGGTAAAATCAGGGCGGGCTAAAACTGGAGCTTGGGTCAGGGCTGTCCGTAATGCTTCGAATGCCATGCTCTGTTCCTCTCCCCACTGCCACTGCGCGTCCTTTTCCAGGAGTCGCACGAGGGGGACTTTGTGTTTGGAAATGTCACCGAGGAATCGAGCATACCATCCGATCATTCCGAGGAATCGGCGTAATTGTTTAAGGCTTTTCGGGGCAGGGTATTTCAGGATCGGGGCTATCTTGTCGGGGTCTGTCTTCAGTCCGTCTTTGGTGATTAAATATCACAAATATTTCATCTCTGGACAGAAGAACGAACTCTTCTCTCGGTTAATTTCTAATCCTGCGTTTTTAAGGGCCGTTAACACGAGAGTCAGATACTCGAAGTGTTCATCTACCGTTTCCGTGGCGATGATCACGTCGTCTAAGTAAGCAAATACATGCGGCTCCCATTCGGGTCTTATCAGTCTGTCCATCAGTCGTTGGAATGTCGCAGGGGCGTTCGTCAGTCCAAAGGGCATGCGGGTAAATTGGAAAAGGCCACGTCCAGGGACTGCAAAGGCGGTTATGGGTCGACTTTTCGGGTCTAACGGGACTTGGAAATATGCTTGGCTCAGGTCTAACTTGGAGATGTGTTGGGCGCGACGAAGTCCGTCTAATATCCGGTCTAGGTTGGGTAACGGGTATGCATCTTTGCGCGTAATTTTGTTCACGTCGCGGTAATCAATGCAGAATCGGTGTTTACCGTTGGGCTTCGGGACTATCACAGGGTTACTGAGCCATCCGCTGTCCGAGGGTTCGATCACCTGTTCGCCGATCATTTTATCGACTTCGGCTTGGGCGATTCGTAAAAGGAAAGGGGAGATTGTTCGAGGGCGTTGGCGGATCGGGGGATGATTATTAACATCGATGGAGTGGTGAATGAGGGACGTGCAGCTTAGGGCTCCAGTGGTGGGAGTTTTCACTAAACGGTCTAATAATGACTTTAATTGGTCCTCCGTGTTTTTAGTGATTTCCACTAAATCTGCAAATTCAGGGTGAGCTGACACAACCATGGGGATGTGGCCAAGCGTGGCGAATTTTCGGGGACTGCCTGTGGGAGTACACCACGTGTCGTTCAGATGATCTATTTGTAAGCCTAACAGTTTACAAAAATCTCTCCCTAGAATCGCGTCATATCCCAAGGGTGCGACGCGCATGTCAAGGGGCCAAATCTTTCCGTCGATTTCAAAAAAGAGTCCTATATCTCCCACTACGGGGACGATTGCGTTATTGGCAACGCGTACTCCTCCGGTGGCGGGTCTTATCGTTACTCCTAGGGAGTTGGCAAGGGTCACTCCTAGGAACGAGCGCGTGGCTCCTGAATCGATGAGGGCTTCTACAGGGCGTCCGGAGAGGTTTAGGATTAGAAAATGGCGGTCATCCTCCTTGTAGGCTTCGGGTTGATCGGCTGTGGTGGATAGCAGGGACGGTCGGGGTGTAAGGGAATCGAGGGTGTCTATCATGTCGACGTCTATAGGGTTTTTAATCATGGGGGAGGCCTCTACTGTCCTCCCCCCGAGGGGTTTCCCTCGCGGGTTCGTCGGCACCGGGTGCACGAATTCGCGTCGTATCCGGGGAGACCGCATAAAGCGCAAAAGCTGCCACGAGGTTGGGGGCACTGTCTAAATATATGTCCCTGTTCCCGGCAGTTATAGCAGCGGACTGTGGCTGACTGTACTCTAGGAGGTCTGGGGTTGGGTTGGGGATTGGGGGTGGGGAAAGGGCTTTCGACTTGGACTGCCATAAGAGGTGGAGGGACGGCTTGAGGGACTTCGGCGGGGGTTGTAACTCGAGGGGTTTTTGGAGTGGGTTGTAACGTTGGTAGGACTGGGGCTGGGGCAGCAGGGGCGACGTGGACGGCTTCAGGTGTGGAGTTTGAGTCTACGGCGGCGGCTCTCGCCGGGTAAGATTTACCTTGAGGGGTGAATACGGCGGAGGGAAGGACGGACTGGGCTGGGGTTGGTGGAGGTCGGTAATTTCGCTTTCGCTCTAGCATGGACTCTATGCGACGACACCTTAACTGAAAGTCAAGGAAATTCGCGATGTCGGAACGTTCGAGGTGGAAGGCTAAATCGGGATGTAAATTTTCATAGCATAGGTCGAGCTGTGCGTCCAGGGTGAGGGGAGGGCTGAGGAAACTAAAGTACGTTCTCATCTTTGTGAGATACTCCCCACTGGGTTCACCCGAACCTTGAGTTCGTTGTTCGACCTCGCGACGGAGCTTTTCTTGGAGATCGCTGTGTCCGAATCGTGCCCGAAAGTGGAACACGAATTCCTCGTATGACGTCCAGGCGTCGTGAGATACTCGATACCACATGAGGGCATCGTGGGTGAATGATTCGGGAAGCATTCGGAGTAATTCCTCCTCGGTGTACGCACGGCTAGCGCAATATTCGTACAGCCGTATTCCTCCCCGTCGTCGATGCGTCGTCCCGCGAATTTGGGACCGAACCGGCGAAAATGGTCAATCTCGGCAGTATCTCGGGAGTAGTAAGGGGTGCACTATGGAGACCCCCCACTCCCATCCCCACTCCTATCCCCACTCCTCGGGCCCGGTCGGACCGCGCCCGGTCGGACCGCGCCCGGAGGTGCGTGTGATAGAGAGGGGGGACGGGAGCGTGTGCGGAAGTCTCCATAGTGCACCCCGCTTTTTTAATTTTTTTATTTTATTATGCACAGAGTTACATATTTCTTAAAGCTAGGTTTCATGTACAACTTAGATCGATGAATTCAATACGGTTATATACGGAGCCCAAATATCGCAGCCCTAGACCCTTTTTTTCACAATGTTCTGCTATTTCGTCGAACACTTCGTCATTATAGTTCAGAAAGAAGCTAACCCTTAGGGGCATGAAGACACTGAAATCCAAACCTATATCGGCAATCACTTGTCTCCCGTGCTTGGTGTTGCCCATCCTCATTCTTGAGATTCTATATATTTTCTGAAGTTCCAGTTCCGCAATCCTTTTATATGGTAGGTGGGACGGTACGCGACCGGTTTCATTGAGCTTCGACAATTTTTTCAAATACATAATTCACTTTACGGGTTGACAACGAAAAGAAGAAGATCTTTGAAGTGGGACCTCGTTAAGGTAACGCTGGAGTTTTTTAACGTTCCGTAGAGCGCACTGAGCGCCTCTGAGCTTCGTCTCTAGGGAAGAATGCCACGAACACACTTTAACCTTCTTCGACGGCGGAACATCGAGATCTGGACAATCGGCGCGTTCGTTCAAGTTTATGAATTTGCGTCCTATGGCCTGTTCTAAGATTTGTACAGTGTCCTCACCTACCGCGTACAGTCGAGATTGTTCGCCAACACTTTTCGCAATTTCGCGTAATTCTTGATACAGTTCAGCGAGTTCGATGCCGCCCCCACACGACCAGCCTTCGAACCAGTGTAGACCGTGGATGTACTCAGTCCGCCAATTATTTCTTCTTCGTATCCGGTACGGCAATTCCTCGATGATATAAGGTGGAGAGACTATCCACACCATTCGACGCTGTGGTTTATCCACCGAACCCACGCACACCTCTTTCGGCAATAAATCACCATTCTTATCTTTTAAATACAGAATATCAAACACAAGATCTGTACCGGGTACATCAAACACCCGATGTGGACAGTGCATATTGTCGTTGAAATCCACGAACACGTTTTACGCTCTCAACAGACGGTAGAAGACTGAGCTGCGCTGAAGCTGTTATCACACGACAGCTATCGTCAGCAATATTGCACGTGCAGATTGAAATTGGATACGATGGGGAGCGCCGCTTCATTTTTTTATTCTAGTTCGAACAGGACAGCCTCCAAATAATCCAGTTCCCAGCTCATTCCCTGATAATACTCTGTCGAGGGATCCAGAAATTCCAGATAGAATTTTATTAGCGAAACGACTGCTGTGCACCGTTGCAACCAGCGTTCTCGATCCGCCTCGTTTTGCATCTCCCCCAATTCTTGATGTAATTTTTCAACAAGGCAAACCGTAATTATTTGTGTCACTTTCTGTACCGTCTCGCGCGAGTAACCGTTCATTTCGCAACAACGTGAACGACGATAATAACTAATGTGCACTGTGACAGCTCTGTGCACAAGACGTAGGCGACTGGGCTACGAACACGCTTCTGTTGTCTCCGGTGGCAAAAGACGGGATGAGGACTAGCGGATAGGGTGAGGGGGGAATGGGTATATCGTGAGAGTTAGACGCAGCGAATTGTTTGCTGATTCGGGCTGTTGAAGCGATGGCAGCAATAATAGCGAACGACGAGTAGGGTATATTTTGCTACTAGTAAAAAATAAATTATTTTTTATCGATAACCTGTTTTTTTATTTCTTTGTACATGGATCGTATGATAACATTTTAACTATTATAGTGTGTTCCGTAGTACCGCATGAGCAAATTCTCTCAAACGACGTCTTCTTCTTCTCCCGCTGCTGATGAATTAACCGTGTAGAGTGAGTGAGACAGGGTGCGCACCAACGCAATGACTATCAAGCCTCAGCTCGGCGGACGGGCTTGAACTCCAGATTATTATATCTTGTTCCGTGGTATTGCATGAGTAGTTTTTTCTCATGCGCAGAAGCTGTCATCTGTTGCAAGAGATTGGCGTCGTCCTCGAATACCTTGACGAATCTCGCCGGGAGGTAGCAAGTAAAGGATTCCTCAATATCGATGGTGATCCTTGGGCCGAATGACGTTTTTACGCACCTTATATCAGTGACGCCATAGTTTCTTTCCAGTGCCAGCTCGGATAGTTTTTTCACAGGCAGAAACGATGCAAGCATGCCCACCTTGTTGATTTGCGTGAGATCCATTGTGTAGATTGAGTTCTTCTAGCTTTCGTATCACACGTCGAAACTCTGATCTTGTGCGTATCAACGATTTTAATTTTGCAATGTCGTTTAAGTGTCTTTCTATGCGCCCTTTTAATTCGATCCGTTTCCGTTGCATTAACTTCAATGGAGCCGGCTAGTTTGCACGTGAACTTCTTTTTGATTTCGTACCTCTTTCACGGTTCGATCACGAATGATGTCTGCTCACAGGAGGACGGACTGTTCGAATATGAATATTCGTGAGAGAGTTTACGCATTTATGTTGGGCCTTCTGCTGACGCTGCATACAGCTCGTGACTCATGGCTCCCCCCAGCAGCTTTACTTACCCTGTTTATTTCTTGCATTCTTTCACGTCCGCCGAGAAACATAATATCTGCTGTCATCAGCTCGAAAGGCTGCTATCAGCACGTGGCTTTGGGATGTATGCGATACAGAGTAGGTAGAAGAAGACGGAAAAATATTTTTTAATCTTTATTTTTAAGCATATTTAGAATACACGGCTACGAGGCCAACAGCTCTGTATACAATGCAAACACTTATAACTACCTCCTATGGTCGCACCAGTGCTAAACGTTTTACCCTGTGACTTAAATCTGTCACGATTATTGATGAACGCACTATAATAATCATACACTATTTTATCGTTTCTCGACAAGTTATCTGAAAATATACTTCTAAACTTATTAATGCCGAGGCCAGTACACATATAATGAAGAAACATAACGCAATACTGTCCGCAACACTGCGAATCCGGACCCTGAAGTTGAATAGCGTTGCATCGGAAGAGTTTGCAGTTTCTTCGGAGACGTGTGAGATGTTCTGGGATGATAGGGGGGAGTCCGTAGCTGTCGAAGAACCATCCATGTCCATTTCGATCGACGTACATGGCGACCCAGTGGGCCCCTGGTAGCTTGTGTCCATCGGTATTAACAACGAAGGCTGTCGGTTTCGTCCACACCTTCGGTATGCGATCTGCAGGGTATACGCCTACTGTATGATCCTTTATGTTCCGGAGAGACTGCAGAATTTGAAGGCTGTTCATAACAGCAGGCAGACGACTTTTTTCCTTCAGCAGCACACTCGGACAAACCCACCCGCCAGCTAGTAGTGGTTCTATATTCCCACAAAGAATCAAAGCGGTCGCTATGACAGAGCCACGCTTTGATCTTTGTCACGTTGTCTAGTGCACACTTGTATGTGTGATTTTTGCGCAGCAACCCGTGATAAATACACCGCGTATTGCCCGCTGGTAGGTTATGGAATGACGGTACTTCGTCGTCTTCTTCCAAATTTATGATAAAGCACCCTGTCAGATTTGTCAGGTACCGTGCTTTGTCGGAGCCTCTGGTGAATATCCGGTCAGACTCTACTGCAATTTTCTTCAGAATCAGCTCGACCGTTTGCAGGGACGTATCGCCTTCAGACCATTCAATACCGTGATGGTTTTCCCGCAGCCACATATTTTGCCTCTTTATACTAAGTGGTAGGTCGTCATGAGAATAGGTCGGTTTTACTATCCAGTGACCAAAATAGGCTGAATGTACCGCGGTAACAGCCACTTCTTTCGGTGTAAAATGATTGAATTTATCCTTTAGAGCCTGTATATCAATTACAACAGTCATGATTTCGTCCGGTCGTCCCAAGTTCTCGGTGAATACTGAAGATCCTGCCTGCAGAGCCTCGCGCGCTAGCCACCGAAATCTACAATTACTTGTCGAGACGCGTCAATCTCCAACACATTATCATATTCCGCATACACAATACAGTTAACCGTTGAAGATATAGCTTCTTCGAAACGGACTTCTATTCTGACGCTGCCATGTTTCACCAAATTCCAATGAGTATTACTATTAGCCGAAAGATCGGGTGTTAGATCAAATGCAAATAGACAATAACCGTTAGGGTAAGCCGCGCGTGAAATACAATTACCCTGATTGAGAAAGTGAATACCTGTACCGGAGAATAATGTGTGATATGCATCCACGTATCGTCCTCCCTCTCCAAAGTCGGGCTGCAGAGGTTTTGACGGTATCTGCACACCGTCAGCGTACAAAGAAAGATAATTGATTTTATAATTTTGAAAGTTAAAGGGATTCAGTTTGCGATCGCCATTGAAGGCTTTATTATCGACAAATCCGATAATTATACGCTTAGGAAGCTGCCCTAGTATGACATTATCGAGAGTATCACCGTGAACACCTGCATGCAATGACACAGCTTTAACCTCCACGCGAGTCATCGGATACTTAGCCGTAGATTTGGAGAGAGCCCTTGCGTGGGCTAGGAGAACACCTGGCGCTATTTTAGCGCGGCGTACAAGGAGCGATGCTTCGACAATCTTTATGCTGCAGTCTTTTGAAGAGCTCATAAGACAGAAAGCATCGTTGGTGCGTACGAGGCGTATGCGCATCTCAACGCCATTTATCAGAAATCTCTCCTGATTAAAGATGTCGCAATGAAGGTGTCCAAGGAGATCAATCTGATTGTTGCTATTATTCATGAGATTTCTTCGGATGGTCAGCCCGCTATTACCCTCACCCACATCATCCATTCCCGCAGATGCATCGTTATACCACAGAACACTTGTGAGATGAGAAGACTTCGCGTCGTCTCCATAATTTAAGAGTGTTTCAATGTATGCTCTGTATGCGTAAGCGTTATTAGGCGGCGATACAAGTTTCTGATTCAAGAATACGTCGACCTGATTGAACATTGAATGCAGCAAATTATTAACGGGCCCGGCTTTAGGCGCATCGCCGTCTTTGGGCTTCCGAGGTGGTATTATTTCAACTCGCATACTCAGCATAGTATGGGCAAGATCGATGTACTCATCGCCCTGGCCCGGTATCACAAATTCGATAGGAGCGTTATCCGTCAGCGATGAAATTGGTTTATAGTACACCCATTGTGTCCCCTCAATTGTAGTTTGGGTCGGTGGTAGTGTGAATAGTTCAAGCTCCGACTTTAGGCACTCACACGAGTGAGCGTGTAAGAACGCCATTTTGTCCCTGATTCGGCTGACTATGCAAAAATATCGGATACAGTCCTTGGCTTCTTCCTCCTCTTTTTCCTCTCCTTACTGTCTGTCTTTGTCTCCCTTCTACGCACTGTCTTTTTCTTTCCTTTCCTCTTCTTCTTAATGCGCCCAGAGCGTTTTCTCGACGTCGACGGTTTCTTTCTTTTTTTCACACCGATGCGTCGCACACCACCACTACCAAGCGAATGCAGCAATTTGTTTATTTTAGCTGCTTTATAACCCGAACCCTGCATAAGATTATTAATTTTTTCCTCGGCCTTTCGCTTTAGATTTGTACCCGATTCACGCAGGCGCGTTTGAAAGGCCTCTCGTGGGTGCATGCCCTTATCCAGTATGTCATTGGCTACATTAACACCGGAACGTAGCGCTTCTTTGCCGATGGTTCGGGCTCCCTGTTTCAAGAGCGGTATGATACGCCGAAAGAGACCGCCGAGGAAGCTACCAATCCCGTGACCTCGCTGGTTCGGTGAACCGATGTATACGTGGCTTATGCCTCCATATCCGCTCCTTCCCAGCCCACCACCACCCGTCTGAGCGTCAAAATATGCGTCATAATATTCCATTTTAACAATGATGCTGTCAATCTATACGGTGGAAGTGTAATGTCACCGTCAGCGTTCCGTACTCGAATGGTATTGGCTCACCAAATTCATCTCTTATATCGATAGTTATCGTTTGAAAACTAGTGCGCAATAGTGGTATGAAGCGTGGCGGCGAAAAGTGCCGAATTTTTACAGACCCGTAATTGTAATTATCAGCGGCGACTGAGGGAACGACACGGAGCAGAGGTGTATGCACATCTCCCGTGATGTAGGGTTCACATATATCAGTATAAACGAAGAACATATTTGGAATACCGTTGGTTAGACCGGCGGGTCTCTGATCGATGTACTTAGTATCGCTTTGAACCACTATTCCGTGATCATGAGAAAATCCTAAAATCTTATTCAACACGTCAGAAAAATAAAAGGCATGTTCCGAATTCGTGCAGGTGTTGCAGATGCGCGACACTGTCACGTATCCATTGTGTCCACATTGAAACCTCAAGTGTCCAGCTACGTATTTTATCTCATTAATTGTTTCAAGTAATTTGTCGATACTACGGTATACACCGGGTGGTACACAAATACGGTCTTCTCTAATAAAGTCTAGTCCCGCATCAGGTTTCATAACTCTCGTTACAATGTTAATAAAATTCTGTTCGCCCTCGGGTGGTACATGTAGAATCGTCATGGGTATGTGTATTTCGGCTAAAGAAACAGCCCAACTACCGTGCAAAGTCACACACTGTGGTAAATGAGTAGTGAATCGTGTTGTCTTATTATCAGGGTAATATTCCATGCTACTATTGCTAGGTAAAACCATATAAAACTCCTCTTTCATTTTGATTGGCCTTTCTTCCTCTGTGTTTGCACTCTCGATAATTCGGGTTCGTAAAAGATACCGTCGATATCTTCGTCGTGAAGGTCACGTAAGATGTATACCACTGGCCATCGAGTGTCTGATACACGGTGTATTTTAAATAGCTCGCTGGTCCAGCCGCTCTCGTAACCTTTTGCAAAGGCCGCCTTTGCACTACTGATGCGCACAACATCGCCTACCCTGTATTTAGCAGGCCTGTGCTGCTGCTCAGGAGGTCTGTAGCGCTGCATCAGATTAGCCCGAGCGCTAGCGGCTGTGGCTAATGTCACAGAGGCAGGAGTCATTTTTATGCTGCTATGCCGCGTATGGTTGTACGCCGAGACAATATCCTGCAGAACGTCGATGTAACGTTTCTCTCTAGAGTATGTGAAATAACGCCACATTCTTTCTTTTAGTGTTCTATTAAACCGCTCCACAATAGAGGCTTTTATATCGGGGTTTCTTGCAGCTCGGAACCGAATGTTCTTCTTCTCCAAGAAAGTCTGGAATGCAGCACCTATAAACTCTTTACCTCTATCCGATTGTAAACAAATCGGTGCTCTACCGTTACTGATTTTTTGTGATAATATATGCGTAAACGCTTTAGTGACAGATGTCGCTGTCTTATCGTATAGAGGCACAACCCATGCGTATTTACTAAGAACATCTATAACTACGAGGAGATAAACATAGCCGTCGTTGTAAACTTTGATAGAGCGAAGATCTACAAGATCAGCCTCCCAAACATCGTCAATGTTTCGCACATTGTAAAAACGTCGCGGAAATCGACGCCTCACAGGTCTATGGTTTGTGTAAGCATCCTGAGACTCAAGCCACTGTAGGGTCTTCTTGGCGGAAATTTTTTTCTTCCGAGCCTCTCGCAGCAACCGAGTTGCGCCCGAAAACGATGCTTCATAGGAGGGGTTGAAGTACACTTTTTCTAATATTTTCATCTTTATAATTTAAGGCTAGCCCAAGTTACACGTCTTTTCTTGCTGTAACAACCAGAACCACTCTGCACAGCACGTGTTGCTCCTGTGCTCTTATCACTGTAGTACGGCGGTGACTGACTGCTGACATCGCTGATATCACCACCGTCACTGCTACTTGTTTGATCCTGTTGTAGTGTTGAGTTCGCCCTTGATTCCAGCCATAGTTCCTCATTCCCGACAAATTCTCGAGGTGTTTGTATCGCTTTTAAAAAAGCGGCAAAGGCTTTGCGTCCCGCAGGTTTGGAGACTTTTCTTGCACGCATAGCATCGTTCATGAGGTCGACAATATTCGAATCTTTGATGGGTTTTCCCTCGATAGAAACGGTTCCCGCGGCGTTCCAAGAAAAATTTGGCGAACGCGCATCGTGCAAACGACGCAGCAGAAGCTTCGCTTTGGGTCGAAATTTTTGCGGTACACTTTCAATTATAATGGAGTCGTTCATACGTGTAGAGATTTCGCTTTTTTTATCAGCACCCTCCAATGGGGCTGCGCCTTCTTTTTTCAGGAGTTCAAGTTGCTGATGGGTTCGTTCACTATCGACAAAATGAAGATAGCGCTGAAGCACAGCCAAATATGCCGCCCACTTTTCTCTCTCATCCTTGTATTTATTAGAATTCAAAATTTCATTCATTTCGGTGTCCAATCTGCTCAAGGTAGCACTAATAGTCTGCGCCTCCTGCGATGGTGGTGTACCCGCAGCAAAAGCTTGTTGTCGATGACTCGAGGTATTCAACTGTAATAGATTCTCCTCGGGTACTAGCACCATTTTCCTTGCATGCTCCATTATCAGCCGCCAATCAAATTTGACAGGACGGTGCCTAGTATTGGTGCGAGCAAAAGGGGCAAGAATCCGCCGCTCTGTATAACAAACCGTTTCTTACTCTTCCAACTGCCTTTTCTCGCTGCTAAGCGCCGAAGAACAGGCGCGTGCCTACGTAGTTTTTTCTTCTGAGCAGGCTTCAGAGGCACGTTACCCTGAAGAATGTTCAGAGCACACTCGCAAATACAACGGATTATACGGGGATCTGCTTTACGCAAAAAGGCTTCCCGCTGCTCTTTACTGAAATGCTGAAGGGCTTGCAATATTGCAGCGTACTTCTTGCAGAGCGGTGATCCGCTGCGTGCCATTACAAGAAATTGACTGATAATTATTTGGGCGAATCACTCCTTTTCACCTTTTTTCCACGACAAGTATCCCCGAGTCTTCAGTGGCGCGTTGTTACGTAGGATGTACAATGCGCAATCGACAAGACATTGAATGACACTTGAAGTCTGTTTGCGCTGCTCCTTGTCGGAATACCGAAGGGCTTGCGTTATCGCAACGTTCTTTTTGTAGCGAGCCGATCCGTTGTCCGTCATTATAAACGCAGAACTGGTAATTCTCCGGACGTGTAGTTGCTTTTTAATTTCTTTCGTGGTACGTACACAAAATGCTGGGGGTCATCGGGAAAGATGCAGGTGCGAAATCTACAATTATCCGGTGTCGCTTGTTTCAAATCTAGTAACAAATATCCGTGTGGTTTAGACGTTGCGTCGTGATAAACCTCTTGCAAAAAGCGCGGATTTTCAGGATATATCTGACGCGCTAAATGCTGTATTTGAGCGCGATCACGAGGATTTTTAAAAACAACTATATAATTAGCATTCAGCGAGATATCCCGTTGCCCGTTACCCTGATGAAATAAGTTTTGCGTTATAAAAATCACACTTAAATTTTTATGATGACTGCCTTTAGTAAATAGATCGACAACACTGTTATTCGAGGCCTCCCTCATTAAGTCGTCGATAATTATGAGTTTAGCGCGTGGATCGCTCGCATAATCTGCACTTTGCGGTAATCCCTCATGAAATTCTATCGATGTTCCATACTCCGTGTATGCAGATTGCCATTCGGAATAATAGAAAATAATTCTCTCGAACGGTTCACTGTTCATTTGCGAAATAAACTTTAGAAACTTTTTCACAAAATATGTTTTACCGCAGCCTGTTGGACCACAAATCATTGAGGTCCAAGGATGTTTCCACCGCGTATCCATCTTAGGGAGTGAGTAAAATACTCTTGTTACGGACGGTGATAAAGGAATTGGTCAGGCACCCATTTCATAGTATATTTTTTTTACAGTATATTTTACAGTATATGGCGGTTTACAGTATATGGCGGTAATTTATCGCTAATCTTTATAGCCATAAGGCAACGACCCGTATACACCAGCGGGTCTTCGCTTGATGCTAGACGGTTTACACGACTTCGTTTCGGGCTTCGTGACAACGTGATGAAACGCCGTGCGTCTAATTGCCTTGTAGTGTAACACAATCGGCTCCTCTCTTTCGCCAAGTATAAATGATCGTATTGATTGGTAATTGATTAACGCACTGTTTGCAAAATTGAGTGATATTCCCTTTACCTTGCAGACTTCGCTTTCCGATCCGTCGGGAGCACGCACTATAAACGAATAAAATTTTGGCCCGCCCGAAACAAAAGTTGTAATATAGCTACCCTCGCTCAGCTCGTTAGTAAGATCTCCTAATAGCTGACCTATTGGCGGCTCATACTCACGCGGATCGTTCTTGGTCACGTAAATAACAGAGTCCGTGTCGCAGTACAGAGCACGGGTATTTAGCGGTTCGAGATAGCTATACAATTTCAAGCGTGCCTGAGCTGTGGTATAGGCCGCAATGACGGCGCTTGCTATACCTGATGGGCGCTTGCTATACCTGATGGTGTTACAGAGTCATCGGTGCTTATATAATTGACATACAGTATTTTATGATTTACAGGCAAAATACCGGTGATCTCGTGCTCGGGACTACTCAGCAACTCCATGAGCTGTTTGCGCGTCGAAACTATCGCTGTTTGTGGCAGGTTTTCACGCTGACCAAATTTACCCCAGAATGAATTGAGGCATAGTTTAGCTACGGAGCGTAAACCAGGGTTTTTTTCTATTGCTGTGCGATTTAGTTTAATGCCCTCAGACTGCTCAAAGGCTGTGATATATTGATCTTGCGCTGCCTCGTCTCCCAAACATTTTTCAGGCCAGCCGCTGGCCTCCTGCTTGATTTTCAAAAAAGTATTTATGTATTCGGTAAAATGGCCACCCTGCTGTGTATCCCGATTAAGCTGTGTTATCTCATATTGCCAAATTTCGTTTACGCGTATCACCCTGTATCCGCACGAGACAGCTTTTCGCACCTCATCCACTACCCACGTACCGTCGAACACGCGCTCACTAGGATCTTCGTGCGTGCATGCTTCATGATTCATAATTTCACAACAACTACGACACAGAGCAAAGAGCAGTCGCTGGTGCATGCGTACAGGTAGCACAGGGTGATACAGATCACGCGGCGGTAATACCGTGCATTTAACGAGGCCCTCAATCCGTGAAAGATCGGTATTATCAGGGCCTGTCAATTCCATACACTCGTCGCCGACATACACTCTCGGGTGGCCTACAGGATACTTTCCAAACTTACAGATGTATGGATACAGAGAGCAAACATCGACGTATCGTATTTGCTCTGTATCCTTTACATCGTAGAGCGTAACCATGTTTTCTGTACGGCCACCAAAGAAAGCGTCGCGCGGATTGAGAGGCTCTGATGTGACTAGCGAATGATTTTCAATGACTGCACGCATTTCTGTGTCGGCTTTTAACATACGGTCATACTCGCACTCCCATATTTCTGTTAACTCATAGCCGCTGTTTCTGATTCTATTAGCTATAGCGATGGTTCTCTCGAGACGCTCGTTCATCGGTATACCGCCGCACTCTCCAGCTCTGTTCATGAGAAAGCAGCGCGAACACCCGTGCCAGTAACAGCCGTGAAATTGTAATACGTGTGTTGCGTCAGGGGTTTCATAGTAACCGTCAACCAGCAGGTTTTGAGGTAATTTAACTCGCGCGATCGGCCTGCATGAATAATGCGCTGACCGAGAGAATGCTCCATCCACACGAGCCACGAGACCGCTTTTTTCGACTGATTATGCGCCCATCTATATCCACCCGCTGGTATAACGCCAATCGTCTCGGGTTTCAGAAAATTTTTACGAAAAACCTGAAAGCACGCTGATGCTATTGTCGTGCTCTCGTCAAAGGGGCAAACGTTGCCAATGGTCATGAACATTTTGCGGAAAACCACGCATGCTTGTCTCAGTATCGTGACATCGGTCGTGCAGTACTCTACAATCTCTTTTGCAAAATCGAATACATAATTGGCGGCTGTCGTCTCGCTGTACCAGGCATATAATTTTTCTCGCTCAGCCGTTCGCATCGTTTCAGGACTATAATATTCTATAGGTGGTAGAGGGCCGACATAATTTTGATTTTCGGGTGTGTTGAACAAATGTGGGAAAGTCCCTTTAGCAGTGGCACCCTGCAGGCCGAAGGCCTTTGGTAGAGCACTTAGAGGCATATGAAAGTAGTGTAGGCTATCGAGAAACACGATCTTCCCTATACGCATGGTGATAATCTTTGTGCCGTTCATTATTAGCGTCGGTAACTGTGTTTTTTCTCGTTAATCAGGTATCGTAAGACGAACTGGGCATCAAAACCTCCTGCGTTATGTGCAATTAAGATTGTTTTCGCATATTTTTCGGCATTTTGCATCGCTAATTCCACGAGCTGACTTACGGGATTATGTCTGAATACAAACTCGTGGGGCCCACAATTTTCACAGGGTTCAGCGATAGAATCGTTGTCGCAGCAAAGAGTGCAAACTCGCTGAGCTACGCAAAGATTCGGCTCATGTACGAATGTAGTCGCGTCTCCGTTTACAGGCGTACACTGTTGCGTTTCGAAGTCATAAAAAATAAAGAGATTTGTTTTTTTTAGATCTTTTATGCGTATCGGTGTCACGAAGCACAGATGATTGAACGGTTGAACAGATTTACATATTTTACAGAATCCTACGCCGCATTTGTGTTTCTTTTTCTCTTCCAAAGGTCGTACCGCTTGAAAACAGTTACGACAGCGCCTCAGAACTTTACAAACGTTGACTGTCTTACGATAATACTTTCTATCGATCGTATGATTTCGAAAACACTCTGCTCCAAAAAAATCGCGATTACATGTCGTGCAATTGAGAGCGTTGTTTAAGGTCTGGTTGCACGGAGGCGATACCCAGCATCGCGGACATTTTTTTTTTGAACATCTGTGCTCTGCTCGCCGATATAGAGCGTTACAACTCGTGCAAAAATTTGAACTGCCTACAGCGCCCATGAGATTTAAAATCGGCTCAAAATGGTGCGAACGTTCGCTATACAGAATATACAGAGTGTGTCGAATCGTGCCTACTGTATCCAAAACTTGTTGTGTGCCATCGAACAGCGCTTTTTTCCTACGAGTCCCTAAGCTCAAGAACTCAAAAACCACGATCGCGATGCCGTCTCGAGCCAAATAATCCTGATAGCTCGCAACCTCACGCACACCGCAACCCGCCCTCGGCACACGCACATTTGCGGCTGTCGTAAGCTCAAGCGCTGCATTCTTTTGTAATAATCCTCTGGGTTGTCTTATACGGTGCCAATTAGTGTCGAGCGCACCAGTTCGTATTTCTCCTCGTTCAGCGTACGCCCGGGCTGTGACCAATGAGCGCGGTAAACATAAATTATCGTCGTTTCGAATCGATAGAATGGATCGTTTTGCGATGCCCTCATACGTAAGTTTTTTCCGACCCCTACCCTCTACACCCTTGACGATACACGTTTTTATATTACACTCGTCGTCAATATTTAAAGAAGTGGCACTTTGAGCAACACTGCTTATCAACTGCCATATATCTTGAAAAGTGAGATCGCGTACCGGTCGAAAAGAAACCCATACGGGACCGTGCGCTAGACCGCTCGCGGTAAACGAGATACCCGCATAATCACTACCCTCGCAGGAGCTGGTGATATGCGTCAGGAGATCGCGGAACGCCCCTTCTAGCCACTCTATAACACTATTAAAACTGGCCGGTGGTTGACGAACGCGCATCGTCGTCTCACGTCCGCGGAGCTTGAAGCGTTTAAAATAACGCACGGCGTCTTGAATAATTTCGAATCGATCTCCTGGTGGCCTGATGTCTCCGAATGACTCATTCCTAGCAGCGTTACGCGGCCGGCCCGAACCCTCTTGTACTTCTGCAAACGAAATTATATACTATCATTTAGAATTCATTGATACAGTAGAATAAATGTAAATTATCAGTACCTTATAATCCTAGAAACCCAGACCTGCACGTTATAGGCGATCTACATGATAAAATGTAATGAATACAAATTATTCTATAATTTATTATTTCTACAAGTGGGCGCAAATATTTACCTGCGAGACCCAAGAGCTGTTGAACCCAGCGGTAGTCTTTTTCCGGCTTCTCTGCTTCATAACCGTCAGAAAATTCCCATGGTTGGCGTTCCTGGAGGTCGAATGTCTCAGGGCTGCACAAACCGTGTGGTCCTGGTATAAGCTCCTTGACCTTAGATGGTCCTGCTACAGGTTCACGTTCATTGGGCTGCTCTTCTTCCGCAGTTCCTTGAGAAGCTGAAAAAATGTCGCTGTTGAAACAATTTGCTTTCTCTTTTACTTTAGAATACTTACAATTTCTGGAATGTTGGGCGGCCTGATTCTCTTCTTCTTCCACAATCCGTGTTTGCTCTATGAGGTCTGCTTCTTCATCACTCGTTGCATCCAAGAGGCGATAACCTATACAATAAATGAAAAGGGTCAACTTCATGGCACGCTCAAACGATATTATCGAATTTTTTTCTCCTGGATTAGCTTAAGTTACCCCTTACAACGCTAACATTTTTGTCAGTTTTCGCGTATCTCTCACCGTTCTCGAGATATTTAATAATTTCGCTTTAAGGGGGTGGTTTCAAGATTTTTATTGGCGGATCGGATAGGCTATCCCCTGCTATGTACCCCCGACGGGGGTGACCAAAATTTTGTCCGTTTTCGCCTATCTCTCACCGTTCTCGAGATATTTAACAATTTCACTTTAAGGGTAACTTCAATAATCATTATGGGGGTGATTTTATTGGTGCATCGGGTCCGTCCGTCTGACCACGCACCCCCCTGTGCAACCCCCCAAAATTTTGGCCGTTTTCGCCTATCTCGCACCGTTCTCGAGATATTTAACAATTTCACTTTAAGGGTAACTTCAATCATCATTATGGGGGTGATTTTATTGGCGCATCGGGTTCGAGCGTCCGACTACGCACCCCCCTGTGCAACCCCCCAAAATTTTGGCCGTTTTCGCCTATCTCGCACCGTTCTCGAGATATTTGACAATTTCACCTTAAGAGGCAGCTTCACCGTACGCTGCTAATACGGCTGTCGTATATTACTAACTGACGCCCAAACCGCATGGCCGCACGGTGAAGCTGCCTCTTAAGGATAAATTGTCAAATATCTCGAGAATCGGTCAGCTTCACCGTGCTCACTAATAAGGCTATCGTAGGTTGCTAAGAGGCGGTCAAACCGAGCGGCCGCACGGTGAAGCTGCCTCTTAAGGATAAATTGTCAAATATCTCGAGAATCGGTCAGCTTCACCGTGCTCTCTAATAAGGCTATCGTAGGTTGCTAAGAGGCGGTCAAACCGAGCGGCCGCACGGTGAAGCTGCCTCTTAAGGATAAATTGTCAAATATCTCGAGAATCGGTCAGCTTCACCGTGCTCTCTAATGAGGCTGTCGTAGGTTGCTAAGAGGCGGTCAAACCGAGCGGCCGCACGGTGAAGCTGCCTCTTAAGGATAAATTGTCAAATATCTCGAGAATCGGTCAGCTTCACCGTGCTCTCTAATGAGGCTGTCGCAGGCTACTAAGAGGCGGTCAAACTGAGCGGTCGCACGGTGAAGCTGCCTCTTAAGGATAAATCGCCAAATATCTCGAGAACGGTGAGAGATACGTGAAAACGGACGAATTTTGGGGGGGTTACACAGGGGGGTGTGCAGTCGGGCAATCGATCGCGATCCACCAATAAAAACACCCCAATAACGATGCTTGATGCAACCCCTTAAAGTGAAATTATCAAATATCTCGGAAACGGTGAGAGATAGTAAAAGACGTTAATGCGCCTCCAAGATTATCGCCGCGCGTTTCA
>CAKJTD010000101.1:1238509-1300867 GCA_917499995.1 Ichneumon xanthorius
GGCTTTGGGCTGGGGTTGGGGAACGGGTACAAGGGGGGCTCTTGTGGGAATCTGGGCAGGGGTCGGCCGTGGAGTTATTTGAGGGGTTAAAAATCGGGGATGGAAGGTTACGGTGGGAGCTGGGGCTGAGGTGGGTTGCAATGGGGGGTGTTGGGGAATGGGCTCGTCGTGTAGGGATAGTAAATCGTCACTATGTTCGAGGGGGATAGGGTCCTGGTATGGTCCTGGGTTTCGCCCAGTAGGTAAGGGTTGGGTTTCGGGGATAGGTTGGGTGACGGACTGGGCTTGCGATATATCCGAATCCATTGCGGCGAGTCGGGAACGTAACGTCCCGTTAAAGTCGGGCTCTGATAACGCGGATGACAACGTGAATGGCGTGCCCAATCCACGTTCGTCTTCAACAGGGTCCCATTCTACTCGAACTCCCCGAAAGCGGCGGCGGATTTCGTATCGCCAATATCGGTTTATTAAGTCCTCTGAGGTTCCCGTGATGTTTAACCCGGCGTGGTCGCAGAGCCTTATTAAATCGCTAACGTTGCGAAAACGAGCTAAATTGCCTTTAATTTGATTTATTTTCCTCAAAAGGTCGGGGTCGACGGGGGCTGCAGGGGGGGCTATCATGGCGGGCGGGGGGGACGAGGTTCTAGGTTGGGTTGGGGGTTGGGACCCGGTCGTGGTGACACTAGTGGTGGTCGGGGTGTCCACTTCAGCGGTCGTTACACTGGTGGTGGTCGGGGTGTCTGCTCCAGCGGCCGTTACACTCTCTATGGCGTCTGCCATTATTCACGGCAAAAATGACTAGAGGGGTAAAAATAGTAATAAAACAATTTGACCAGAGAACTAGGGTTCAGGACTAACGTTGGGGGGGGGGGGCGAAGAGTTATAAGAAAAGAAAAGAAAAAAAAAGAAATCCAGAGAGCAGAAAAGAAAAGAAAAGAAAGAAAAGAAAAAGGGGTAAAAAAAAGAAATGTCAAGGGTTACAATGCGAAAGTACAGGTTATATCAAACAAAATGCAGACGAAATCGGTATAATGTTCGGGGTAAATATGGGCGACGGGAGTACTTACTTGCCAACAAGATATTCGCGAGTGGTGACGACTCGCGAAACAGCGGCAGGGGCAATAATAGAAAAAAAAATGTTAATTCAGTGTGGGGAAGTACAGGGGGGGGGGGGGAATATTTTCTGTGCCGAGGTGAGCACTCTTTTTTCAGCTCAGGAAAAAGAAATCTCCACGCGAGGGGTGAAAATGTCACCGCCCTCGAGGGTACTGTTTAAACTGTTTTCAATTTTCCTGTTATTATCGAGCCCCACGTTGGGCGCCACTTTTTGTGATGATACTTCCTTTTATTCAATCTGAAAAAGTGGGGCAGTCGGGGAAATATAGGGCGAGGGAAAAGGGGGAAATAATACACCAAGGTTTTGTGTAGAAGCGTGGAAAAGTAACTTTTAATAATAAAGTGTTCAGTGAATAGTAATTAACAAAATAGTGATAAAATCCTGCCGCTTCAACGCCGTTACAGGTACGTTGAAGGGATTTGAAAACAAAAATAAACAATCTAAATAATAATCCGAAAGAAAGGGGGAGGGTTCGCAATAACAATTATAATAACCAATCGAAAATAAGAGAAAAGGGGCAAAGGGTTCAAAAATAACGAAGAGAGAATAACCTATACGCAGGGAAAACGAGAAAATAGTAAACTAATCAATAAGCGGGGAAAAATAAGAAAATAGCAAAATAATGAATACACGGGAAAAATAAGAAAATCGGAAAATAATTAATACTCGGAAAAAGATAAGAAAATAATATAGCTTAGAATAATTGCCGGGACGGCAATTCGCATGAGTCAATCGTAGGAAGGAGGGGAGGGCTGGCTGGTGAATATTCTACACAATACTGGTGATAATTGGCTAAACTCGAAAAAATATAGTATCACAAAGCGAGAAAAGTGAACCAAAATATTGTCCGTTTTATTGGGCGCCAGCTACTGTAACGGTGTAGCACCGGAACTCTCGATTCGTAAATCGGAAACAACAAAAAAGAAGGAAAATTTATTGTCTTTCACGGCACTCGGCTAGCGGGAATGAGGGAGGGGGGGGGGGATGAGACTTCTCGGGCCGAAGGCACTGTCCAGGGCTTCTTTATAATATTACCTCGGCACAAAGAAAATAATAAAACCTTCAATAATTACAAAAATCGATAAGGATGAACAATTTATGAGTCTCTCGGGTGTAAGGGTAATAATTTTACGGTATCGCGCGCTGTAAATCTTCGCGAACGCCACCACTCACGCGCACGTGTTGAATTAATGAAAATGTCGGCGCACGTGGCGGCCGGTATTCGACGGTCAAGAATTTACACGATGAAAACTGCTTAAGATTACAAAAAGGGGTTGCGGGTGAATTTTCAGGGGGATCTGGGTAATGGGACAATTCACTAATAGAGCAGCGGGGGAAGGGAAACTTAAATTGTACTCACTCAACCAGTTTTCTCACTCTCTATCGGTTACAAATTACCTCCGATAGGCCGTTCAACAAAGTCCGTTTAATATTCCTTTCGACAAAATCCGTTTGATATAATCTTTTCGATATTCCTTGGTTCTCCTGGTCGTTATAAATTCCAATATTTGGTCCAATCGTATCCTTTATAATGCGTTCGGGTCGGTACTCTCCGGGAATGGAGTCTAATCGTAACGTGGGCTTTCCGGGTCGTTATTATTTCCAAAACTTTGTCTGAATAAATTTCGCCTGTCACACACAAACGCTCTCTCACACGCCGTGGCTCGAAGTGAAGGCGGCCTCGCCGCTCCCGGCTTCTTCTCCGACCTTAGGGTCGGTCTTGCAATTTGCGATTTGGCTGCGAAAATCGATTGGTCGATCTCGGGACTAGCTGGTGATGGGCGTTGGGATTGGCCGCGGCCGATGCGAATATTCGTCGCGACGGAAGGCCTGTCGCGACGCTCGGCGCGCGCATCTTCTGCATCGATTGACCCATCGATCGTCGAACAATTCTCGACGTCGAGAGGTGCTGGTTCCCCGCGGCGGGCTGATGAAATATTGCATCTGACAGTTCGGTGTGTTTTTACGGTGTTTGCCCGCACGACACAGCTCGTCGGTTTACACTCGTGATTTCGAGCCGAGAGTGGGTCGTCGGGTTCCGGGCTGTCCAGGACGGGTCAGCCGAGTGGAGTTTCGTTGTTTTGGCCTCCAGGAGACGGGACGACGATGTTTTGGCGGTGTACCGGAGTGTCGGGCATTTTTGGAGGTTAGTGCCGGGATGATGTTCCAATTGTATTTTATTGTACAATTTTCGTGTCCCTCAGGGTCGGTCCAGAGTGTAGAAGAGTCTTCGATGGGCTGCGATGGTATTTGAAGGTCTGCGTTGGTCTGAGATGGTCTGCGCTGGGTCTGCGATGAGTCTGCGACGAGTCTTCGGTGGGTGGCGATGGCTTGAGTGAGTGGGTCGAGGGACTGACTGGGTAGTGGGAACTGAGGGTAAGTCAGGGGGAAGAGGGTTAACAATATTACAGTCGTTGTTTAAATTGTAAATTCTAATCCTAAGTTATTCACTAGGTGAGTGGTGGGACGTCGAGCCACGTCGGAGGAGACTTGTAACGCACCACGTCACAATATATACTAGCGGGTTATTGTGGCTCGCGCGCCTCGCGCGCTCGCACCCATTTCTGGACGTAAACCCTTATTATTCTAAATACTTCAAACGACGGAGGGAGGGTCCCCCCCTTCCTCCCGTCGATTCTTGACACGGCGGCGAAATCTTTTTATATTATAGAGAGATATATACATAATTTAGAAAAAAGACATAAGCCCTTATTATTCTAAGTCTTTAACACCCCCTTATTGTTCCAAATCCCCTTATGCTAAATGGACTTAAGCCCTTATTATTCAAGGCCCTTTAAGCATGGACTTAAGCCCTTATTACTCCAAGTCCCTTCAAGCTAAATGGACTTAGGCCCTTATAATTACAAGGACCTTTAAGGATGGACTTAAGCCCTTATTATTCTAACCCCCCCCCCCCCTCGATTCTTAACACGGCGGCGACGGCGGCAGCGGCGGCGACAGCGGCGAAATCTTTTTATCTTATCTCTCTATAATATATAAAAATGTCGCGGCCTCCGCCGCTGCCGCCGCCGCCGCCGACGCCGCCGCCGCCGCCGCCGCCGCCGCTGCCGCCGCGTCAGTCGGGGGGGGGGGGGGGGGGGGCTTAGAATATTTTCAGCCGGAGCCCTTCAGAGGGACTTAAAATATTTTCGGTCGGAGCCCCTTAGAGGGACTTAAAATATTTTCGGTCGGAGCCCCTTGAGGGACTTATAATATTTTCGGCCGCAGCCCTTTAGAGGGACTTAAAATATTTTCGGTCGGAGCCCCTTAGAGGGACTTAAAATATTTTCGGTCGGAGCCCCTTAGAGGGACATAAAATATTTTCGGTCGGAGCCCCTTGAGGGACTTATAATATTTTCGGCCGCAGCCCTTTAGAGAGACTTAAAATATTTTCGGTCGGAGCCCCTTAGAGGGACTTAAAATATTTTCGGTCGGAGCCCCTTAGAGGGACTTAGAATATTTTCGGCCGGAGCCCTTTAAAGGGACTTAGAATATTTTCGGTCGGAGCCCCTTAGAGGGACTTAAAATATTTTCGGTCGGAGCCCCTTGAGGGACTTATAATATTTTCGGCCGCAGCCCTTTAGAGGGACTTAAAATATTTTCGGTCGGAGCCCCGTAGAGGGACTTATAATATTTTCGGCCGGAGCCCTTTAAAGGGACTTATAATATTTTCGGTCGGAGCCCCTTAGAGGGACTTAAAATATTTTCGGTCGGAGCCCCTTGAGGGACTTATAATATTTTCGGCCGCAGCCCTTTAGAGGGACTTAAAATATTTTCGGTCGGAGCCCCTTAGAGGGACTTATAATATTTTCGGCCGGAGCCCCTTAGAGGGACATAAAATATTTCGGTCGGAGCCCTTTAGAGGGACTTAGAATATTTTCGGGGGAGCTACGGTAAAAACCCTGAGGAGTATATTTAGAACGGAATATTAATTTTAAAAAATCGTAGTAACCCCTCGCGCGCTTCGCGCGCTCGAAATATTTCATTCGATGTACCTTGCGTCCGAGCGAGTGGGTAGCCATTGATTAATCCCTCTGTGTCTTTTTAGAGGGACTTAGAATATTTTCGGCCGATCAATGGTTCATCGGCCGATCGATGGTTCACGCAATGCGCCCGGTTATTCGTGTTTTATTTTATAAACCCGTTTCCAAGAAAATAGATTCAAAGCAGGTCATATCAAGACTAAATCATTTCAAGAACCCTAAGGGGTTCTTGAAATAGTATAGGATAGTAATACCTGGAACGGAACATTGATGAAAAAAAATCATAGTAACCCCTCGCGCGCTTCGCGCGCTCGAAGTTGCGCCCGGTTATTCGTGTTTTATTTTATAAACCAGTTTCCATGAAAATGGATTCAAAATAAGTCATCTCAAGACTAAATTGTTTCAAGAAGAAGTTATTTGTTTTTTATGATAAAGCCTTTGTGGCGCGTGTCATGTAAGTAATTTAAAAAACAACTTAGAAACGTTGTTAAAATAATCTTTATTAACAAAGGAATTTAAAAAAAACATGTATACAAAAAAAACTATTAAAAGTGAAAACAATATATTTAAAAAATGATTATTGGCGGCAAATTGTAATCAACAACAATGCCAATATCAACAACTGTTGTTGTTGTTGTTGTCGTTGTCGTTGTCGTTGTCGTTGTCGTTGTCGTTGTCGTTGTCGTTGTCGTTGTCGTTGTCGTTGTCGTTGTCGTTGTCGTTGTCGTTGTCGTTGTCGTTGTCGTTGTCGTTGTCGTTGTCGTTGTCGTTGTCGTTGTCGTTGTCGTTGTCGTTGTCGTTGTCGTTGTCGTTGTCGTTGTCGTTGTCGTTGTCGTTGTCGTTGTCGTTGTCGTTGTCGTTGTCGTTGTCGTTGTCGTTGTCGTTGTCGTTGTCGTTGTCGTTGTCGTTGTCGTTGTCGTTGTCGTTGTCGTTGTCGTTGTCGTTGTCGTTGTCGTTGTCGTTGTCGTTGTCGTTGTCGTTGTCGTTGTCGTTGTCGTTGTCGTTGTCGTTGTCGTTGTCGTTGTCGTTGTCGTTGTCGTTGTCGTTGTCGTTGTCGTTGTCGTTGTCGTTGTCGTTGTCGTTGTCGTTGTCGTTGTCGATGTCGTTGTCGTTGTCGTTGTCGTTGTCGTTGTCGTTGTCGTTGTCGTTGTCGTTGTCGTTGTCGTTGTCGTTGTCGTTGTCGTTGTCGTTGTCGTTGTCGTTGTCGTTGTCGTTGTCGTTGTCGTTGTCGTTGTCGTTGTCGTTGTCGTTGTCGTTGTCGTTGTCGTTGTCGTTGTCGTTGTCGTTGTCGTTGTCGTTGTCGTTGTCGTTGTCGTTGTCGTTGACGTTGTCGTTGTCGTTGTCGTTGTCGTTGTCGTTGTCGTTGTCGTTGTCGTTGTCGTTGTCGTTGTCGTTGTCGTTGTCGTTGTCGTTGTCGTTGTCGTTGTCGTTGTCGTTGTCGTTGTCGTTGTCGTTGTCGTTGTCGTTGTCGTTGTCGTTGTCGTTGTCGTTGTCGTTGTCGTTGTCGTTGTCGTTGTCGTTGTCGTTGTCGTTGTCGTTGTCGTTGTCGTTGTCGTTGTCGTTGTCGTTGTCGTTGTCGTTGTCGTTGTCGTTGTCGTTGTCGTTGTCGTTGTCGTTGTCGTTGTCGTTGTCGTTGTCGTTGTCGTTGTCGTTGTCGTTGTCGTTGTCGTTGTCGTTGTCGTTGTCGTTGTCGTTGTCGTTGTCGTTGTCGTTGTCGTTGTCGTTGTCGTTGTCGTTGTCGTTGTCGTTGTCGTTGTCGTTGTCGTTGTCGTTGTCGTTGTCGTTGTCGTTGTCGTTGTCGTTGTCGTTGTCGTTGTCGTTGTCGTTGTCGTTGTCGTTGTCGTTGTCGTTGTCGTTGTCGTTGTCGTTGTCGTTGTCGTTGTCGTTGTCGTTGTCGTTGTCGTTGTCGTTGTCGTTGTCGTTGTCGTTGTCGTTGTCGTTGTCGTTGTCGTTGTCGTTGTCGTTGTCGTTGTCGTTGTCGTTGTCGTTGTCGTTGTCGTTGTCGTTGTCGTTGTCGTTGTCGTTGTCGTTGTCGTTGTCGTTGTCGTTGTCGTTGTCGTTGTCGTTGTCGTTGTCGTTGTCGTTGTCGTTGTCGTTGTCGTTGTCGTTGTCGTTGTCGTTGTCGTTGTCGTTGTCGTTGTCGTTGTCGTTGTCGTTGTCGTTGTCGTTGTCGTTGTCGTTGTCGTTGTCGTTGTCGTTGTCGTTGTCGTTGTCGTTGTCGTTGTCGTTGTCGTTGTCGTTGTCGTTGTCGTTGTCGTTGTCGTTGTCGTTGCCGTTGTCGTTGTCGTTGTCGTTGTCGTTGTCGTTGTCGTTGTCGTTGTCGTTGTCGTTGTCGTTGTCGTTGTCGTTGTCGTTGTCGTTGTCGTTGTCGTTGTCGTTGTCGTTGTCGTTGTCGTTGTCGTTGTCGTTGTCGTTGTCGTTGTCGTTGTCGTTGTCGTTGTCGTTGTCGTTGTCGTTGTCGTTGTCGTTGTCGTTGTCGTTGTCGTTGTCGTTGTCGTTGTCGTTGTCGTTGTCGTTGTCGTTGTCGTTGTCGTTGTCGTTGTCGTTGTCGTTGTCGTTGTCGTTGTCGTTGTCGTTGTCGTTGTCGTTGTCGTTGTCGTTGTCGTTGTCGTTGTCGTTGTCGTTGTCGTTGTCGTTGTCGTTGTCGTTGTCGTTGTCGTTGTCGTTGTCGTTGTCGTTGTCGTTGTCGTTGTCGTTGTCGTTGTCGTTGTCGTTGTCGTTGTCGTTGTCGTTGTCGTTGTCGTTGTCGTTGTCGTTGTCGTTGTCGTTGTCGTTGTCGTTGTCGTTGTCGTTGTCGTTGTCGTTGTCGTTGTCGTCGTCCCCGTCCCCGTCCCCGTCCCCGTCCCCGTCCCCGTCCCCGTCCCCGTCCCCGTCCCCGTCCCCGTCCCCGTCCCCGTCCCCGTCCCCGTCCCCGTCCCCGTCCCCGTCCCCGTCCCCGTCCCCGTCCCCGTCCCCGTCCCCGTCCCCGTCCCCGTCCCCGTCCCCGTCCCCGTCCCCGTCCCCGTCCCCGTCCCCGTCCCCGTCCCCGTCCCCGTCCCCGTCCCCGTCCCCGTCCCCGTCCCCGTCCCCGTCCCCGTCCCCGTCCCCGTCCCCGTCCCCGTCCCCGTCCCCGTCCCCGTCCCCGTCCCCGTCCCCGTCCCCGTCCCCGTCCCCGTCCCCGTCCCCGTCCCCGTCCCCGTCCCCGTCCCCGTCCCCGTCCCCGTCCCCGTCCCCGTCCCCGTCCCCGTCCCCGTCCCCGTCCCCGTCCCCGTCCCCGTCCCCGTCCCCGTCCCCGTCCCCGTCCCCGTCCCCGTCCCCGTCCCCGTCCCCGTCCCCGTCCCCGTCCCCGTCCCCGTCCCCGTCCCCGTCCCCGTCCCCGTCCCCGTCCCCGTCCCCGTCCCCGTCCCCGTCCCCGTCCCCGTCCCCGTCCCCGTCCCCGTCCCCGTCCCCGTCCCCGTCCCCGTCCCCGTCCCCGTCCCCGTCCCCGTCCCCGTCCCCGTCCCCGTCCCCGTCCCCGTCCCCGTCCCCGTCCCCGTCCCCGTCCCCGTCCCCGTCCCCGTCCCCGTCCCCGTCCCCGTCCCCGTCCCCGTCCCCGTCCCCGTCCCCGTCCCCGTCCCCGTCCCCGTCCCCGTCCCCGTCCCCGTCCCCGTCCCCGTCCCCGTCCCCGTCCCCGTCCCCGTCCCCGTCCCCGTCCCCGTCCCCGTCCCCGTCCCCGTCCCCGTCCCCGTCCCCGTCCCCGTCCCCGTCCCCGTCCCCGTCCCCGTCCCCGTCCCCGTCCCCGTCCCCGTCCCCGTCCCCGTCCCCGTCCCCGTCCCCGTCCCCGTCCCCGTCCCCGTCCCCGTCCCCGTCCCCGTCCCCGTCCCCGTCCCCGTCCCCGTCCCCGTCCCCGTCCCCGTCCCCGTCCCCGTCCCCGTCCCCGTCCCCGTCCCCGTCCCCGTCCCCGTCCCCGTCCCCGTCCCCGTCCCCGTCCCCGTCCCCGTCCCCGTCCCCGTCCCCGTCCCCGTCCCCGTCCCCGTCCCCGTCCCCGTCCCCGTCCCCGTCCCCGTCCCCGTCCCCGTCCCCGTCCCCGTCCCCGTCCCCGTCCCCGTCCCCGTCCCCGTCCCCGTCCCCGTCCCCGTCCCCGTCCCCGTCCCCGTCCCCGTCCCCGTCCCCGTCCCCGTCCCCGTCCCCGTCCCCGTCCCCGTCCCCGTCCCCGTCCCCGTCCCCGTCCCCGTCCCCGTCCCCGTCCCCGTCCCCGTCCCCGTCCCCGTCCCCGTCCCCGTCCCCGTCCCCGTCCCCGTCCCCGTCCCCGTCCCCGTCCCCGTCCCCGTCCCCGTCCCCGTCCCCGTCCCCGTCCCCGTCCCCGTCCCCGTCCCCGTCCCCGTCCCCGTCCCCGTCCCCGTCCCCGTCCCCGTCCCCGTCCCCGTCCCCGTCCCCGTCCCCGTCCCCGTCCCCGTCCCCGTCCCCGTCCCCGTCCCCGTCCCCGTCCCCGTCCCCGTCCCCGTCCCCGTCCCCGTCCCCGTCCCCGTCCCCGTCCCCGTCCCCGTCCCCGTCCCCGTCCCCGTCCCCGTCCCCGTCCCCGTCCCCGTCCCCGTCCCCGTCCCCGTCCCCGTCCCCGTCCCCGTCCCCGTCCCCGTCCCCGTCCCCGTCCCCGTCCCCGTCCCCGTCCCCGTCCCCGTCCCCGTCCCCGTCCCCGTCCCCGTCCCCGTCCCCGTCCCCGTCCCCGTCCCCGTCCCCGTCCCCGTCCCCGTCCCCGTCCCCGTCCCCGTCCCCGTCCCCGTCCCCGTCCCCGTCCCCGTCCCCGTCCCCGTCCCCGTCCCCGTCCCCGTCCCCGTCCCCGTCCCCGTCCCCGTCCCCGTCCCCGTCCCCGTCCCCGTCCCCGTCCCCGTCCCCGTCCCCGTCCCCGTCCCCGTCCCCGTCCCCGTCCCCGTCCCCGTCCCCGTCCCCGTCCCCGTCCCCGTCCCCGTCCCCGTCCCCGTCCCCGTCCCCGTCCCCGTCCCCGTCCCCGTCCCCGTCCCCGTCCCCGTCCCCGTCCCCGTCCCCGTCCCCGTCCCCGTCCCCGTCCCCGTCCCCGTCCCCGTCCCCGTCCCCGTCCCCGTCCCCGTCCCCGTCCCCGTCCCCGTCCCCGTCCCCGTCCCCGTCCCCGTCCCCGTCCCCGTCCCCGTCCCCGTCCCCGTCCCCGTCCCCGTCCCCGTCCCCGTCCCCGTCCCCGTCCCCGTCCCCGTCCCCGTCCCCGTCCCCGTCCCCGTCCCCGTCCCCGTCCCCGTCCCCGTCCCCGTCCCCGTCCCCGTCCCCGTCCCCGTCCCCGTCCCCGTCCCCGTCCCCGTCCCCGTCCCCGTCCCCGTCCCCGTCCCCGTCCCCGTCCCCGTCCCCGTCCCCGTCCCCGTCCCCGTCCCCGTCCCCGTCCCCGTCCCCGTCCCCGTCCCCGTCCCCGTCCCCGTCCCCGTCCCCGTCCCCGTCCCCGTCCCCGTCCCCGTCCCCGTCCCCGTCCCCGTCCCCGTCCCCGTCCCCGTCCCCGTCCCCGTCCCCGTCCCCGTCCCCGTCCCCGTCCCCGTCCCCGTCCCCGTCCCCGTCCCCGTCCCCGTCCCCGTCCCCGTCCCCGTCCCCGTCCCCGTCCCCGTCCCCGTCCCCGTCCCCGTCCCCGTCCCCGTCCCCGTCCCCGTCCCCGTCCCCGTCCCCGTCCCCGTCCCCGTCCCCGTCCCCGTCCCCGTCCCCGTCCCCGTCCCCGTCCCCGTCCCCGTCCCCGTCCCCGTCCCCGTCCCCGTCCCCGTCCCCGTCCCCGTCCCCGTCCCCGTCCCCGTCCCCGTCCCCGTCCCCGTCCCCGTCCCCGTCCCCGTCCCCGTCCTCGTCCCCGTCCCCGTCCTCGTCCTCGTCCTCGTCCTCGTCCTCGTCCTCGTCCTCGTCCTCGTCCTCGTCCTCGTCCTCGTCCTCGTCCTCGTCCTCGTCCTCGTCCTCGTCCTCGTCCTCGTCCTCGTCCTCGTCCTCGTCCTCGTCCTCGTCCTCGTCCTCGTCCTCGTCCTCGTCCTCGTCCTCGTCCTCGTCCTCGTCCTCGTCCTCGTCCTCGTCCTCGTCCTCGTCCTCGTCCTCGTCCTCGTCCTCGTCCTCGTCCTCGTCCTCGTCCTCGTCCTCGTCCTCGTCCTCGTCCTCGTCCTCGTCCTCGTCCTCGTCCTCGTCCTCGTCCTCGTCCTCGTCCTCGTCCTCGTCCTCGTCCTCGTCCTCGTCCTCGTCCTCGTCCTCGTCCTCGTCCTCGTCCTCGTCCTCGTCCTCGTCCTCGTCCTCGTCCTCGTCCTCGTCCTCGTCCTCGTCCTCGTCCTCGTCCTCGTCCTCGTCCTCGTCCTCGTCCTCGTCCTCGTCCTCGTCCTCGTCCTCGTCCTCGTCCTCGTCCTCGTCCTCGTCCTCGTCCTCGTCCTCGTCCTCGTACTCGTACTCGTACTCGTACTCGTACTCGTACTCGTACTCGTACTCGTACTCGTACTCGTACTCGTACTCGTACTCGTACTCGTACTCGTACTCGTACTCGTACTCGTACTCGTACTCGTACTCGTACTCGTACTCGTACTCGTACTCGTACTCGTCCTCGTCCTCGTCCTCGTCCTCGTCCTCGTCCTCGTCCTCGTCCTCGTCCTCGCCGTCGCCGTCGCCGTCGCCGTCGCCGTCGCCGTCGCCGTCGCCGTCGCCGTCGCCGTCGCCGTCGCCGTCGCCGTCGCCGTCGCCGTCGCCGTCGCCGTCGCCGTCGCCGTCGCCGTCGCCGTCGCCGTCGCCGTCGCCGTCGCCGTCGCCGTCGCCGTCGCCGTCGCCGTCGCCGTCGCCGTCGCCGTCGCCGTCGCCGTCGCCGTCGCCGTCGCCGTCGCCGTCGTCGCCGTCGCCGTCGCCGTCGTCGCCGTCGCCGTCGCCGTCGCCGTCGCCGTCGCCGTCGCCGTCGCCGTCGCCGTCGCCGTCGCCGTCGCCGTCGCCGTCGCCGTCGCCGTCGCCGTCGCCGTCGCCGTCGCCGTCGCCGTCGCCGTCGCCGTCGCCGTCGCCGTCGCCGTTGCCGTTGCCGTTGCCGTTGCCGTTGCCGTTGCCGTTGCCGTTGCCGTTGCCGTTGCCGTTGCCGTTGCCGTTGCCGTTGCCGTTGCCGTTGCCGTTGCCGTTGCCGTTGCCGTTGCCGTTGCCGTTGCCGTTGCCGTTGCCGTTGCCGTTGCCGTTGCCGTTGCCGTTGCCGTTGCCGTTGTCGTTGTCGTTGTCGTTGTCGTTGTCGTTGTCGTTGTCGTTGTCGTTGTCGTTGTCGTTGTCGTTGTCGTTGTCGTTGTCGTTGTCGTTGTCGTTGTCGTTGTCGTTGTCGTTGTCGTTGTCGTTGTCGTTGTCGTTGTCGTTGTCGTTGTCGTTGTCGTTGTCGTTGTCGTTGTCGTTGTCGTTGTCGTTGTCGTTGTCGTTGTCGTTGTCGTTGTCGTTGTCGTTGTCGTTGTCGTTGTCGTTGTCGTTGTCGTTGTCGTTGTCGTTGTCGTTGTCGTTGTCGTTGTCGTTGTCGTTGTCGTTGTCGTTGTCGTTGTCGTTGTCGTTGTCGTTGTCGTTGTCGTTGTCGTTGTCGTTGTCGTTGTCGTTGTCGTTGTCGTTGTCGTTGTCGTTGTCGTTGTCGTTGTCGTTGTCGTTGTCGTTGTCGTTGTCGTTGTCGTTGTCGTTGTCGTTGTCGTTGTCGTTGTCGTTGTCGTTGTCGTTGTCGATGTCGTTGTCGTTGTCGTTGTCGTTGTCGTTGTCGTTGTCGTTGTCGTTGTCGTTGTCGTTGTCGTTGTCGTTGTCGTTGTCGTTGTCGTTGTCGTTGTCGTTGTCGTTGTCGTTGTCGTTGTCGTTGTCGTTGTCGTTGTCGTTGTCGTTGTCGTTGTCGTTGTCGTTGTCGTTGTCGTTGTCGTTGTCGTTGTCGTTGTCGTTGTCGTTGTCGTTGTCGTTGTCGTTGTCGTTGTCGTTGTCGTTGTCGTTGTCGTTGTCGTTGTCGTTGTCGTTGTCGTTGTCGTTGTCGTTGTCGTTGTCGTTGTCGTTGTCGTTGTCGTTGTCGTTGTCGTTGTCGTTGTCGTTGTCGTTGTCGTTGTCGTTGTCGTTGTCGTTGTCGTTGTCGTTGTCGTTGTCGTTGTCGTTGTCGTTGTCGTTGTCGTTATCGTTGTCGTTGTCGTTGTCAGTAGTTAGCGGTGCACTATGGCGACCCCCACTCCTATCCCCACTCCCATCCCCACTCTTTTCCCCACTCCGCGGCAGGCCGAAATTGTTCGAGCAGCCGCGTGGAGGGTAAGAGGTGTGGGGGGTGGTAGGGGGGATAGAGTTTCTGGAGTCGTCATAGCGCACCGCCGTATATTAAAAAATTGTGGCCAATAATGGACGTGGCCAATAGCTGTATATATAACCAACCACTGTCCGGTGAAGGAAAAGTGTGGCACAGTGACTGGCACACCGTAAAAATTAATTAAATTAAATTAAAAATCATTAAATTTAAAGAATTTTTTATGAAATGAAAAAATTCAAATTTAGAAACAATTTATTTTTAAAAAATAACAATTTAGTTTTAAAAAATTAACTTTACCTTTATTCGTTGCTGCGGAGTCGAAGGCTCTGAACGCACTGAAGGCTCTCGACAGTCTATAATAACCTTATATTCTACACTCCTGTTTTTCGCACTCACTCCTGTTTTTCTCGCGATCACTTTGACGTTAACGCTCGGCGTCCTCGTCACTGCCGTCAGCGTCGTCGTCACTGGCGTCGATTATTTCTTCGACGAAACCCTCATCGATATACCCGCCGTTGTCGAAACCATTATTGTCGTCTGCGTTATACTGTTGGACGACGAGAGCAGCGATATCACGTCGTTCACGATCTAAGAGCTTAATCGCGTATGGCCGATTGCCGCGACGACGAGCGACCACGATGGCCAACAGTCCGTCACCCGCGCACACCTCCTCCACCATCGACTCAACGCCGGCGAAATTGAGATGATCGAGGCCGTACAGGTGGCACTCAATGATTAGGGCAGGCATGGCGGAGCAAAGAGAGTTCGGATGGTATAGATAAAAGAGCTCGAAAAAATCCGAGCGTCCCTCGTCTATCAAAAGTACCTCGGAGTACCCATCCTCCTCGTCGAAATAAACTATTTCGCCGCGCACAGCACTACCGTGACGAACCACAACACATGACATATCGATGCCTAACTCTCCTAAAGTGATTCGCGAGCCCGCACCGTCGATGTTATAATATTGCTGCAGAAGTTTTTGCAGCTGCTCGTACGCACTCTGCATCTCAGCCGAGCGTACTTGCAAACTGTTTGCACACGCGACTTCAATCACAGAGCATAAAAACTCATCGCCCACAATACTGTCTGCGTATCGCTGATACATTTTTTTTTCGAAAAACTTCGGTGCACTACGATGACACAAAAAATTTTGCCGATTAGAGATGCATGCGACACGATCTCTGAAGAGTTACTAAAGACACACACGGGATGTTGCATCTGCCAGGCGAGCACAGATCCGTGAATGCACCGTCAGCACATTTTTGCAGCCCTCCTTCCTCACCCCGAGAGCGCAGGTGGAGACACGATGAGCGCGATGGCTCGTGCCGTCGGACGATAGCAACAGATGCACACGTCGCGAGGACACCTGCAAATGCAGCATCGGCAGTACGCCGTCGACGAAGGTCGCGCGCTCGACGGCACGTGTCCCCAAGCGCGAGCCGCTCGCCCCCCTGCGAGCGCGCAGGAAGTCGCGAATGCACCGTCTGCAGTATTGCAGACGTTCTTTCAGGTTCACGGTCAAGTGTGATACGACGCATGTGTATAGGTAATGGATGAATTTAGTCAACCGGATGAAGCGTTCATACGAGAACCGGATGAAGCATTCATATGACACTACGGAATCAAACCGTGGGTAAATCTTTTATACGGAGCTGTCTATACCCGTATCATATATCTCGCGGAATATCGTGAGAAATTTTATTTGCACGCTCGCGATCACGCGTTATTATAGGTATGAAAAAAGTGCAAATCAATTAAATTTTGAACATAAGTCTTTATGCTACGGAGCCGTCACATATCACTCGGAAATATAGAATTGAGTAAATCGGCTGGTCAGTCATAAGACAACCAACGAGAGCTCTACATCGCCGATTGATAATGACAGATTACGCAGTTCGCGCGAGTATTCGCGGCTTTTTAAAATTAGTTAAGTTGCGCAGTATTCATCTCAGACGCCGCTGCAATGATCAGTGGTGCGAAGAGTTACGGGATTTATCGGGCGAGAGACTTTTAAGCCGCCTACGATATATTATATGGTGGTCACCTCTACGTGCTATAGTCATAGCATATAATAGAGGTATATTAAACGGACAGTGCGTGGTAATGTGTGTGTTTAAGGAGTTGCAACGCCGGGGTCTAGAAGATGCCCCATGCATCAGGGGTCTTGTTGCTGAAGCCAGAGGTAGGTGTTTCATGCACAACAGATAAATAGATAAATCAGCCTTATATATGAAATAATATAAAAAAATAATTTTTAGTCAATTAAAATTTTATTAATTTTCATTATTTGATTTTTTTCAAACAAATATTAAAAAATTATTTTTAATTAAAATTTTATTAATTTTTTAATTGACGTGCCAGCCTCAGGGAATAATCGGTGTGCTAATTACTGTACCCTAAAGCCACACCTGCCATACAGTGGTTGACAATCCGCACAGTCATTGGCCGCGCAGTAATTGGCCGGGGTGCCAATGACTGTGCTATACGATTACCGTTACCGCACAGTTATTGGCCATCCCACCCAGTCATTGGCCACACAGTTATTGGCAGGGTGCCAATGACTGTGCCATGCGATTATCGTTACCGCACAGTTATTGGCCATCCAATTCAGTCATTGGCCACACAGTTATTGGCAGGGTGCCAATGACTGTGCCATGCGATTATCGTTGCCGCACAGTTATTGGCCATCCAATACAGTCATTGGCCACACAGTTATTGGCAGGGTGCCAATGACTGTGCCATGCGATTATCGTTGCCGCACAGTTATTGGCCATCCAATACAGTCATTGGCCACACAGTTATTGGCAGGGTGCCAATGACTGTGCCATGCGATTATCGTTACCGCACAGTTATTGGCCATCCAATTCAGTCGTTGGCCACCCAGTTATTGGCCACATTTTTATATACACTCAGCGGTGCGCTATGACCGCTAAACATTCAAAAAAAAAGTATACTTTTAGCCTCAAAGCAATTTGACTTTTTCGGTAAATAATTTAAAAATATAAAATAAAAAAAAAAAGTCTTGGCGGAGGATTCGAACCCGCGTCTCCTGGCGAACGTCACTTAAATCAGACTTCACTATATTATACGCGAAATATTCAAAAGAAGTAGACAAGTACGCTCTAAACATAAAACTGTTTCTAAAATGTCTTGAAAATTATTTTCAAAATTGTTTTCGAAAATTTTTGTCCTTTTTTGAAAATTGTTTGTGCAGTGATTAACCTTTATATTATCACATAATTATAGCCTATCGTGAGCTTATGGATGCAACAAACGAAGAAGAAGAAACGCTCGATGAAGCAACTCGTGCTATTGAGGAGGCGGAGGCACTGGATCTTCGCATGCAGACAGCCCTCGACGAAGCAACGTGTGCTATAGAAGAAGTGGAGATAGCTCTTCACACACAGAGAGCCGCACAACGTAAGTATGCAAAACAAAAAAATTATTCGCATCGGGGACATTACATTAAAAAAAATAAATAAATAAATAAAAAATTGCAGGTCAGCTGTCAGGGAATGGCGTCGATATTGCTCGTACTGTGGACGTGATAGAACAGCCACAGCAAATACAAGATATCTCGTTAAACCGTAAGTGTTCGACAATAGATATAATTTGTACCACACAAAACGGCTATTTATACTGATAGTTTTTATTTTTCAGCGCCGGTAACAGGGAATTGCGAAGTAGCCGATTCGACGATAACGCTTTCCAGCGCAGCCGACGACGAGCCTCAGTCTGATTCTATAGCAGATGATGGGGAGGAGGAGGCCGTGTCGGGATCATCAGGTCTAGAGGGCCTAGAGGGTACCCCCGAGGAGACCGTGTCGGGATCATCAGGTCTAGAGGGCCTAGAGGGTACCCCCAATCAGCTGTCTAATAACATCGCTGATGAATCATTAGAAGCCAGTCAGTCCGCGAGCGTGGAACTACAACAGGTTATAGATCTTCCCGAAAATCAACTAGGCCTCCATGGAGGGTTGTGGCCGATTGAAGGAGAAGAAGAGGAGCAATATTTTCAGAGAATCGGTTGCTGGAATCAGCAACTCCCGGATGATAACTCAGGTAATCATTTTTTACTCTGATTCTAAGATTTTAAAAAGTAAGTAGAGTATTTTTTGTGATACAGGGACTTCAGCAACCCGCTTTATTGATGAAGATACTTTATAAACGTATCAGATCTCAATCGAGGTACTACTGACAACTATCTCTAATTTTCAATAGCGTTTTACCTCGACAAATTCCAGATGCTCATATGTGTTTTCTTTTTGCAGAAACGCAGGTAGGAGCTGGAAGACCACGAAATGCTGCTAGGAACGAGCCGTTTGGAGACGTACAACCACCCGGGGGTCGCTTAGAAATACTTCAAAATATCTCACGTTATTTTAGACGCTTTAAGCTTAGGGGTCGCGAACTGACAATACGTGTTCGCCAACCACCCTCAGGAATAAACGTTATGGACTGGCTTCAAGGGGCTTTTCGCGATTTATTGACACAAATAAGAACCAATTGCGAGGGTGGCGATTATGCAGGCATTTCGTTCACAACAAGCAGCCTGACGCAGGGGCCTGCATGGCTTTCTTTCCGGCCTGTTCGGGACTATACGTTCAAAGACATATGGGGATTAATAGCTAGCGTCGCTCAAAGCGCAGCATCTATGAATATTGATGATACGTGTAATATTAAAGCGTGCATTGTCAAGGGTGTCGAGGGTAGGGGCAGAAAAGGTCTTACGTACGAGGGTGTCGCGAAAAAATCTATTCTAACGATCCGGAACGACGATCGGTTGTGTTTGCCTCGCTCATTAGCAGCAGCTCTAGTATACGCTGAACGTGGTGAGATACGATCAGGAGATTTACACTCCGAGTGGCAGCGCATTAGGCAGACAAACGGTTCATTACAAAGAGAGAGAGCGCTTGAACTTACCAGAGCTGCAAATGTCAATATACCGAGAGACGGATGCGGCGTACATGAGATCGCACTCTACCAAGATCATCTGGCACAGGACGGCATAGCGATCGTAGTTTTTGAGTTTCTGACTTTAGGCCGTCGTAAGAAAACAGCTCTATTCAATGGCACACAAAAAGTTTTAGAGTCTGCAGGAGAAATTCGGCATACTCTGTACATCTTATATTACGAACGCTCGCATCATTTCGAGCCAATTCTCAATCTCAGGGCAGCCGTCGGTAGCTCGGGGTTTTGCACCGTTTGCAACACATTATATCGCGTGTTTAATCATCGATGCTCGAAAGCACAATGTTCGCGGTGCGGAGCAACACCACCATGTGACGCCAGTTCAAGCGAGGCAATCAGGTGTGTTGCATGCAATCGCGACTTTTTCGGAGAGCAATGCTTACGAAATCATAGAACGGGTAATGTAAATATGAACGGAGGCCTCGGTAGAAAACCTTCTGTTTGTGAATCCCTTCATCGCTGTCGCAAGTGCTTCCAGACAGTAAGACCTTTGGAAAAAAAAAGGAAGCATGTATGCGGCATAGGCTTCTGCAAAATATGTAGAACGGTGCAGCCGTTTAATCATCTGTGTTTTATCCAACCAATACGGGGCGGCTCTACAGATTCGAAAAATATCTTTATTTTCTATGATTTTGAAACGCAGCAGTGCACATCTGTGAAAGGCGATGCGAGCACATTCGTTCACGAACCGTGTCTCTGTGTTGCCCAACGCGTTTGTTCAATGTGTTGTAATAATGATTCTATAGCCGATCCGTGCGAACATTGCGGCATCCACGAATTCGTATTCAAACATAATCCCGTGGGTCAGCTTGTGGAGCTAGCTATGCAGACTGTAGGGGGGTTTTCGCGCACGATTGTAATCGCTCATAACGCAGGAGGGTTTGACGCGCAATTCATTCTACGCTATCTAATTGAGGAGAAAAAAACGCGACTTCCCTCGCTGATAATGAATGGCACGAAGATTATTACAATGAGGCTTGGGCAATTAGTGTTTCTTGACAGCCTGCACTACTTTCATATGCCTTTGAGCGCGCTACCCAAGGCCTTTGGGCTAACAGGTACGATTGTGAAAGGAACTTTCCCACATCTGTTCAATATTCCGGAAAATCAAAATTATGTGGGGCCCCTGCCTCCTCTAGAGTTTTATTCTCCCGACACCATGCGTACAGCGGAGCGCGAGAAATTACTTGCGTGGCATCGCGAGCTGCAAGACGCTAATTATCTGTTCGATTTTGCGAAAGAAATTGTCAGCTACTGTTCGATGGATGTTACTATATTGAGACGCGCGTGTATGGCTTTTCGTGATATGTTCATAATCAGTGGCGGTGTTTGCCCTTTCAACGAGAGAACGACGATAGCATCAGCCTGTTTTCGTATTTTTCGAAAAAATTTTCTGAACAACGACACGATCGGTATTATTCCGACAACCGGGTACAGATGGGCTCACAATCAATCACAAAAAGCAGTGTCGTGGCTCGTGTGGATGGAGCACTCGCTCGGTCATAATATTATTCACGCAGGCCGGTCGCGCGAATTTAAACTACCGCAGAATCTATTGGTAGACGGCTACTACGAGACCCCTGACAATGCACATGTATTACAGTTCCACGGCTGCTACTGGCACGGGTGTCAGCGCTGTTTCCTCGTGAATAGGCATCGTCGGCAAAGCGACGGAGTGTCAATGGACGAGCGTCTAGAGAAAACTATCGCAATAAGTAATAGAATCCGAGCGTCTGGTTACATGCTAACGGAAATTTGGGAATGCGAATTTGACGGTATGTTAAAACAAAATGAGGAAATGCGCGCATTCGTGGAGAATCACGCTTTAGTTACACCACAGCCCCTCAACCCTCGCGATGCGTTCTTCGGCGGCCGTACAGAAAATATGGTAACGCTCTACGACATAAAAGATACAGAGCAGATAAGATACGTGGACGTTTGCTCGTTATACCCATACATTTGTAAGTATGGTAAATACCCCGTAGGCCATCCGAAAGTTTATGTGGGTGATGAATGTATGGAGCTGACGGGTCCTGATAACACTGATCTCACGCGTATCGAAGGGCTTGTCAAATGTACTGTATTGCCGCCGAGGAATCTTTATCACCCTGTACTGCCAGTGCGTATGCATCATCGTCTGTTATTCGCTCTGTGTCGTAGTTGTAGCGAGGCTATGAGTCTGGTAGAGTGTACACACGACGATCCTGCAGAGAGGGTATTCGAGGGTACGTGGGTGGTCGACGAATTGCGAAAAGCTGTGTCGTGTGGGTACGAGATCACGTGCATCTCTGAAATCTGGCAATACGAGATAACACAATATAATAGAGATACGAGGGAGGGGGGCCTTTTTGTAGAGTACATTAACACGTTTTTAAAAATCAAACAAGAAGCCAGCGGATGGCCCGAAAGCAATATGGAGGAGGACTCTGTCGCGCAAGAACGGTATCTCACTGATTTCGAGCAGTCTGAAGGTATTAAGCTGGATCGTGGGTCTATAGCGAAAAATCCGGGGTTACGATCGGTGGCTAAGCTCTGCCTGAATTCATTTTGGGGAAAGTTTGGGCAGCGGGAAAATCTACCGCAGACTGTGATAGTTTCATCGCGTGAAAAACTCATGGAGCTGTTGACGAATCCCGAATACGAGATCACGGGTATTCTCCCTGTAAATAATCAAATACTATATGTGAATTATATTAAAAGTGACGATGCTGTGATACCTTCCGGTATAGCGAACACTGTTGTCGCGGCGTATACGACAGCTCAGGCCCGCTTAAAGCTGTACAGTTACCTCGAGCGCTTGGGTCGTCGTGCATTGTACTGTGATACGGACTCTGTAATTTACGTGACAAAGAATGAGCCGGGCGAATACGAACCGCCTATTGGTCAACTTTTAGGAGATTTAACCGATGAGCTGAGTTCTTACGGCTCCGGTAGCTATATCAAGTCGTTTATTTCGGGTGGCCCTAAATTTTACTCGTTTATAGTACGTACTTCTGACGGTACGGAGAGCGAGGTTTGTAAAGTCAAAGGCATAACACTAAATTTTGCAAATAACTCACTGATCAATTATCAGTCGATACGTTCCTTTGTAATGGGCGAGAGAGAAGAACCAATTGTACTGCACTACAATGCGATTAGGCGTACGGCGTTTCATCACGTGGTCACACGGCCTGAAATAAAATCTTGTAAACCGTCGAGCGTCAAGCGAAGACGCGACGGCGAATACGGCTCTCTACCTTATGGCTACAAAAGTTAAAAATATTTTATCTTCATGTAAAAAATATATAACTGGGAAATAAAGGCTTTATCATCAACAGCAGTATCGAAATTTGATTCAATCATCGATATGGACGTGAGGTGGAAACATCCCTGGACGGCTATGGTTTGTGGTCCGACCGGTTGCGGTAAAACATATTTTGTGAAAAAGTTTTTAAAATTCATTTCGCGTATGAACAGTGAGCCGTTCGAGAGAATTATTTTCTACTATTCCGAATGGCAGCCAGCATACGCCGAGTATGGAGCATCGATCGAATTTCATGAAGGTTTGCCGCAATCTGCTGATTACGCGAATGATCCGCGTGCTAAGCTCATAGTTATCGACGATTTAATGCGTGAGGCATCGAACAACAGTGTTATTGACTTATTCACCAAAGGCAGTCATCATAAAAATTTGAGCGTTATTTTCATAACGCAAAACTTATTCCATCAAGGTCACGGCCAACGAGATATCTCACTGAACGCTAATTATATCGTTGTCTTTAAAAACCCTCGTGATCGTGCTCAAATACAGCACCTGGCGCGTCAGGTATATCCGGAAAATCCCCGTTTTTTGCAAGAGGTTTATCATGACGCGACGTCGAAGCCACACGGTTATTTGTTGCTGGATTTGAAACAAGCAACACCTGATAATTGTAGATTTCGCACCTGCATCTTTCCCGACGATCCCCATCATTTTGTGTACGTGCCGCGAAAGAAATTAAAAAGCAGCTGTACTTCCGGGGAGCTACCAGTTTTGCGTTTATGATGACGAATAACGGATCGCTACGCTATAAAAAGAACGTTGCGATATCGACTGCCCTTGGGTATTCCAGCAAGGAACAATGTAAACCAGATTCAAACGTTAATCGCTGTATTGTCGATTGCGTATTGTACATTCTTCGTAACAACGCGTCTCTAAAGGCTTCGGGGGCGCCACGTAGAAAAGCAGTGATTTGCCCAAATAATTATCAGTTAACCTCTTGTAATGGCCCGTGACGGATCACCACTCTGCAAGAAGCACATTGCGATATTGCGAGCCCTTCAACATTTCAACAAGGATCAACGTGAAGCCTTTTTACGTAAAGCAGATCCTCATATAATACGGTGTATCTGCGAGTGCGCATTGAACATTCTTCATGGTAATGTACCTCTGAAACCGAACCAGAGGAAAAAACTACGTCGACACGCACCTGTTCTTCGTCGCTTAGCTGCAAGAAAAGGCTGTTGGAAGAGTAAAAAGCGAATCGTCGTTCAGAGTGGTGGATTCCTGCCTCTTTTGCTTGCACCAATTTTGGGCACCGTCCTGTCAAATTTGATTGGTGGGCGCTGATAATGGAACACGCAAGAAAAATGGTACTAGTGCCGGAGGAGAATCTATTACAGATGAGCACACAAAGTATCCGACAGCCTGTTTTTGGCGCTGACGTGACGCATTCGTCAGAGGCACAAGCTATTGGAGCCACCTTGAGTAGATTGGACGCTGAAATGAACGAAATCTTGAATTCTAATAAATATAAGGATGAGAGAGAAAAGTGGACCGCATATCTGACTGTACTACAACGCTATCTTCATTTTGTCGATGGTGAGCGATCTCATCAGCAGCTTGATCTCATGAAAACGAAAGTACCCGCTTTGAAGGAGGAGGAGGTGGTGGTGGGTGAAAAAAAAGATTCCTCTCCAGGCATGAATGATTCCATCATAATTGAAAGTGTACCACAAAAATTTCGGCACAAAGCGAAACTTCTACTGCGTCGCTTGCGCGATGCACCGTCGGCAAATTTTTCCTGGAATTCCGCAGGAACCGTTTCTATCGAGGGAAAACCAATCAAGGATTCGAATATTGTTGATCTCGTGAACGATGCTATGCGAACAAGAAAAGTTCCAAAACCGGCGGGACGCAAAACCTTCGCAAATTTTTTAAGAACGATACAAACACCTCGAGAATTTGTGGGAAATGAGGAGTTGTGGGCGGAATCAAGGGCCAATTCAACATTACGGGTGCATCCAAGTGGCAGCAGTGTAGCCGAGGATATCAACGATACCAGCGAACAGTCTTCGTACTACAGCGACGATAAGAGCACCGACGGTGGACACAGTGTGCAGAGGGGCTCTGGTAGTTATAGCAAGAAAAGACGTGTAACCTGGGCTAAACTTAAATTATAAACATGAAAATATTGGAAAAAGTGTACTTTGACCCCTCCCACGAAGCATCATTTTCGGGCAGTGCCAAATTGCTGCACGCGGCTCGGAAGAAAAAAATCTCCGGCAAAAAGACACTACAGTGGCTTGAGTCTCAGGATGCTTACACAAAGCACAGACCTGTGAGGCGCCACTTCCCTCGGCGTTTTTATAATGTGCGCAACATTGACGATGTTTGGGAGGCTGATCTTGTAGATCTTCGCTCTGTCAAGGATTACAACGATGGTTATGTTTATCTTCTCGTAGTCATAGATGTTCTTAGTAAATACGCATGGGTGGAGCCTCTACACGATAAGACAGCTACGACTGTGACTAAAGCATTTACACGTATATTATCACAAAAAGTCAGTAATGGTAGATCACCGATTTGTCTCCAGTCGGATAGAGGTAAGGAGTTTATAGGTTCCGCATTCCAGGCTTTCTTGAAGAAGAAGAACATTCAGTTTCGCGCTGCAAGAAACCCCGATATAAAAGCCGCTGTCGTGGAGCGATTTAATAGAACTCTAAAAGAAAGAATGTGGCGGTATTTCACGTACTCTAGAGAGAAACGTTACATTGACGTTCTGCAAGATATCGTCTCGGCATACAATCATGCGCAACATAGCAGTATAAAAATGGCTCCAGCCTCTGTGACGCTTGCTACAGCCGCTAGGGCTCGGGCTAATCTGGCAGAACGATACAAGGAGCCGGAATATCCCAGACCTCCTAAATACAGTGTAGGCGATATTGTACGCATCAGTAGTGCAAAGGCAGCCTTTGCAAAAGGTTACGAGAGTGGCTGGAGCAGCGAACTATTTAAAATACACCGTGTATCATACACCAGACACCCTGTGGTATACATCTTGCGTGATCTTCAGGGAGAGGATATCGACGGTATCTTTTACGAGTCTGAATTATCGAGAGTGCGAACGACCGCCGCTCAGTCCAAGAAAAATAAGAAAGGAAAATCAAAATGAAAGACGAATTTTATATTGTTTTACCTAGCAACAGCAGTATGGGGTATTACCCTGATAATAAGACAACGCGATACACTACGCATTTACCGCAGTGCTTGACTTTGCACGGTGGCTGGACTGTTTCTTTAGCTGAAATACAAATACCCCTGACGATGATGCATGTACCACCTGAGGGTGAGCAGAATTTTATCAGCTTTATAACTAATGCGGTGACGCCTGGCACGGGTGTTGACACCGACTATAAAGAAGATCGAGTCTCCATACCGCCAGGTGTGTACCGTAGTGTAGATGAATTACTCGAAACAATTAACGATATACCGCGTGTGTCAGGCCACTTGAAGTTTCAATGTGGGCGCAATGGATACGTGACAGTAACCCGCATTTGCAATAGGTGTACGAATTTGAAACACTCTTTCTTTTTTTCCGACGTATTGAACAAGATTTTAGGATTCTCCCATAACCACGGTGTCGTCGTTCGAAGTGACGCGAAGTACATTGACCAGCGGCCGGCCGGTCTAACGAACGGGCTTCCTAATACGCTCTTCGTTTATACCGATATCTGCGAGCCATACATCACCGGAGATGTGCACTCACCTCTGCTGCGGGTCGTTCCGACCGCCGTCACGGATAATTACAATTACGGGTCTGTCAAAATTAGAAACTTTTCACCACCGCGCTTCATACCGTTATTGCGCACGAGTTTTCAAACGATAACTATCGATATAAGGGATGAGTTTGGTGAGCCGATACCATTTGAGTACGGGACGTTGACGGTGACATTACACTTTCGGCGCGTAGATTGACCCGCGAAATGGATTATTACGATGCATACTTTGACCCCCAGACGGGCGGAGGTGGGAGGACGGGTTATGGCGGTATCAGTCATGTCTACATTGGGTCGCCGAACCAACGAGGTCACGGTATTGGTAGCTTCCTCGGGGGTCTCTTTCGCCGTATCATACCGCTCTTGAAACAAGGAGCTCGAACCGTAGGCAAAGAAGCGCTACGTTCTGGTATTAATGCAGCCAATGACATATTGGATAGGGGTGTTCATCCACGAGAGGCCTTTAAAACACGCATGCGTGAATCGGTCACAAATCTAAAGCGAAAAGCCGACGAAAAAATTAATAACCTTATGCAAGGTTCAGGCTATAAAGGGGCTAAAGTTAACAAACTGCTGCATTCGATTGGCGGTAGCGCAACACGTCGTGTCGGTGTGAAAAAAAGAAAGAAGCCATTAACGTCGAGAAAACGTTCTGCGCACGTGACGAAGAGGAGAGCAACGAAAAGGACAGCGAGAAGACGGAAGACAAAGACGAGTGACAAGAAGACGAAGAGGAGGAAAAAACCGAGGACTGTATCTGATATTTTTTCCTAGACAGACAGGATTGAGGAAAAATGGCGTTCTTACACGCTCATTCGTGTGAGTGTCTAAAGTCGGAGCTTGAGCTATTTACGTTGCCACCCACCCAAACCACGATTGAGGGAACACAATGGGTGTACTATAAGCCAATTTCATCGCTGACAGATAACTCGCCTATCGAATTTGTAGTGCCTGGCCAAGGCGATGAGTACATTGATCTTGCGCATACTATGCTGAGTATGCGCGTTGAAATAATACCACCTCGGAAGCCTAAAGAGGGCGATGCACCTAAGGCTGGTCCCGTTAATAATTTACTGCATTCAATGTTCAATCAGATTGACGTATTCTTGAATCAGAAACTTGTATCACCGCCCAATAACGCTTACGCATACAGAGCATACATTGAAACACTCTTGAATTATGGAGATGACGCGAAGGCCTCTCATCTCACAAGTGTTCTCTGGTATAACGATTCGCACGGAGGAATGGATGATGTGGGTGATGGTAATAAAGGCCTAGTTATGCGAAGAGGTCTTATGAATGCTAGCGCCAATCAGATTGATCTCCTTGGACACCTTCACTGCGACATCTTCAATCAGGAGAGATTTTTGATAAATGGCGTTGAGATGCGTATACGCCTCGTGCGCACCAACGATGCTTTCTGCCTTATGAGCTCTTCGAAAGACTGCAGCATGAAGATCGTCGAAGCATCGCTCCTTGTACGTCGTGCCAAGATAGCACCCGGTATACTCCTAGCCCACGCAAGGGCTCTCTCCAAATCTACGGCAAAGTATCCAATGACCCGCGTAGAAGTTAAAGCAGTATCGCTGCATGCAGGTGTTCACGGTGATACTCTGGATAATATCATATTAGGACAACTGCCTAAGCGTATAATTATAGGGTTTGTCGATAATAGAGCCTTTAATGGTGATCGCACGCTGAATCCCTTTAACTTTCGAAATTACAAAATAAATTATCTTTCTTTGTATGCCGACGGTGTGCAGATACCGTCAAAGCCTCTGCAGCCCGACTTTGGCGTGAGAGAGCAATACGTGGATGCATATCACACATTATTCTCCGGCACGGGTATTCACTTTCTCAACCAGGGTAATTGTATTTCACGTACGGCTTACCCTAATGGTTATTGTCTATTTGCATTTGATCTAACACCCGATCTTTCGGCTAATAGTAATACTCATTGGAATTTGGTGAAACACGGCAGTGTCAGAATAGAGGCCCGTTTCGAAGAAGCTCTAAATTCAACGGTTAACTGTATTGTGTATGCAGAATATGATAATGTATTGGAGATTGACTCGTCCCGACAAGTGATTGTAGATTTCAGCGGATAGTGAACTATTTCGGCTGAGCCTTCAGTATTCTCCGAGAACTCGAGGCGACAGGTCGCATCATGGCTGTTGTAATTGATATACAGAGTCTAAAGGATAAATTCAATCATTTTACACCGAAAGAAGTGGCTGTCACCTCGGTGCATTCAACATACTTTGGCCACTGGATAGTAAAACAGCCCTATGCCCATGACGACCTATCACCTGCTATAAAAAGGCAAAATACGTGGCTGCAGAGCAACCATCACGGTATTGCATGGTCTGAAGGCGATACATCTGTGCAAGCGATCGAGCTTATTCTGAAGAAAATTGCTTCAGAAGTTGATCGAATATTCACCAGAGGCTCCGACAAAGCATCATACCTGGCAAGACTCACAGGGTGTTTTATCATAAATTTGGAAGAAGACGACGAAGTACCATCATTCCATAACCTACCGACGGGTAATACACGCTGTATATATCACGGACTGTTGCGCAAAAACCACACATATAAGTGTGCTCTAGACAACGCAACAAAGATCAAAGCGTGGCTCTGTCATAGTGATCGCTTCGATTCTTTGTGGGAATATCACACTACTACTAGCTGGATGGTTGGCTTGTCAGAGTGTGCTACTGAAGAAAAACCCTCTGCTGCTACTGCTGCTGTCCGCTGTTATGAACAGCCTTCAAATTTTACAGTCTCTCCGGAACATAAAGGATCATACAGTAGGCGTGTATCCGGCAGATCGTATCCCGAAGGTGTGGACGAAACCGACAGCCATCGTTGTTAATACCGATGGACACAAGTTACCCGGGACCCACTGGGTCGCCATGTACGTCGATCGAAATGGTCATGGATGGTTCTTCGACAGCTACGGTCTCCCGCCAATCATCCCACAGCACCTCATACGGCTCCGAAGAAACTGCAAATTCTTCCGATGCAACACTATTCAACTTCAAGGTCCGGATTCGCAATGCTGCGGACAGTATTGCGTTATGTTTCTTCATTATATGTGTACTGGCCTCGGCATTAATAAGTTTAGAATAGTATTTTCAAATAATTTGTCAAGAAACGATTCAATAGTCTATGATTATTATAATGCATTCATCAATAATCGCAAATTTAAGTCGCAGGGTAAAACTTTCAGTATGGGGGCTGCCGTAGGTGGCAGCTACAAAATAAATAACTTTAGTGATAAGTGTTTGCATTGCATACAGGGCTGTTGGCCCCGTGCTCGTGTATTCTGAATATTATGCTTATAAAATAAAAATAAAAAATAAAAAATTCCGTTTTCTCTACCCACTCTGTTTCCCCGATGCCACTCAAAAATTTATTTCAGCAGATATTATATTTCTTCTTGGAATCGGTTTTCGGGCTGCTAAAAAAGCTGATTTCAACAGATATTATATTTCTTCTTCTTGGAATCGGATCTGTATCCCGATATCACAAAAGACACACGCCAGCAGATATTATATTTCTTCTTGGAATCGGTTTTCGGGCTGTTAAAAAGCTGATTTCAACAGATATTATATTTCTTCTTGTAATCGGATCTGTATTCCGATATCACAAAAAGACACACGCAGCCAGAGACCTTTTCGAGTTGCTGAAAAAGCTGATTTCAGCAGATATTATATTTCTTTTTGGGCTCGATGTGAGAAAGCGTCATGAATCGCGAATTACCTGCGGGGAAAGCGGAAACAGTGCTCATTCCCGAACAGACCTGTGGGAAGACATCAGTCGTGATCGAGCAGCGAAAGAAGTCTCGTGCAAGCTATCTGTCTCCGTTGACGTTAATGCAAAGGAAACGAATCGAGCTAAAAGTGCGCATAGAAAGACACTTGCACGATATTGCAAAATTAAAATCAGTGATACGTGCAAGATCAGAGTTTCGACGTGTGATACGACGGCTAGAAGAACTCAATCTCCATAATGGATCTTACGCAAATCAACAAAGTGGGCATGCTTGCGTCGTTTCTGCCAATCAAAAAACTATCCGAGTTGGCTCTCGAGAGAAACTACGGCGTCACTGACATAAGGTGTGTAAAAACATCATTTGGCCCGAGGATTACCATCGACATTGAGGAAACATTTACTTGCTACCTCCCAGCGAGATTCGCCAAGGCCTTCGAGGATGACGCCAATCTGCTGCACCAGATGACTGCTGCTGCGCATGAGAAAAAACTGCTCATGCAGTACTACGGGACAAGGTATAATAACCTGGAGTTCAAGCCCGTTCGCCCAACGGAGAGCTCATAGTTATTGAGTATGAGCTGCTGTGGTCAATCTTATTCTTGGGAGTTGGATAATTCAACATTACCGGGAGAAGAAGACGTTGCTCCAGTCAAAGCCAACAACATCCATAATAGTTATAATATATTATCGTGCTTGGCTCATGTACAAATAAATAACAGATTATCGATAAAATTGATTTATTTCTTCTTTTATACGATGCAAAATATACTCTCAACGCCTATCCCCTCTAGTTGCCTAAAATGTACACGTAGCAATATTTTAATCATAAACCTGGAGGGGATAGTCCATCATCCCGTCACCGGCGGTAGCAAAAATGTGCTCTTGGCACAGTTGCGTTCACGTTGTTGCAGAATGAACGGTTACTCGACGGCGGTACAGAAAGTAATACAAATAATCACGATTTGCATCGTTGAAAAATTATATCAGGAATTGGAGGAGGTGCAAACAGCGGTGGATGGAGAACGTTGGTCGCAACGCTGCACAGCAGGCGTTTCGATAATAAATTCCTATCTGGAATATTTGGATCCTTCGACGGTGTTTTATCAGGGAATAAGTGCACGGGTGGAATATTTGGAGGCTGTCCAGTTCCAGTTAGATTAAAAAATGAAGAGACGCATCCTGTTTCAATCTGCACGTGCAATATTGCTGACGATTGCTGCTGTGTGATAACAACTTCAGCGCAGCTCAGTCTTCTGCCGTCTGCTGAGAGCGTAAAACGTGTTCACGGGTTTCAACGACAATATGCACTGTCCACATCAGGTGTTTGATGTACCCGGTACAGATCTGGTGTTTGATATTCTGTATTTAAAAGATATGAATGGTGAATTATTGCCGAAAGAGGTGTGTGTGGGTTCGGTGGATAAACCACAGCGTCGAATGCTGTGGATGGTCTCTCCACCTTATATCATCGAGGTATTGTCGCCCCGGATACGAAGAATAAATAATTGGCGGACTAAGTACATCCACGGTATACACTGGCTGAGTGGCTGGCTGCATGATAATGGCGTCACGCTCACTGAACTGTATCAAGAATTACGCGAAATTGCGAAAAGTGTTGGCGAGCAATCTCGACTGTACGCGGTAGGTGTGCCGACTGTACAAATCTTAGAACAGGCCACAGGACGCAAAATCATAAACTTGAGCGAATGCGCCGATTGCCCATCACTCGATGTGCCGCCGTCGAAGACAGCAAAAGTGTGCTCGTGGCATTGTTTCCTACAGACGGAGTCCAGAGGCGCTCAGTGTGCTCTACGGAACGTTAAAACACTCCAGCGTTACCTTAACGCGGTCCCACTTCGAAGATCTTCTTCTTCTTTTCGTTAACCCGTAAAGTGAATTATGTATTTGAAAAAATTGTCGAAGCTCAATGACACCGGTCGCGTACCGTCCCACCTACCATATAAAAGGATTGCGGAACTGGAACTTCAGAAGATATATAGAATCTCAAGAATGAGGATGGTCAACACCAAACACGGGAGACAAGTGATTGCCGATATAGGTTTGGATTTCAGTGTCTTCATGCCCCTAAGGGTTAGTTTCTTTCTGAACCATAATGACGAAGTGTTCGACGAAATAGCAGAACTTTGTGAAAAAAAGAGTGTAGGGCTGCGGTATTTGGGCACCATATATAATCGTATTGAATTCGTCGATCTAAACTGTGCATGAAACCTAACTTTAAGAAATATGTAACTCTGTGCATAATAAAAAAAAAAAAAAAAAAAAAGCGGTGCACTATGGCGACAGCTCACACGCACACCCTCTCACTCTCACACCCACAACCTCCAACACTGTGTGCTGGAGGAGTGGGGGTAAGAGTGGGACTACTGCGGAACCTATCCCCACTCTTACCCCCCCACCATCACCTCGAACTACGCTCTCAACGGGGCTCGAGGAGTGGGGATAGGAGTGGGGATAGGAGTGGGGGTCGCCATAGTGCACCGCTAACTACCGTTGTCGTTGTCGTTGTCGTTGTCGTTGTCGTTGTCGTTGTCGTTGTCGTTGTCGTTGTCGTTGTCGTTGTCGTTGTCGTTGTCGTTGTCGTTGTCGTTGTCGTTGTCGTTGTCGTTGTCGTTGTCGTTGTCGTTGTCGTTGTCGTTGTCGTTGTCGTTGTCGTTGTCGTTGTCGTTGTCGTTGTCGTTGTCGTTGTCGTTGTCGTTGTCGTTGTCGTTGTCGTTGTCGTTGTCGTTGTCGTTGTCGTTGTCGTTGTCGTTGTCGTTGTCGTTGTCGTTGTCGTTGTCGTTGTCGTTGTCGTTGTCGTTGTCGTTGTCGTTGTCGTTGTCGTTGTCGTTGTCGTTGTCGTTGTCGTTGTCGTTGTCGTTGTCGTTGTCGTTGTCGTTGTCGTTGTCGTTGTCGTTGTCGTTGTCGTTGTCGTTGTCGTTGTCGTTGTCGTTGTCGTTGTCGTTGTCGTTGTCGTTGTCGTTGTCGTTGTCGTTGTCGTTGTCGTTGTCGTTGTCGTTGTCGTTGTCGTTGTCGTTGTCGTTGTCGTTGTCGTTGTCGTTGTCGTTGTCGTTGTCGTTGTCGTTGTCGTTGTCGTTGTCGTTGTCGTTGTCGTTGTCGTTGTCGTTGTCGTTGTCGTTGTCGTTGTCGTTGTCGTTGTCGTTGTCGTTGTCGTTGTCGTTGTCGTTGTCGTTGTCGTTGTCGTTGTCGTTGTCGTTGTCGTTGTCGTTGTCGTTGTCGTTGTCGTTGTCGTTGTCGTTGTCGTTGTCGTTGTCGTTGTCGTTGTCGTTGTCGTTGTCGTTGTCGTTGTCGTTGTCGTTGTCGTTGTCGTTGTCGTTGTCGTTGTCGTTGTCGTTGTCGTTGTCGTTGTCGTTGTCGTTGTCGTTGTCGTTGTCGTTGTCGTTGTCGTTGTCGTTGTCGTTGTCGTTGTCGTTGTCGTTGTCGTTGTCGTTGTCGTTGTCGTTGTCGTTGTCGTTGTCGTTGTCGTTGTCGTTGTCGTTGTCGTTGTCGTTGTCGTTGTCGTTGTCGTTGTCGTTGTCGTTGTCGTTGTCGTTGTCGTTGTCGTTGTCGTTGTCGTTGTCGTTGTCGTTGTCGTTGTCGTTGTCGTTGTCGTTGTCGTTGTCGTTGTCGTTGTCGTTGTCGTTGTCGTTGTCGTTGTCGTTGTCGTTGTCGTTGTCGTTGTCGTTGTCGTTGTCGTTGTCGTTGTCGTTGTCGTTGTCGTTGTCGTTGTCGTTGTCGTTGTCGTTGTCGTTGTCGTTGTCGTTGTCGTTGTCGTTGTCGTTGTCGTTGTCGTTGTCGTTGTCGTTGTCGTTGTCGTTGTCGTTGTCGTTGTCGTTGTCGTTGTCGTTGTCGTTGTCGTTGTCGTTGTCGTTGTCGTTGTCGTTGTCGTTGTCGTTGTCGTTGTCGTTGTCGTTGTCGTTGTCGTTGTCGTTGTCGTTGTCGTTGTCGTTGTCGTTGTCGTTGTCGTTGTCGTTGTCGTTGTCGTTGTCGTTGTCGTTGTCGTTGTCGTTGTCGTTGTCGTTGTCGTTGTCGTTGTCGTTGTCGTTGTCGTTGTCGTTGTCGTTGTCGTTGTCGTTGTCGTTGTCGTTGTCGTTGTCGTTGTCGTTGTCGTTGTCGTTGTCGTTGTCGTTGTCGTTGTCGTTGTCGTTGTCGTTGTCGTTGTCGTTGTCGTTGTCGTTGTCGTTGTCGTTGTCGTTGTCGTTGTCGTTGTCGTTGTCGTTGTCGTTGTCGTTGTCGTTGTCGTTGTCGTTGTCGTTGTCGTTGTCGTTGACGTTGTCGTTGTCGTTGTCGTTGTCGTTGTCGTTGTCGTTGTCGTTGTCGTTGTCGTTGTCGTTGTCGTTGTCGTTGTCGTTGTCGTTGTCGTTGTCGTTGTCGTTGTCGTTGTCGTTGTCGTTGTCGTTGTCGTTGTCGTTGTCGTTGTCGTTGTCGTTGTCGTTGTCGTTGTCGTTGTCGTTGTCGTTGTCGTTGTCGTTGTCGTTGTCGTTGTCGTTGTCGTTGTCGTTGTCGTTGTCGTTGTCGTTGTCGTTGTCGTTGTCGTTGTCGTTGTCGTTGTCGTTGTCGTTGTCGTTGTCGTTGTCGTTGTCGTTGTCGTTGTCGTTGTCGTTGTCGTTGTCGTTGTCGTTGTCGTTGTCGTTGTCGTTGTCGTTGTCGTTGTCGTTGTCGTTGTCGTTGTCGTTGTCGTTGTCGTTGTCGTTGTCGTTGTCGTTGTCGTTGTCGTTGTCGTTGTCGTTGTCGTTGTCGTTGTCGTTGTCGTTGTCGTTGTCGTTGTCGTTGTCGTTGTCGTTGTCGTTGTCGTTGTCGTTGTCGTTGTCGTTGTCGTTGTCGTTGTCGTTGTCGTTGTCGTTGTCGTTGTCGTTGTCGTTGTCGTTGTCGTTGTCGTTGTCGTTGTCGTTGTCGTTGTCGTTGTCGTTGTCGTTGTCGTTGTCGTTGTCGTTGTCGTTGTCGTTGTCGTTGTCGTTGTCGTTGTCGTTGTCGTTGTCGTTGTCGTTGTCGTTGTCGTTGTCGTTGTCGTTGTCGTTGTCGTTGTCGTTGTCGTTGTCGTTGTCGTTGTCGTTGTCGTTGTCGTTGTCGTTGTCGTTGTCGTTGTCGTTGTCGTTGTCGTTGTCGTTGTCGTTGTCGTTGTCGTTGTCGTTGTCGTTGTCGTTGTCGTTGTCGTTGTCGTTGTCGTTGTCGTTGTCGTTGTCGTTGTCGTTGTCGTTGTCGTTGTCGTTGTCGTTGTCGTTGTCGTTGTCGTTGTCGTTGTCGTTGTCGTTGTCGTTGTCGTTGTCGTTGTCGTTGTCGTTGTCGTTGTCGTTGTCGTTGTCGTTGTCGTTGTCGTTGTCGTTGTCGTTGTCGTTGTCGTTGTCGTTGTCGTTGTCGTTGTCGTTGTCGTTGTCGTTGTCGTTGTCGTTGTCGTTGTCGTTGTCGTTGTCGTTGTCGTTGTCGTTGTCGTTGTCGTTGTCGTTGTCGTTGTCGTTGTCGTTGTCGTTGTCGTTGTCGTTGTCGTTGTCGTTGTCGTTGTCGTTGTCGTTGTCGTTGTCGTTGTCGTTGTCGTTGTCGTTGTCGTTGTCGTTGTCGTTGTCGTTGTCGTTGTCGTTGTCGTTGTCGTTGTCGTTGTCGTTGTCGTTGTCGTTGTCGTTGTCGTTGTCGTTGTCGTTGTCGTTGTCGTTGTCGTTGTCGTTGTCGTTGTCGTTGTCGTTGTCGTTGTCGTTGTCGTTGTCGTTGTCGTTGTCGTTGTCGTTGTCGTTGTCGTTGTCGTTGTCGTTGTCGTTGTCGTTGTCGTTGTCGTTGTCGTTGTCGTTGTCGTTGTCGTTGTCGTTGTCGTTGTCGTTGTCGTTGTCGTTGTCGTTGTCGTTGTCGTTGTCGTTGTCGTTGTCGTTGTCGTTGTCGTTGTCGTTGTCGTTGTCGTTGTCGTTGTCGTTGTCGTTGTCGTTGTCGTTGTCGTTGTCGTTGTCGTTGTCGTTGTCGTTGTCGTTGTCGTTGTCGTTGTCGTTGTCGTTGTCGTTGTCGTTGTCGTTGTCGTTGTCGTTGTCGTTGTCGTTGTCGTTGTCGTTGTCGTTGTCGTTGTCGTTGTCGTTGTCGTTGTCGTTGTCGTTGTCGTTGTCGTTGTCGTTGTCGTTGTCGTTGTCGTTGTCGTTGTCGTTGTCGTTGTCGTTGTCGTTGTCGTTGTCGTTGTCGTTGTCGTTGTCGTTGTCGTTGTCGTTGTCGTTGTCGTTGTCGTTGTCGTTGTCGTTGTCGTTGTCGTTGTCGTTGTCGTTGTCGTTGTCGTTGTCGTTGTCGTTGTCGTTGTCGTTGTCGTTGTCGTTGTCGTTGTCGTTGTCGTTGTCGTTGTCGTTGTCGTTGTCGTTGTCGTTGTCGTTGTCGTTGTCGTTGTCGTTGTCGTTGTCGTTGTCGTTGTCGTTGTCGTTGTCGTTGTCGTTGTCGTTGTCGTTGTCGTTGTCGTTGTCGTTGTCGTTGTCGTTGTCGTTGTCGTTGTCGTTGTCGTTGTCGTTGTCGTTGTCGTTGTCGTTGTCGTTGTCGTTGTCGTTGTCGTTGTCGTTGTCGTTGTCGTTGTCGTTGTCGTTGTCGTTGTCGTTGTCGTTGTCGTTGTCGTTGTCGTTGTCGTTGTCGTTGTCGTTGTCGTTGTCGTTGTCGTTGTCGTTGTCGTTGTCGTTGTCGTTGTCGTTGTCGTTGTCGTTGTCGTTGTCGTTGTCGTTGTCGTTGTCGTTGTCGTTGTCGTTGTCGTTGTCGTTGTCGTTGTCGTTGTCGTTGTCGTTGTCGTTGTCGTTGTCGTTGTCGTTGTCGTTGTCGTTGTCGTTGTCGTTGTCGTTGTCGTTGTCGTTGTCGTTGTCGTTGTCGTTGTCGTTGTCGTTGTCGTTGTCGTTGTCGTTGTCGTTGTCGTTGTCGTTGTCGTTGTCGTTGTCGTTGTCGTTGTCGTTGTCGTTGTCGTTGTCGTTGTCGTTGTCGTTGTCGTTGTCGTTGTCGTTGTCGTTGTCGTTGTCGTTGTCGTTGTCGTTGTCGTTGTCGTTGTCGTTGTCGTTGTCGTTGTCGTTGTCGTTGTCGTTGTCGTTGTCGTTGTCGTTGTCGTTGTCGTTGTCGTTGTCGTTGTCGTTGTCGTTGTCGTTGTCGTTGTCGTTGTCGTTGTCGTTGTCGTTGTCGTTGTCGTTGTCGTTGTCGTTGTCGTTGTCGTTGTCGTTGTCGTTGTCGTTGTCGTTGTCGTTGTCGTTGTCGTTGTCGTTGTCGTTGTCGTTGTCGTTGTCGTTGTCGTTGTCGTTGTCGTTGTCGTTGTCGTTGTCGTTGTCGTTGTCGTTGTCGTTGTCGTTGTCGTTGTCGTTGTCGTTGTCGTTGTCGTTGTCGTTGTCGTTGTCGTTGTCGTTGTCGTTGTCGTTGTCGTTGTCGTTGTCGTTGTCGTTGTCGTTGTCGTTGTCGTTGTCGTTGTCGTTGTCGTTGTCGTTGTCGTTGTCGTTGTCGTTGTCGTTGTCGTTGTCGTTGTCGTTGTCGTTGTCGTTGTCGTTGTCGTTGTCGTTGTCGTTGTCGTTGTCGTTGTCGTTGTCGTTGTCGTTGTCGTTGTCGTTGTCGTTGTCGTTGTCGTTGTCGTTGTCGTTGTCGTTGTCGTTGTCGTTGTCGTTGTCGTTGTCGTTGTCGTTGTCGTTGTCGTTGTCGTTGTCGTTGTCGTTGTCGTTGTCGTTGTCGTTGTCGTTGTCGTTGTCGTTGTCGTTGTCGTTGTCGTTGTCGTTGTCGTTGTCGTTGTCGTTGTCGTTGTCGTTGTCGTTGTCGTTGTCGTTGTCGTTGTCGTTGTCGTTGTCGTTGTCGTTGTCGTTGTCGTTGTCGTTGTCGTTGTCGTTGTCGTTGTCGTTGTCGTTGTCGTTGTCGTTGTCGTTGTCGTTGTCGTTGTCGTTGTCGTTGTCGTTGTCGTTGTCGTTGTCGTTGTCGTTGTCGTTGTCGTTGTCGTTGTCGTTGTCGTTGTCGTTGTCGTTGTCGTTGTCGTTGTCGTTGTCGTTGTCGTTGTCGTTGTCGTTGTCGTTGTCGTTGTCGTTGTCGTTGTCGTTGTCGTTGTCGTTGTCGTTGTCGTTGTCGTTGTCGTTGTCGTTGTCGTTGTCGTTGTCGTTGTCGTTGTCGTTGTCGTTGTCGTTGTCGTTGTCGTTGTCGTTGTCGTTGTCGTTGTCGTTGTCGTTGTCGTTGTCGTTGTCGTTGTCGTTGTCGTTGTCGTTGTCGTTGTCGTTGTCGTTGTCGTTGTCGTTGTCGTTGTCGTTGTCGTTGTCGTTGTCGTTGTCGTTGTCGTTGTCGTTGTCGTTGTCGTTGTCGTTGTCGTTGTCGTTGTCGTTGTCGTTGTCGTTGTCGTTGTCGTTGTCGTTGTCGTTGTCGTTGTCGTTGTCGTTGTCGTTGTCGTTGTCGTTGTCGTTGTCGTTGTCGTTGTCGTTGTCGTTGTCGTTGTCGTTGTCGTTGTCGTTGTCGTTGTCGTTGTCGTTGTCGTTGTCGTTGTCGTTGTCGTTGTCGTTGTCGTTGTCGTTGTCGTTGTCGTTGTCGTTGTCGTTGTCGTTGTCGTTGTCGTTGTCGTTGTCGTTGTCGTTGTCGTTGTCGTTGTCGTTGTCGTTGTCGTTGTCGTTGTCGTTGTCGTTGTCGTTGTCGTTGTCGTTGTCGTTGTCGTTGTCGTTGTCGTTGTCGTTGTCGTTGTCGTTGTCGTTGTCGTTGTCGTTGTCGTTGTCGTTGTCGTTGTCGTTGTCGTTGTCGTTGTCGTTGTCGTTGTCGTTGTCGTTGTCGTTGTCGTTGTCGTTGTCGTTGTCGTTGTCGTTGTCGTTGTCGTTGTCGTTGTCGTTGTCGTTGTCGTTGTCGTTGTCGTTGTCGTTGTCGTTGTCGTTGTCGTTGTCGTTGTCGTTGTCGTTGTCGTTGTCGTTGTCGTTGTCGTTGTCGTTGTCGTTGTCGTTGTCGTTGTCGTTGTCGTTGTCGTTGTCGTTGTCGTTGTCGTTGTCGTTGTCGTTGTCGTTGTCGTTGTCGTTGTCGTTGTCGTTGTCGTTGTCGTTGTCGTTGTCGTTGTCGTTGTCGTTGTCGTTGTCGTTGTCGTTGTCGTTGTCGTTGTCGTTGTCGTTGTCGTTGTCGTTGTCGTTGTCGTTGTCGTTGTCGTTGTCGTTGTCGTTGTCGTTGTCGTTGTCGTTGTCGTTGTCGTTGTCGTTGTCGTTGTCGTTGTCGTTGTCGTTGTCGTTGTCGTTGTCGTTGTCGTTGTCGTTGTCGTTGTCGTTGTCGTTGTCGTTGTCGTTGTCGTTGTCGTTGTCGTTGTCGTTGTCGTTGTCGTTGTCGTTGTCGTTGTCGTTGTCGTTGTCGTTGTCGTTGTCGTTGTCGTTGTCGTTGTCGTTGTCGTTGTCGTTGTCGTTGTCGTTGTCGTTGTCGTTGTCGTTGTCGTTGTCGTTGTCGTTGTCGTTGTCGTTGTCGTTGTCGTTGTCGTTGTCGTTGTCGTTGTCGTTGTCGTTGTCGTTGTCGTTGTCGTTGTCGTTGTCGTTGTCGTTGTCGTTGTCGTTGTCGTTGTCGTTGTCGTTGTCGTTGTCGTTGTCGTTGTCGTTGTCGTTGTCGTTGTCGTTGTCGTTGTCGTTGTCGTTGTCGTTGTCGTTGTCGTTGTCGTTGTCGTTGTCGTTGTCGTTGTCGTTGTCGTTGTCGTTGTCGTTGTCGTTGTCGTTGTCGTTGTCGTTGTCGTTGTCGTTGTCGTTGTCGTTGTCGTTGTCGTTGTCGTTGTCGTTGTCGTTGTCGTTGTCGTTGTCGTTGTCGTTGTCGTTGTCGTTGTCGTTGTCGTTGTCGTTGTCGTTGTCGTTGTCGTTGTCGTTGTCGTTGTCGTTGTCGTTGTCGTTGTCGTTGTCGTTGTCGTTGTCGTTGTCGTTGTCGTTGTCGTTGTCGTTGTCGTTGTCGTTGTCGTTGTCGTTGTCGTTGTCGTTGTCGTTGTCGTTGTCGTTGTCGTTGTCGTTGTCGTTGTCGTTGTCGTTGTCGTTGTCGTTGTCGTTGTCGTTGTCGTTGTCGTTGTCGTTGTCGTTGTCGTTGTCGTTGTCGTTGTCGTTGTCGTTGTCGTTGTCGTTGTCGTTGTCGTTGTCGTTGTCGTTGTCGTTGTCGTTGTCGTTGTCGTTGTCGTTGTCGTTGTCGTTGTCGTTGTCGTTGTCGTTGTCGTTGTCGTTGTCGTTGTCGTTGTCGTTGTCGTTGTCGTTGTCGTTGTCGTTGTCGTTGTCGTTGTCGTTGTCGTTGTCGTTGTCGTTGTCGTTGTCGTTGTCGTTGTCGTTGTCGTTGTCGTTGTCGTTGTCGTTGTCGTTGTCGTTGTCGTTGTCGTTGTCGTTGTCGTTGTCGTTGTCGTTGTCGTTGTCGTTGTCGTTGTCGTTGTCGTTGTCGTTGTCGTTGTCGTTGTCGTTGTCGTTGTCGTTGTCGTTGTCGTTGTCGTTGTCGTTGTCGTTGTCGTTGTCGTTGTCGTTGTCGTTGTCGTTGTCGTTGTCGTTGTCGTTGTCGTTGTCGTTGTCGTTGTCGTTGTCGTTGTCGTTGTCGTTGTCGTTGTCGTTGTCGTTGTCGTTGTCGTTGTCGTTGTCGTTGTCGTTGTCGTTGTCGTTGTCGTTGTCGTTGTCGTTGTCGTTGTCGTTGTCGTTGTCGTTGTCGTTGTCGTTGTCGTTGTCGTTGTCGTTGTCGTTGTCGTTGTCGTTGTCGTTGTCGTTGTCGTTGTCGTTGTCGTTGTCGTTGTCGTTGTCGTTGTCGTTGTCGTTGTCGTTGTCGTTGTCGTTGTCGTTGTCGTTGTCGTTGTCGTTGTCGTTGTCGTTGTCGTTGTCGTTGTCGTTGTCGTTGTCGTTGTCGTTGTCGTTGTCGTTGTCGTTGTCGTTGTCGTTGTCGTTGTCGTTGTCGTTGTCGTTGTCGTTGTCGTTGTCGTTGTCGTTGTCGTTGTCGTTGTCGTTGTCGTTGTCGTTGTCGTTGTCGTTGTCGTTGTCGTTGTCGTTGTCGTTGTCGTTGTCGTTGTCGTTGTCGTTGTCGTTGTCGTTGTCGTTGTCGTTGTCGTTGTCGTTGTCGTTGTCGTTGTCGTTGTCGTTGTCGTTGTCGTTGTCGTTGTCGTTGTCGTTGTCGTTGTCGTTGTCGTTGTCGTTGTCGTTGTCGTTGTCGTTGTCGTTGTCGTTGTCGTTGTCGTTGTCGTTGTCGTTGTCGTTGTCGTTGTCGTTGTCGTTGTCGTTGTCGTTGTCGTTGTCGTTGTCGTTGTCGTTGTCGTTGTCGTTGTCGTTGTCGTTGTCGTTGTCGTTGTCGTTGTCGTTGTCGTTGTCGTTGTCGTTGTCGTTGTCGTTGTCGTTGTCGTTGTCGTTGTCGTTGTCGTTGTCGTTGTCGTTGTCGTTGTCGTTGTCGTTGTCGTTGTCGTTGTCGTTGTCGTTGTCGTTGTCGTTGTCGTTGTCGTTGTCGTTGTCGTTGTCGTTGTCGTTGTCGTTGTCGTTGTCGTTGTCGTTGTCGTTGTCGTTGTCGTTGTCGTTGTCGTTGTCGTTGTCGTTGTCGTTGTCGTTGTCGTTGTCGTTGTCGTTGTCGTTGTCGTTGTCGTTGTCGTTGTCGTTGTCGTTGTCGTTGTCGTTGTCGTTGTCGTTGTCGTTGTCGTTGTCGTTGTCGTTGTCGTTGTCGTTGTCGTTGTCGTTGTCGTTGTCGTTGTCGTTGTCGTTGTCGTTGTCGTTGTCGTTGTCGTTGTCGTTGTCGTTGTCGTTGTCGTTGTCGTTGTCGTTGTCGTTGTCGTTGTCGTTGTCGTTGTCGTTGTCGTTGTCGTTGTCGTTGTCGTTGTCGTTGTCGTTGTCGTTGTCGTTGTCGTTGTCGTTGTCGTTGTCGTTGTCGTTGTCGTTGTCGTTGTCGTTGTCGTTGTCGTTGTCGTTGTCGTTGTCGTTGTCGTTGTCGTTGTCGTTGTCGTTGTCGTTGTCGTTGTCGTTGTCGTTGTCGTTGTCGTTGTCGTTGTCGTTGTCGTTGTCGTTGTCGTTGTCGTTGTCGTTGTCGTTGTCGTTGTCGTTGTCGTTGTCGTTGTCGTTGTCGTTGTCGTTGTCGTTGTCGTTGTCGTTGTCGTTGTCGTTGTCGTTGTCGTTGTCGTTGTCGTTGTCGTTGTCGTTGTCGTTGTCGTTGTCGTTGTCGTTGTCGTTGTCGTTGTCGTTGTCGTTGTCGTTGTCGTTGTCGTTGTCGTTGTCGTTGTCGTTGTCGTTGTCGTTGTCGTTGTCGTTGTCGTTGTCGTTGTCGTTGTCGTTGTCGTTGTCGTTGTCGTTGTCGTTGTCGTTGTCGTTGTCGTTGTCGTTGTCGTTGTCGTTGTCGTTGTCGTTGTCGTTGTCGTTGTCGTTGTCGTTGTCGTTGTCGTTGTCGTTGTCGTTTTCGTTGTCGTTGTCGTTGTCGTTGTCGTTGTCGTTGTCGTTGTCGTTGTCGTTGTCGTTGTCGTTGTCGTTGTCGTTGTCGTTGTCGTTGTCGTTGTCGTTGTCGTTGTCGTTGTCGTTGTCGTTGTCGTTGTCGTTGTCGTTGTCGTTGTCGTTGTCGTTGTCGTTGTCGTTGTCGTTGTCGTTGTCGTTGTCGTTGTCGTTGTCGTTGTCGTTGTCGTTGTCGTTGTCGTTGTCGTTGTCGTTGTCGTTGTCGTTGTCGTTGTCGTTGTCGTTGTCGTTGTCGTTGTCGTTGTCGTTGTCGTTGTCGTTGTCGTTGTCGTTGTCGTTGTCGTTGTCGTTGTCGTTGTCGTTGTCGTTGTCGTTGTCGTTGTCGTTGTCGTTGTCGTTGTCGTTGTCGTTGTCGTTGTCGTTGTCGTTGTCGTTGTCGTTGTCGTTGTCGTTGTCGTTGTCGTTGTCGTTGTCGTTGTCGTTGTCGTTGTCGTTGTCGTTGTCGTTGTCGTTGTCGTTGTCGTTGTCGTTGTCGTTGTCGTTGTCGTTGTCGTTGTCGTTGTCGTTGTCGTTGTCGTTGTCGTTGTCGTTGTCGTTGTCGTTGTCGTTGTCGTTGTCGTTGTCGTTGTCGTTGTCGTTGTCGTTGTCGTTGTCGTTGTCGTTGTCGTTGTCGTTGTCGTTGTCGTTGTCGTTGTCGTTGTCGTTGTCGTTGTCGTTGTCGTTGTCGTTGTCGTTGTCGTTGTCGTTGTCGTTGTCGTTGTCGTTGTCGTTGTCGTTGTCGTTGTCGTTGTCGTTGTCGTTGTCGTTGTCGTTGTCGTTGTCGTTGTCGTTGTCGTTGTCGTTGTCGTTGTCGTTGTCGTTGTCGTTGTCGTTGTCGTTGTCGTTGTCGTTGTCGTTGTCGTTGTCGTTGTCGTTGTCGTTGTCGTTGTCGTTGTCGTTGTCGTTGTCGTTGTCGTTGTCGTTGTCGTTGTCGTTGTCGTTGTCGTTGTCGTTGTCGTTGTCGTTGTCGTTGTCGTTGTCGTTGTCGTTGTCGTTGTCGTTGTCGTTGTCGTTGTCGTTGTCGTTGTCGTTGTCGTTGTCGTTGTCGTTGTCGTTGTCGTTGTCGTTGTCGTTGTCGTTGTCGTTGTCGTTGTCGTTGTCGTTGTCGTTGTCGTTGTCGTTGTCGTTGTCGTTGTCGTTGTCGTTGTCGTTGTCGTTGTCGTTGTCGTTGTCGTTGTCGTTGTCGTTGTCGTTGTCGTTGTCGTTGTCGTTGTCGTTGTCGTTGTCGTTGTCGTTGTCGTTGTCGTTGTCGTTGTCGTTGTCGTTGTCGTTGTCGTTGTCGTTGTCGTTGTCGTTGTCGTTGTCGTTGTCGTTGTCGTTGTCGTTGTCGTTGTCGTTGTCGTTGTCGTTGTCGTTGTCGTTGTCGTTGTCGTTGTCGTTGTCGTTGTCGTTGTCGTTGTCGTTGTCGTTGTCGTTGTCGTTGTCGTTGTCGTTGTCGTTGTCGTTGTCGTTGTCGTTGTCGTTGTCGTTGTCGTTGTCGTTGTCGTTGTCGTTGTCGTTGTCGTTGTCGTTGTCGTTGTCGTTGTCGTTGTCGTTGTCGTTGTCGTTGTCGTTGTCGTTGTCGTTGTCGTTGTCGTTGTCGTTGTCGTTGTCGTTGTCGTTGTCGTTGTCGTTGTCGTTGTCGTTGTCGTTGTCGTTGTCGTTGTCGTTGTCGTTGTCGTTGTCGTTGTCGTTGTCGTTGTCGTTGTCGTTGTCGTTGTCGTTGTCGTTGTCGTTGTCGTTGTCGTTGTCGTTGTCGTTGTCGTTGTCGTTGTCGTTGTCGTTGTCGTTGTCGTTGTCGTTGTCGTTGTCGTTGTCGTTGTCGTTGTCGTTGTCGTTGTCGTTGTCGTTGTCGTTGTCGTTGTCGTTGTCGTTGTCGTTGTCGTTGTCGTTGTCGTTGTCGTTGTCGTTGTCGTTGTCGTTGTCGTTGTCGTTGTCGTTGTCGTTGTCGTTGTCGTTGTCGTTGTCGTTGTCGTTGTCGTTGTCGTTGTCGTTGTCGTTGTCGTTGTCGTTGTCGTTGTCGTTGTCGTTGTCGTTGTCGTTGTCGTTGTCGTTGTCGTTGTCGTTGTCGTTGTCGTTGTCGTTGTCGTTGTCGTTGTCGTTGTCGTTGTCGTTGTCGTTGTCGTTGTCGTTGTCGTTGTCGTTGTCGTTGTCGTTGTCGTTGTCGTTGTCGTTGTCGTTGTCGTTGTCGTTGTCGTTGTCGTTGTCGTTGTCGTTGTCGTTGTCGTTGTCGTTGTCGTTGTCGTTGTCGTTGTCGTTGTCGTTGTCGTTGTCGTTGTCGTTGTCGTTGTCGTTGTCGTTGTCGTTGTCGTTGTCGTTGTCGTTGTCGTTGTCGTTGACGTTGACGTTGTCGTTGTCGTTGTCGTTGTCGTTGTCGTTGTCGTTGTCGTTGTCGTTGTCGTTGTCGTTGTCGTTGTCGTTGTCGTTGTCGTTGTCGTTGTCGTTGTCGTTGTCGTTGTCGTTGTCGTTGTCGTTGTCGTTGTCGTTGTCGTTGTCGTTGTCGTTGTCGTTGTCGTTGTCGTTGTCGTTGTCGTTGTCGTTGTCGTTGTCGTTGTCGTTGTCGTTGTCGTTGTCGTTGTCGTTGTCGTTGTCGTTGTCGTTGTCGTTGTCGTTGTCGTTGTCGTTGTCGTTGTCGTTGTCGTTGTCGTTGTCGTTGTCGTTGTCGTTGTCGTTGTCGTTGTCGTTGTCGTTGTCGTTGTCGTTGTCGTTGTCGTTGTCGTTGTCGTTGTCGTTGTCGTTGCCGTTGTCGTTGTCGTTGTCGTTGTCGTTGTCGTTGTCGTTGTCGTTGTCGTTGTCGTTGTCGTTGTCGTTGTCGTTGTCGTTGTCGTTGTCGTTGTCGTTGTCGTTGTCGTTGTCGTTGTCGTTGTCGTTGTCGTTGTCGTTGTCGTTGTCGTTGTCGTTGTCGTTGTCGTTGTCGTTGTCGTTGTCGTTGTCGTTGTCGTTGTCGTTGTCGTTGTCGTTGTCGTTGTCGTTGTCGTTGTCGTTGTCGTTGTCGTTGTCGTTGTCGTTGTCGTTGTCGTTGTCGTTGTCGTTGTCGTTGTCGTTGTCGTTGTCGTTGTCGTTGTCGTTGTCGTTGTCGTTGTCGTTGTCGTTGTCGTTGTCGTTGTCGTTGTCGTTGTCGTTGTCGTTGTCGTTGTCGTTGTCGTTGTCGTTGTCGTTGTCGTTGTCGTTGTCGTTGTCGTTGTCGTTGTCGTTGTCGTTGTCGTTGTCGTTGTCGTTGTCGTTGTCGTTGTCGTTGTCGTTGTCGTTGTCGTTGTCGTTGTCGTTGTCGTTGTCGTTGTCGTTGTCGTTGTCGTTGTCGTTGTCGTTGTCGTTGTCGTTGTCGTTGTCGTTGTCGTTGTCGTTGTCGTTGTCGTTGTCGTTGTCGTTGTCGTTGTCGTTGTCGTTGTCGTTGTCGTTGTCGTTGTCGTTGTCGTTGTCGTTGTCGTTGTCGTTGTCGTTGTCGTTGTCGTTGTCGTTGTCGTTGTCGTTGTCGTTGTCGTTGTCGTTGTCGTTGTCGTTGTCGTTGTCGTTGTCGTTGTCGTTGTCGTTGTCGTTGTCGTTGTCGTTGTCGTTGTCGTTGTCGTTGTCGTTGTCGTTGTCGTTGTCGTTGTCGTTGTCGTTGTCGTTGTCGTTGTCGTTGTCGTTGTCGTTGTCGTTGTCGTTGTCGTTGTCGTTGTCGTTGTCGTTGTCGTTGTCGTTGTCGTTGTCGTTGTCGTTGTCGTTGTCGTTGTCGTTGTCGTTGTCGTTGTCGTTGTCGTTGTCGTTGTCGTTGTCGTTGTCGTTGTCGTTGTCGTTGTCGTTGTCGTTGTCGTTGTCGTTGTCGTTGTCGTTGTCGTTGTCGTTGTCGTTGTCGTTGTCGTTGTCGTTGTCGTTGTCGTTGTCGTTGTCGTTGTCGTTGTCGTTGTCGTTGTCGTTGTCGTTGTCGTTGTCGTTGTCGTTGTCGTTGTCGTTGTCGTTGTCGTTGTCGTTGTCGTTGTCGTTGTCGTTGTCGTTGTCGTTGTCGTTGTCGTTGTCGTTGTCGTTGTCGTTGTCGTTGTCGTTGTCGTTGTCGTTGTCGTTGTCGTTGTCGTTGTCGTTGTCGTTGTCGTTGTCGTTGTCGTTGTCGTTGTCGTTGTCGTTGTCGTTGTCGTTGTCGTTGTCGTTGTCGTTGTCGTTGTCGTTGTCGTTGTCGTTGTCGTTGTCGTTGTCGTTGTCGTTGTCGTTGTCGTTGTCGTTGTCGTTGTCGTTGTCGTTGTCGTTGTCGTTGTCGTTGTCGTTGTCGTTGTCGTTGTCGTTGTCGTTGTCGTTGTCGTTGTCGTTGTCGTTGTCGTTGTCTTGGCTGATGTCTTGGCTGATACGTCTGTTGTAGTGGCTGCCATTGTTGTTGGCGTGGCTGCAATCGTCGCAGTCGCGGCTCCCGTGGTTGTCGGGGTAAATCTTCGAATAATCGTTGAGGCGGTGGTTGTTGAGGCGGTGGTTGTTGGGGCGGTGGTTGTTGAGGCGGTGGTTGTTGAGGCGGTGGTTGTTGGGGCGGTGGTCGTTGAAGTGGTTCTTGCAGGGGCGGTGGTTGTTGGGGCGGTTGTTGCAGAGGCGGTGGTTGTTGAGGCGGTGGTTGTTGAGGCGGTGGCTGTTGAGGCGGTGGTTGTTGAGGCGGTGGTTGTTGAGGCGCTGGTTGTTGTGGTGGTTGGTGGAGTCTTAATATATGCTGTCTTAAAAATTCGTGGTGAATACGTGGCATCGGCTGAAATTAACAAATGAAAGATTAATAAAAATATTTAAATGAAATAAAATGTCTCCGTCTTTTCGTCTTTTTATCTCTGTCGTCTTCGTCTTTGTTTTGGCCTTAGTTGTCTTCGTCTTTGATCAAAAGAAAAGTATCGATGAAAGAGGATATCATCTTGAGTTTTTAAGAGACTTCTCTTTCGATCGGACAAGTCAGAATTCATGAGAAGTGTCGATTGTAGTTTTTTACCGACCGTGGTGTTTGATATACTCTTAAGAGTGTGTACAATAGCGCGATCGATAATAAAAACTACAATCGACATTTTTCGTGGATTTTGGTGTGTCCGTTCGAAAGAGAAGTCCATCGAAACTCGAGATAATATCCGCAATATCGAAATTGAAAGCAGATATCATCTCGCCCTCTTATGAGACTGTTCTTTCGATCGGACACGTCAAAATCTGAGAAAGGTTGATTAAAGAAAATTTTTATTATCGACCGTGGTATCTTATATACTCTTAAGAGCGTGTGTAAACGCGCGATCGGTAATAAAACCTGCAATTGATTTTTCTCATGAATTTTGGCGTGTCCGCTCGAAAGAAAAGTCTTTTAAAGAGGGAGTCTCGCTGCGCACTGACTTTGCATAAGTTCGACAACAATGAGAGAAAATTGCAAGTACTTCTTGATTGTGTAAAAATCTGAAAAAAATTATATATACTAAAGGTACTGAGAAGATTAATTTTGCATAATAATAATTGTAAAATGTTATTAACAAATTCACCAAAAAATGTATTGGTTAACAAATTACCCAACAACAAAACTTTTTTTTTATGCAAATGATTCGTTTATTTTTCTGAATACTGTGACGTGGTACGTCACAAGTCCTTCCCTAAACTCGGCTCGAGTCCGCCGCTCACCCAACGTTAAACCCGCATATTTTTACGCTTTTTTCTCCTACTTATTTTGTGTAAGTTAGCATGTAAATTCCCGTTTTTTCCCTCCCGTTACCCCCGGTATGAATGTGCGCGACTCGAGAGCAATATCGACATCCCCCCCCCCCCCGTCGACGGCCCGCGATCAGCAGGGAACAGCAAAGGAACGAGAGCCGACGTGCTGACGCCGAGGAAGGTAGGAGGATCGTGGACGAGGGGAAAAGTCGCCAAAAAGTCCGCCGAAAAGACCGTCCGAAAAGCCTCGAAAAGCCCGCCGAAAAGCCGAAACTGCCCGTCCGCCTGCCGCCCGCTGGGATCGTCGACGCACGGCATCGATTGACGATCCAGCGGGGCCCCTGTCGCCACCTCCCGTAGACCGGAAGAAAAACGCCCGTCTATGAGTCCGATTACCGACCGACGCTGACGCACAGGTGCTCTCGTCCCCCACTATCATCAGCGCCGACGTCGACGAAGAAGAAGACCCCGCCATGTCCCTCACTCTCCGAGCCGAGCGCGTGACGTATGGACGTGTGTGTGAGACCGGGAGTCATTAATTTTAAGTTATAAAGAAATATAGTAAAACCATTGTAAATCGATTAGACTCCTTACGGAGAGTGAACCCGCCCCTACGACGAATCAGCGATAGCCCAGGGATACGATTTTGGACCGATATAAGGAATTTATAACGACTGAGGCTGTCCGCTGATTTGAGGAAATTTTGTAACCGAGATCCAAGTGTGTTGATTGAGTGAGCCCCGAAATTGTTCGTAAGTTTTTGACCACATTTTTCCCAACCCCTTTGACCCGTTTTTCTCCCCCGAGCCCCCTTAGTTTTATAAAAGTTATTAGTGAAAGACTTTGCCTCGTGGTCGGCACGTGGTCGGCATTTTTGCACACGAGCAAAGAGGAATCGCGCGCGTGGTGAGCGGCGTAAAATTCGCTATAAGTGATAGTTTAGTTAGATAGAGTTTTTTTCCCATCCCTCCCATTAAGACTTTGAGACCTTTTTTGTGTTAATGATTAAGACCGAGGTAATATTGTAAGAAGCCGTCGATTCGTGTACCCTCCCCCTGAGCACTCTCCCCTCTCCCGAGCTAGCTGGACTGTCCGTTGCGACAGAGAAGTTTGTTTCAAGTTGTGAGTTTTCAGTTTTGAGTAAAGTTTGTTTTGAGAGTAGATCCGTGCCGTTTGCACGATCTATTACGGTGCTACACCGTGAAAGTAGCTGGCGCCCATCCGAGTCATATTTAGTGTATTGTTTGATTTTCGTGCAACATTTGTCTGACCAGCTCTCCCGTTAAGCCCCCTTAAAATACCCATAACTCCGCCAAAATCATTTCGAATATTTTCCCCTTTTGCGTCCCCCTTTAGTAGGGTTTATTGAATAATTTGAACCAATTGCATTTTTGTTTTTCTCCGAGATTATTGTTCAGAATTAAGTATTTGTGATCCGGCCCCCCCTTTTTTTGCGATTATATTCCGTTTGTCCCTTACCGTTCTTTTTAGTATTATTTAACCCCCGATTTATTATTATTATTATTATTTAACTTCCCCGCGACCTTGTTGTTATTTCTTCGCCCTCTAAGTCATTATTATCGCTAGTCCCATCTTATTGGTAATCTCTCCCCAGTATCATTTTCATTTTTGGTTTTCTCTCTCTTCAACGTACCCGTAACGGCGTTGAAGCGACTGTTATTTTCTTTTGTTTTTATTTCTTCAACGTACCCGTACCGGCGTTGAAGCGACTGTTATTCTCGACCTTTGTTATTCACCGTTTTCTTTTGTATTTCATTACCGGCCGACCATTATTGTTATTTTGCAACTTATTTTTATTTCTGATTTTTGCTTTTTCTCATTTTCTACTGTTTAACTTTTCTTTTTCGATCATTATTAAACGACTGTTATTATTGTCCCCGACGAGTACCATTATTTTGCTTGACCCTCCCCCTCCCCACCCGTTGCACGATTTTAGTCCCATTTTTAGTTTTGAAATTTACAAGTGATTTTTTCCCTCCCCACGGGGGAAAATAATAACATCACAATACGTATGAATTTTTTTAGATTTTTAAGTAATCGGTGATTTATTTATTTTTTTTTATAGAACAAAAATCAACGATTATTTAAAAATCTGAAAAAATTCACACGTATTCAGAAAAATAAACGAATCATTTGCATAAAAAAAAAGTTTTGTTGTTGGGTAATTTGTTAACCAATAAATTTTTTGGTGAATTTGTTAATAACATTTTACAATTATTATTATGCAAAATTAATCTTCTCGGTACCTTTAGTATACATGATTTTTTTCAGATTTTTACACCATAAGAAGTACTTGCAATTTTCTCTTATTGTTGTCGAACTTCTGCAAAGTCAGTGCGCAGCGAGGCTCCCTCCTTAAAAACTCGAGATAATATCCTTTTTCATTGACACTTTTCTTTTGGTCGTTCATACGAGAACCCGATAAAAAAAAAGTTATCAGTCGTGGATATTATCTCGAGTTTCGATGAGACTTTTCTTTTGAGTGGACACGCCAGAATCTATGAGAAATGTCGATTGTAGTTTTTATTGCCGATCGCGCTATTGTACACGCTCTTAAGAGGATAAAAGATTCCATTATCAATAAAAAATTATAATCAACCTTTCGAATGGATTCTGACGTATCCGATTGAAAAAAAAGTCTCATTAGAGGGTGAGATGATATCTACTTTCAAATTTGATATTGCGGATATCATCTCAAGTTTTTAAGGTAGCTCCAGCGAGTGGTGTTCATTTAGCCTAAATTCGAGAAATTCGGGCAAGAATTGCAAACACTTCCCGATGTTATAAAAATCTGAAAAAATGTATACTTATTATAGGCACTGAAAAGACTAATTTTGCATAATAACAATTTCAAAATGTTATTAACAAATTGTAAAAAAAAAAATTGTTCATCGAAATATGTGGTAACTCAACTTTTTTTTTAATCAAAATGATTCGTTCATTTTTCGGAATACGTATGAATTTTTTCAGATTTTTATCTTTATTTTGATTTTTGCACATTTTTCCATGTAAAAAATAAGAAAAATCAAAATAAAGATAAAAACCTAAAAAAATTCATACGTATTCCGAAAAATGAACGAATCATTTTCATTTAAAAAAAGTTGAGTTCCCGCATATTTTGATGAACAATTTTTTTTTTACAATTTGTTAATAACATTTTGAAATTGTTATTATGCAAAATTAGTCTTTTCAGTGCCTATAATAAGTATAAATTTTTTCAGATTTTTATAACATCGGGAAGTGTTTGCAATTCTTGCCCGAATTTCTCGAATTTAGACGAAATGAACACCACTCGCTGGAGCTCTTTCGATCGGACACGTCAGAATTCAAGAGAAATGTCGATTGTAGTTTTTTATCGACTGTGGTATTTGATATACTCTTAAGAGTGTGTGCAATCGCGCGATCGTTAATAAAAACTACAATCGACATTTCTCATGAATTCTGACGTGTACGATCGAAAGAAAAGTCTCATCAGAGGTCGAGATGATATCTGCTTCCGATGACACTTTCCTTTTGATCGTATATAAAAGAACTTACATTTTCGTGGTGTTGTTGTTGTTCCATTTCTTCCAAAATTGCCAAACGTTCTTGCCGCAACTCTGCTTCTAGATCAATTACCTGTACAAACAATTTTTATAATTATTTATATTTCATTTTTCATTTAGTAGTTATTAATTTGTTTATTTTTTATTTATTTGTTATTTTTATCGGTTTGTCGGTTAACATGTTCTACTTACGTTTAAATCGTGTTGTGGTCGTTCTATCCCGTCCATCCTTTAAATATAATTTTATTGTTTTATTTTATTTTTATTTTTTTAAAATAAAAATCTTAAAATAATATATACTACTACTATTCGAGAAATTAAAAACTTACCTCGCTGGGTCCTGTGGTGTCTGTCAATTCGGAGCTGGTCGATGTCAATGTGGTTATGAATTCCACCAATCTGAACGTGGCTTCGTTCAAGTACATACGGTGATTATAAATAAAATAATAATCGGAAATTGACGACTTTTCCAGAATCGGCTTCTTATCCATATTCGATGAGATTTTTCTTTCGAGCGGACACGCCAGAAAAGATGATTGTAGTTGAGAAAAGTCGATTGCAGTTTTGATTAACGATCGCGCTATTGCACACGCTCTTAAGAGTATATAATTTACCACGGTCGGTAACAAAAACTGCAATCGACCTACAACTAAAACTGAGATCTTATTCATTTCTGATAAAACTTCTTTATCGATCGTACACATTGGAATCTATAAGATTTTGGCGGGTACGATCGATAGACAAGTCTTATTGGAAACAGATATGATATCCGCTAAAATCTTATAGATTCCAGTATGTACGATCGATGGAGAAGTTTTATTGGAAACAGATATGATATCGGATTGAGATGACATTTTCCTTTCAATCGCACATGCGAGAAAGCGATTGAATGTAAAATCACACTCCGGAATCTATGAGAAAAATTGATTGCAGTTTTTATTACCGACCGTGGTATTTTTCGGACTCTAAAAAGCATGTGTGATACTACGATTGACAATAAAAATATTTATGTCTGACAATAATATCTCACATTCTCTGAAGCGCACGTAAAACATCACGGTCGGTAATAGAAACTGTAATTAACGCGAGAAAGCGAATGAAAGTAAAACCACACTCCGGAATCTATGAGAAAAGTTGATTACAGTTTTTATTATCGACCGTGGTATTTTTCAGACTCTAAAAAGCATGTGTGATACTACGATTGAGAATAAAAATATTTATTTCTGACATTAATATCTCACATTCTCTGAAGCGCACGTAAAACACCATGGTCGGTAATAGAAACTGTAATTAACTTTTCTCCGAGATTCCAGAGTGTGGTTTTATTTTCAACGTGCCCTTTAGAGTATGAGAGATATTACTGTCATAAATAAAAATTATTTTTATTTTCAATCGCAGTATCACACATGCTTTTTTTCGTTTCAGAGAATGTGAGATATTACTGTCGGAAATAAATATTTTTATTGTCAACCGCAGTATCACACATGATTTTTGGAGTCTAAAAAATACCACGGTCGATAATAAAAACTGTAATCAACTTTTCTCATGGATTCCAGTATGTTCTCCCTTCCCTTCCGATCGCACATGCGAGAACACTGTTGAAAGAAAAATTACACTCTGGAATCTATGAGAAAAATTGATTGCAGTTTTTATTACCGACCGTGGTATTTTTCAGACTCTAAAAAGCATATGTGATACTGCGGTTGACAATAAAAATATTTATTTCTGATAGTAATATCTCACATTCTTTGAAGTGCATGTAAAACACCTCGGTCGGTAATAGAAACTGTAATTAACTTTTCTCAGATATTCCGGAGTGTGATTTTACTTTCTCTTTGATTTTCGATTCTTTTCGATCTTTGATTTTTGATCCTTGATTTTTGATTTTCTATCTTCGATCTTTGATCTTTGATCTTCGATCTTCGATCTTCGATCTTCGATCTTCGATCTTCGATCTTCGATCTTCGATCTTCGATCTTCGATCTTCGATCTTCGATCTTCGATCTTCGATCTTCGATCTTTGATCTTTGATCTTTGATCTTTGATCTTTGATCTTTGATCTTTGATCTTTGATCTTTGATCTTTGATCTTTGATCTTTGATCTTTGATCTTTGATCTTTGATCTTTGATCTTTGATCTTTGATCTTTGATCTTTGATCTTTGATCTTTGATCTTCCATCTTCCATCTTCCATCTTCCATCTTCCATCTTCCATCTTCCATCTTCCATCTTCCATCTTCCATCTTCCATCTTCCATCTTCCATCTTCCATCTTCCATCTTCCATCTTCCATCTTCCATCTTCCATCTTCCATCTTCCATCTTCCATCTTCCATCTTCCATCTTCCATCTTCCATCTTCCATCTTCCATCTTCCATCTTCCATCTTCCATCTTCCATCTTCCATCTTCCATCTTCCATCTTCCATCTTCCATCTTCCATCTTCCATCTTCCATCTTCCATCTTCCATCTTCCATCTTCCATCTTCCATCTTCCATCTTCCATCTTCCATCTTCCATCTTCCATCTTCCATCTTCCATCTTCCATCTTCCATCTTCCATCTTCCATCTTCCATCTTCCATCTTCCATCTTCCATCTTCCATCTTCCATCTTCCATCTTCCATCTTCCATCTTCCATCTTCCATCTTCCATCTTCCATCTTCCATCTTCCATCTTCCATCTTCCATCTTCCATCTTCCATCTTCCATCTTCCATCTTCCATCTTCCATCTTCCATCTTCCATCTTCCATCTTCCATCTTCCATCTTCCATCTTCCATCTTCCATCTTCCATCTTCCATCTTCCATCTTCCATCTTCCATCTTCCATCTTCCATCTTCCATCTTCCATCTTCCATCTTCCATCTTCCATCTTCCATCTTCCATCTTCCATCTTCCATCTTCCATCTTCCATCTTCCATCTTCCATCTTCCATCTTCCATCTTCCATCTTCCATCTTCCATCTTCCATCTTCCATCTTCCATCTTCCATCTTCCATCTTCCATCTCCATCTTCCATCTTCCATCTTCCATCTTCCATCTTCCATCTTCCATCTTCCATCTTCCATCTTCCATCTTCCATCTTCCATCTTCCATCTTCCATCTTCCATCTTCCATCTTCCATCTTCCATCTTCCATCTTCCATCTTCCATCTTCCATCTTCCATCTTCCATCTTCCATCTTCCATCTTCCATCTTCCATCTTCCATCTTCCATCTTCCATCTTCCATCTCCATCTTCCATCTTCCATCTTCCATCTTCCATCTTCCATCTTCCATCTTCCATCTTCCATCTTCCATCTTCCATCTTCCATCTTCCATCTTCCATCTTCCATCTTCCATCTTCCATCTTCCATCTTCCATCTTCCATCTTCCATCTTCCATCTTCCATCTTCCATCTTCCATCTTCCATCTTCCATCTTCCATCTTCCATCTTCCATCTTCCATCTTCCATCTTCCATCTTCCATCTTCCATCTTCCATCTTCCATCTTCCATCTTCCATCTTCCATCTTCCATCTTCCATCTTCCATCTTCCATCTTCCATCTTCCATCTTCCATCTTCCATCTTCCATCTTCCATCTTCCATCTTCCATCTTCCATCTTCCATCTTCCATCTTCCATCTTCCATCTTCCATCTTCCATCTTCCATCTTCCATCTTCCATCTTCCATCTTCCATCTTCCATCTTCCATCTTCCATCTTCCATCTTCCATCTTCCATCTTCCATCGTCCATCTTCCATCTTCCATCTTCCATCTTCCATCTTCCATCTTCCATCTTCCATCTTCCATCTTCCATCTTCCATCTTCCATCTTCCATCTTCCATCTTCCATCTTCCATCTTCCATCTTCCATCTTCCATCTTCCATCTTCCATCTTCCATCTTCCATCTTCCATCTTCCATCTTCCATCTTCCATCTTCCATCTTCCATCTTCCATCTTCCATCTTCCATCTTCCATCTTCCATCTTCCATCTTCCATCTTCCATCTTCCATCTTCCATCTTCCATCTTCCATCTTCCATCTTCCATCTCCATCTTCCATCTTCCATCTTCCATCTTCCATCTTCCATCTTCCATCTTCCATCTTCCATCTTCCATCTTCCATCTTCCATCTTCCATCTTCCATCTTCCATCTCCATCTTCCATCTTCCATCTTCCATCTTCCATCTTCCATCTTCCATCTTCCATCTTCCATCTTCCATCTTCCATCTTCCATCTTCCATCTTCCATCTTCCATCTTCCATCTTCCATCTTCCATCTTCCATCTTCCATCTTCCATCTTCCATCTTCCATCTTCCATCTTCCATCTTCCATCTTCCATCTTCCATCTCCATCTTCCATCTTCCATCTTCCATCTTCCATCTTCCATCTTCCATCTTCCATCTTCCATCTTCCATCTTCCATCTTCCATCTTCCATCTTCCATCTTCCATCTTCCATCTTCCATCTTCCATCTTCCATCTTCCATCTTCCATCTTCCATCTTCCATCTTCCATCTTCCATCTTCCATCTTCCATCTTCCATCTTCCATCTTCCATCTTCCATCTTCCATCTTCCATCTTCCATCTTCCATCTTCCATCTCCATCTTCCATCTTCCATCTTCCATCTTCCATCTTCCATCTTCCATCTTCCATCTTCCATCTTCCATCTTCCATCTTCCATCTTCCATCTTCCATCTTCCATCTTCCATCTTCCATCTTCCATCTTCCATCTTCCATCTTCCATCTTCCATCTTCCATCTTCCATCTTCCATCTTCCATCTTCCATCTTCCATCTTCCATCTTCCATCTTCCATCTTCCATCTTCCATCTTCCATCTTCCATCTTCCATCTTCCATCTTCCATCTTCCATCTCCATCTTCCATCTTCCATCTTCCATCTTCCATCTTCCATCTTCCATCTTCCATCTTCCATCTTCCATCTTCCATCTTCCATCTTCCATCTTCCATCTTCCATCTTCCATCTTCCATCTTCCATCTTCCATCTTCCATCTTCCATCTTCCATCTTCCATCTTCCATCTTCCATCTTCCATCTTCCATCTTCCATCTTCCATCTTCCATCTTCCATCTTCCATCTTCCATCTTCCATCTTCCATCTTCCATCTTCCATCTTCCATCTTCCATCTTCCATCTTCCATCTTCCATCTTCCATCTTCCATCTTCCATCTTCCATCTTCCATCTTCCATCTTCCATCTTCCATCTTCCATCTTCCATCTTCCATCTTCCATCTTCCATCTTCCATCTTCCATCTTCCATCTTCCATCTTCCATCTTCCATCTTCCATCTTCCATCTTCCCATCTTCCATCTTCCATCTTCCATCTTCCATCTTCCATCTTCCATCTTCCATCTTCCATCTTCCATCTTCCATCTTCCATCTTCCATCTTCCATCTTCCATCTTCCATCTTCCATCTTCCATCTTCCATCTTCCATCTTCCATCTTCCATCTTCCATCTTCCATCTTCCATCTTCCATCTTCCATCTTCCATCTTCCGTCTTCCGTCTTCCGTCTTCCGTCTTCCATCTTCCATCTTCCATCTTCCATCTTCCATCTTCCATCTTCCATCTTCCATCTTCCATCTTCCATCTTCCATCTTCCATCTTCCATCTTCCATCTTCCATCTCCATCTTCCATCTTCCATCTTCCATCTTCCATCTTCCATCTTCCATCTTCCATCTTCCATCTTCCATCTTCCATCTTCCATCTTCCATCTTCCATCTTCCATCTTCCATCTTCCATCTTCCATCTTCCATCTTCCATCTTCCATCTTCCATCTTCCATCTTCCATCTTCCATCTTCCATCTTCCATCTTCCATCTTCCATCTTCCATCTTCCATCTTCCATCTTCCATCTTCCATCTTCCATCTTCCATCTTCCATCTTCCATCTTCCATCTTCCATCTTCCATCTTCCATCTTCCATCTTCCATCTTCCATCTTCCATCTTCCATCTTCCATCTTCCATCTTCCATCTTCCATCTTCCATCTTCCATCTTCCATCTTCCATCTTCCATCTTCCATCTTCCATCTTCCATCTTCCATCTTCCATCTTCCATCTTCCATCTTCCATCTTCCATCTTCCATCTTCCATCTTCCATCTTCCATCTTCCATCTTCCATCTTCCATCTTCCATCTTCCATCTTCCATCTTCCATCTTCCATCTTCCATCTTCCATCTCCATCTTCCATCTTCCATCTTCCATCTTCCATCTTCCATCGTCCATCTTCCATCTTCCATCTTCCATCTTCCATCTTCCATCTTCCATCTTCCATCTTCCATCTTCCATCTTCCATCTTCCATCTTCCATCTTCCATCTTCCATCTTCCATCTTCCATCTTCCATCTTCCATCTTCCATCTTCCATCTTCCATCTTCCATCTTCCATCTTCCATCTTCCATCTTCCATCTTCCATCTTCCATCTTCCATCTTCCATCTTCCATCTTCCATCTTCCATCTCCATCGTCCATCTTCCATCTTCCATCTTCCATCTTCCATCTTCCATCTTCCATCTTCCATCTTCCATCTTCCATCTTCCATCTCCATCTTCCATCTCCATCTTCCATCTCTCTTCCATCTTCCATCTTCCATCTTCCATCTTCCATCTTCCATCTTCCATCTTCCATCTTCCATCTTCCATCTTCCATCTTCCATCTTCCATCTTCCATCTTCCATCTTCCATCTTCCATCTTCTCCATCTTCCATCTTCCATCTTCCATCTTCCATCTTCCATCTTCCATCTTCCATCTTCCATCTTCCATCTTCCATCTTCCATCTTCCATCTTCCATCTTCCATCTTCCATCTTCCATCTTCCATTCCATCTTCCATCTTCCATCTTCCGATCTCCATCTTCCATCTTCCATCTTCCATCTTCCATCTTCCATCTTCCATCTTCCATCTTCCATCTTCCACTTCCATCTTCCATCTTCCATCTTCCATCTTCCATCTTCCATCTTCCATCTTCCATCTTCCATCTTCCATCTTCCATCTTCCATCTTCCATCTTCCATCTTCCATCTTCCATCTTCCATCTTCCATCTTCCATCTTCCATCTTCCATCTTCCATCTTCCATCTTCCATCTTCCATCTTCCATCTTCCATCTTCCATCTTCCATCTTCCATCTTCCATCTTCCATCTTCCATCTTCCATCTTCCATCTTCCATCTTCCATCTTCCATCTTCCATCTTCCATCTTCCATCTCCATCTTCCATCTTCCATCTTCCATCTTCCATCTTCCATCTTCCATCTTCCATCTTCCATCTTCCATCTTCCATCTTCCATCTTCCATCTTCCATCTTCCATCTTCCATCTTCCATCTTCCATCTTCCATCTCCATCTTCCATCTTCCATCTTCCATCTTCCATCTTCCATCTTCCATCTTCCATCTTCCATCTTCCATCTTCCATCTTCCATCTTCCATCTTCCATCTTCCATCTTCCATCTTCCATCTTCCATCTTCCATCTTCCATCTTCCATCTTCCATCTTCCATCTTCCATCTTCCATCTTCCATCTTCCATCTTCCATCTTCCATCTTCCATCTTCCATCTTCCATCTTCCATCTTCCATCTTCCATCTTCCATCTTCCATCTTCCATCTTCCATCTTCCATCTTCCATCTTCCATCTTCCATCTTCCATCTTCCATCTTCCATCTTCCATCTTCCATCTTCCATCTTCCATCTTCCATCTTCCATCTTCCATCTTCCATCTTCCATCTTCCATCTTCCATCTCCATCTTCCATCTTCCATCTTCCATCTTCCATCTTCCATCTTCCATCTTCCATCTTCCATCTTCCATCTTCCATCTTCCATCTTCCATCTCCATCTTCCATCTTCCATCTTCCATCTTCCATCTTCCATCTTCCATCTTCCATCTTCCATCTTCCATCTTCTCCATCTTCCATCTTCCATCTTCCATCTTCCATCTTCCATCTTCCATCTTCCATCTTCCATCTTCCATCTTCCATCTTCCATCTTCCATCTTCCATCTTCCATCTTCCATCTTCCATCTTCCATCTTCCATCTTCCATCTTCCATCTTCCATCTTCCATCTTCCATCTTCCATCTTCCATCTTCCATCTTCCATCTTCCATCTTCCATCTTCCATCTTCCATCTTCCATCTTCCATCTTCCATCTTCCATCTTCCATCTTCCATCTTCCATCTTCCATCTTCCATCTTCCATCTTCCATCTTCCATCTTCCATCTTCCATCTTCCATCTTCCATCTTCCATCTTCCATCTTCCATCATCCATCTTCCATCTTCCATCTTCCATCTTCCATCTTCCATCTTCCATCTTCCATCTTCCATCTTCCATCTTCCATCTTCCATCTTCCATCTTCCATCTTCCATCTTCCATCTTCCATCTTCCATCTTCCATCTTCCATCTTCCATCTTCCATCTTCCATCTTCCATCTTCCATCTTCCATCTTCCATCTTCCATCTTCCATCTTCCATCTTCCATCTTCCATCTTCCATCTTCCATCTTCCATCTTCCATCTTCCATCTTCCATCTTCCATCTTCCATCTTCCATCTTCCATCTTCCATCTTCCATCTTCCATCTTCCATCTTCCATCTTCCATCTTCCATCTTCCATCTTCCATCTTCCATCTTCCATCTTCCATCTTCCATCTTCCATCTTCCATCTTCCATCTTCCATCTTCCATCTTCCATCTTCCATCTTCCATCTTCCATCTTCCATCTTCCATCTTCCATCTTCCATCTTCCATCTTCCATCTTCCATCTTCCATCTTCCATCTTCCATCTTCCATCTTCCATCTTCCATCTTCCATCTTCCATCTTCCATCTTCCATCTTCCATCTTCCATCTTCCATCTTCCATCTTCCATCTTCCATCTTCCATCTTCCATCTTCCATCTTCCATCTTCCATCTTCCATCTTCCATCTTCCATCTTCCATCTTCCATCTTCCATCTTCCATCTTCCATCTTCCATCTTCCATCTTCCATCTTCCATCTTCCATCTTCCATCTTCCATCTTCCATCTTCCATCTTCCATCTTCCATCTTCCATCTTCCATCTTCCATCTTCCATCTTCCATCTTCCATCTTCCATCTTCCATCTTCCATCTTCCATCTTCCATCTTCCATCTTCCATCTTCCATCTTCCATCTTCCATCTTCCATCTTCCATCTTCCATCTTCCATCTTCCATCTTCCATCTTCCATCTTCCATCTTCCATCTTCCATCTTCCATCTTCCATCTTCCATCTTCCATCTTCCATCTTCCATCTTCCATCTTCCATCTTCCATCTTCCATCTTCCATCTTCCATCTTCCATCTTCCATCTTCCATCTTCCATCTTCCATCTTCCATCTCCATCTTCCATCTTCCATCTTCCATCTTCCATCTTCCGTCTTCCGTCTTCCGTCTTCCATCTTCCATCTTCCATCTTCCATCTTCCATCTTCCATCTTCCATCTTCCATCTTCCATCTTCCATCTTCCATCTTCCATCTTCCATCTTCCATCTTCCATCTTCCATCTTCCATCTTCCATCTTCCATCTTCCATCTTCCATCTTCCATCTTCCATCTTCCATCTTCCATCTTCCATCTTCCATCTTCCATCTTCCATCTTCCATCTTCCATCTTCCATCTTCCATCTTCCATCTTCCATCTTCCATCTTCCATCTTCCATCTTCCATCTTCCATCTTCCATCTTCCATCTTCCATCTTCCATCTTCCATCTTCCATCTTCCATCTTCCATCTTCCATCTTCCATCTTCCATCTTCCATCTTCCATCTTCCATCTTCCATCTTCCATCTTCCATCTTCCATCTTCCATCTTCCATCTTCCATCTTCCATCTTCCATCTTCCATCTTCCGTCTTCCATCTTCCGTCTTCCATCTTCCATCTTCCATCTTCCATCTTCCATCTTCCATCTTCCATCTTCCATCTTCCATCTTCCATCTTCCATCTTCCATCTTCCATCTTCCATCTTCCATCTTCCATCTTCCATCTTCCATCTTCCATCTTCCATCTCCATCTTCCATCTTCCATCTTCCATCTTCCATCTTCCATCTTCCATCTTCCATCTTCCATCTTCCATCTTCCATCTTCCATCTTCCATCTTCCATCTTCCATCTTCCATCTTCCATCTTCCATCTTCCATCTTCCATCTTCCATCTTCCATCTTCCATCTTCCATCTTCCATCTTCCATCTTCCATCTTCCATCTTCCATCTTCCATCTTCCATCTTCCATCTTCCATCTTCCATCTTCCATCTTCCATCTTCCATCTTCCATCTTCCATCTTCCATCTTCCATCTTCCATCTTCCATCTTCCATCTTCCATCTTCCATCTTCCATCTCCATCTCCATCTCCATCTCCATCTCCATCTTCCATCTTCCATCTTCCATCTTCCATCTTCCATCTTCCATCTTCCATCTTCCATCTTCCATCTTCCATCTTCCATCTTCCATCTTCCATCTTCCATCTTCCATCTTCCATCTTCCATCTCATCTCCATCTTCCATCGTCCATCTTCCATCTTCCATCTTCCATCTTCCATCTTCCATCTTCCATCTTCCATCTTCCATCTTCCATCTTCCATCTCCATCTTCCATCTTCCATCTTCCATCTTCCATCTTCCATCTTCCATCTCCATCTTCCATCTTCCCTCTTCCATCTTCCATCTTCCATCTTCCATCTTCCATCTTCCATCTTCCATCTCCATCTTCCATCTTCCATCTTCCATCTTCCATCTTCCATCTTCCATCTTCCATCTTCCATCTTCCATCTTCCATCTTCCATCTTCATCTTCCATCTTCCATCTTCCATCTTCCATCTTCCATCTTCCATCTTCCATCTTCCATCTTCCATCTTCCATCTTCCATCTTCCATCTTCCATCTTCCATCTTCCATCTTCCATCTTCCTTCCATCTTCCATCTCCTTCCATCTTCCATCTTCCATCTTCCATCTTCCATCTTCCATCTTCCATCTTCCATCTTCCATCTTCCATCTTCCATCTTCCATCTTCATCTTCCATCTTCCATCTTCCATCTTCCATCTTCCATCTTCCATCTTCCATCTTCCATCTTCCATCTTCCATCTTCCATCTTCCATCTTCCATCTTCCATCTTCCATCTTCCATCTTCCATCTTCCATCTTCCATCTTCCATCTTCCATCTTCCATCTTCCATCTTCCATCTTCCATCTTCCATCTTCCATCTTCCATCTTCCATCTTCCATCTTCCATCCTTCCATCTTCCATCTTCCATCTTCCATCTTCCATCTTCCATCTTCCATCTTCCATCTTCCATCTTCCATCTTCCATCTTCCATCTTCCATCTTCCATCTTCCATCTTCCATCTTCCATCTTCCATCTTCCATCTTCCATCTTCCATCTTCCATCTTCCATCTTCCATCTTCCATCTTCCATCTTCCATCTTCCATCTTCCATCTTCCATCTTCCATCTTCCATCTTCCATCTTCCATCTTCCATCTTCCATCTTCCATCTTCATCTTCCATCTTCCATCTTCCATCTTCCATCTTCCATCTTCCATCTTCCATCTTCCATCTTCCATCTTCCATCTTCCATCTTCCATCTTCCATCTTCCATCTTCCATCTTCCATCTTCCATCTTCCATCTTCCATCTTCCATCTTCCATCTTCCATCTTCCATCTTCCATCTTCCATCTTCCATCTTCATCTTCCATCTTCCATCTTCCATCTTCCATCTTCCATCTTCCATCTTCCATCTTCCATCTTCCATCTTCCATCTTCCATCTTCCATCTTCCATCTTCCATCTTCCATCTTCCATCTTCCATCTTCCATCTTCCATCTTCCATCT